>CAJQZP010000241.1:0-79702 GCA_907164705.1 Parnassius apollo | reverse complement strand
TCCGTATCATTTAACGTCCAACTACTTAAAGATACAGTTAAAAAGAAGTTTTTGTTATAAACACAAGTCAAACTAGGTAATTTTGTTTTTGCATATCGAATTTGGCCTATATTGAAAAGATGGCTAATATATCTTTTAACTCTTAAAATAAACAGTTAAATAAATAAAATTAACCATAATTAATAAAATTATCAAGTCCATTGAAAACAATCGATCGATTTATGAACAGATTTAATATTTTAAAAATGGCTAAAACTCGGCTGTCGGCTTCTGTAATATAGCCGATAGCCGAAAGCCGTGTTTATGCCATCTAGCGTATTCCTTACGTACTACCTTCAGAGTTAATTAATTTTCGTTCGATAAAATGACTTCATCTATAGAATGAAGTAGATGGCGCTATTACAATTATATAAAGATTGCAATTTCATATACGAAAGGAAATATTCTTTAAAAATATCACTACATGTATTCTTTTGATTTATTTCATGAAAGTTTAGGCTTCACTTTAGAAATAAGGATTGTAACAATTATTTGCTATAAATTTAAACTTATATCTCATATTTCATGTTGAACTTGTGATTGAAAATTATCATATTAAATAATAAATCATGTCATGTGCCATTAAATCTTTTGAAGTGTTACTTTTATTAAACCGTACAAAATGATATTTTTAACACATAGGGATAACGCCATTGGCTGGATACGTTAGTGGTTGATGTTAATTTTATGGATTTTGTTAAAACGCTATTGGCTGAAATATTGGTTGTTGTTAATTTAAACGAAGCGCGTCAGTTTAATAATATTTTATTTAGAGTTCACTTTTTCACCAAAATATTACAAGGGATTTGGGACATCAATATATTAAGGAATATATAAAAAGTTGTAGAAATATATACTAGGGAAGGTAGGTAATTAGTTTTTATATTATATAGTATTATTTGGTGTAGTGTTCAAAAATACAAGATTTTAGTTAAGATTTTAATTTCTCTTTTTAAGTTTTTATCATGCCGAGACGTCACATACAGCTGTGGGACCATTTTGAAAAATTGGCAATATGTAATTATTGTAATAAACTTTATCGTATAAAGGCTCAACTAGCAATCTAAAACACACTTGAAGTTAAAACATCTTAGCGTGTATTCGAATTTAACGCATGGAACAGTTGGTGAAAGTGGTTACGGTGAAGAAATTCCGAGAACTGTTGTTACCGATGATAGTAGAAATGTTGTTGGAGTTGGTAGTGTACTTGGTGGTAGTGGCATATGTGGACATACTGGGGAAGGTAGTGGTAATGACGATGGTGGTGGTGGTAATATCGGTGATGCTGGTGTGGGTGTTTCGTCAGCTAATGAGCCGGCGAATAAGATTCAACACACGATGTCATCTTACCTACCCAAAAAACTTCGACCAGGAGGTAAAAAAATAATTGATAAGTGTCTCATAAAATTAATAGCCTACGATTGTCAAGCATTGACAATCGTAAATGATCTGGATTTAGAGATTTTGTTCGTGCTTTAAATCCATCATATGAACTAACAAGCAGGAAGACAATTTCTTCTTCATGTTGCCAGCGTTTTATGAAGAACGAAGGCAATATTTTAAAAAACTTGTTAAAGAAAACGCGGAAACTGTATGCTTAACAGTTGACTGCTGGTCATTTGGACCAGTATTTGGGAGTTGCAGCACACTTCTTTTCCAATGAATTAAAAAATAAATCTGTTTTATTGCAATGCGATTTCCTGGATGGGAACCATACGGGAGCCAGGATTGCTCAAGAGTTAGAGGCAATAGGAGAAGCGTGGGGGATATTTCAAAAATATTTTTTGTTGTATCGGATAATGCCTTACTAATAATTTACTGTGAATTATAATATAATGTAAATATTGGATTAATAAACCTTTAACTACGCCTAGCTTAATAAGATTTTAATTGTAAAGATTCCTGTACTAATTCAACAATATAAATGAGAGGAAACCTGTGACCAGCAGTGGGACGTATATACTGGATGACTATGTTTACTTAGACATGGTGGAGCCAAGCTACAGCTATATTATAGTTGTAGCACGAATGGTCCACCGGGGGCAGGACCACGCTCTCACAGAATGTCGGCGTAATGCTGCTGTGTTTCGTATGTTGAGTGTAGAGAACCTGAGACCATTTTTACTGGAATCGAGGCGTTCCTTTTGAGTCCTCAGGGGTAACAACGGATTTACATTTTGATCCTTTATTGAGGATTAATCTGGGGGGGGGGGGGTTTATGGGCCACAGCATCCACTTACCAGCAGGTGGACTGTGTGCACGCTTGTCAGCCAAAGATATGAAAAAATCTAAATGTCAATTCAATTATTTGACATTTTTTGGTTAAGGTAATTAAATAAAATATTTAAGAAATCAATTAATACATTTATGTAAAATATACGCTTTATTCACCGTGTAATGACAGTGTAAGAATATTTTTTATAGAATACGGTGACAATCGAGCACACAGTGCACCTGATGGTAAGTGGTTGCTATGACCCGTAGACACCTAAATGTAAATGCAGATGCGTTGTCACCCGTGAGGACTAAGATGGAATGTCTCATTTCCAGTAAAAAGTGGCTCCGTTTACTCACCATACGAAACACAGCAGCATTTAGCTACTATTTTACGCTGGCATTCTGTGAGAGCGGAGATCTTCCCAGTTAAGCCGACCCATTCGTGCTACAACTATATTACTACCTAATATAACTGCAGAATGGCTCTACCACGTACAAAATAATTATAAAGATATAAGTTTTACTTTCCGTGTAATGTCAGTGTAAGTATGTCCACTATCCCATATCGTCCCGTGGGTGTCGTAAAAGCAAACAGAGGGAAACTGAAACAGGATACGGGCACCAGTGTCTCCGTAAAACAAAATAATTAAAGAGCGGTCCCGAATCCACCAAGTGTGGCGATCATGGCACAACCAGGAGATAATTTATGGGGAGGCCTATGTTCATCGATGGACCATCAAAGGCTGCACTGAAGGGACCGATAAGTGTAATTAGATAATAACTATAATTAATTAGAGTTTGTACAATGTTTCTTTTCTACAACTTTGCGATACAGAACACTTGAATAAATTGAAAATCAAAATTTGGCACTTTCGCAATAAGAAACCTTAATTAAAGATAAAGGACATTTACAAAGCCGTTGAGTTCGCGGAGAGTACAAAGTGATTTCGCAAGGCGCAGTCGTTATTTTTAATGTGCCTACATTTACAAAGGAACTTCCTTGAATTATGTATAAGTTTCGTAATTAGGTAAACATTTCTAATTGTTTTTTGGAAGGAATATGAACGTGTTATAATTGGTAGAGCCATTGGTAGTAGCTATACGAGGGCGGCACTGAAAATTTCGGGAATCAAGGAAGTGACACAACATTACTATTTAAAAATGCTTTTCGCTTTTATTTATTGCTTTTCGAAGTATTCTCAGCGAAATTTGACACATTTTTCCATACGATGGAACCAATCATTGAAGCAACCATTCCATTCGGAAGTTGGGGTCTCCAAAATGGCCGTTTTGTAGGCGTCCACAACTATTTTAGGGAAAGTATAGAAATCGTTAGGGCTTAGGTTGGGGCTGTACGGCGGATGGTTTAATAATTCCATGTTTTCTTGCTCTAAAAACTCTTTTGTTCTGTGTGCGGTGTGAGAACTCGCATTGTCATGATGGAGGATGATGCGGCGGTTGCAGTTCTCTTTACGGAGTTCAGAAACGACCTGTGGCAAATAAATGCTAGCATACCATTTTGCATTAACCGTTCTTTGTCTCAGAAGAGGAATAGTCGTAACATGGCCGATTTTGGAGACAAACGTGGCCAACATTTTTTTTTGCAACACTCCGTGAACGAACAGTTTTTGTTGGCTTTAACTCATTTTCAAACACCCAAACTCGTGACTGGTTTTTTGTTTCGGGTTCTTACGCGTATATCCAGGATTCGTCACTTGATACGATGTTCTATACAGCATTTGAAGATCCTGCGTGGAATCTTTCTAGAGTTCTGACGCACCAAGTAACGCGAGCCGCTTTTTGCTCTTCACAGAGCGAATGCGGTATCCATCGGGAAAACAACTTTTTTACACCTATTTGTTCATGCAAGATTATTTGTATTTGACTCATGCCAATGTCTAAAGTTGCCTGAATTTCGCGGTATGTCACATGTCGATCTTTCTCAATCAGCTTACGCACAGCATCAACGTTTTCTTGGGTGACTGCAGTTTTTGGACGGCCTTGACGGGGATCATCACTGAGCTTGACGCGTCCACGTTGAAATTCAGCAAACCAGCGATAAATTGTGGTTTTGGATGGGGCTTCATCACCAAATGCAGAAATCATCCGGTCAACACACTGTTTTTGTGTTAAACCATTTCGAAAGTCATAATAAATCATCGCTCTTGACTTTTTCTCGAGTCAATTCCATTTTCACGACGACTAAACAAGTTTGACAAAACCTTGTGACAAGACCGAGAATCTTTTTTTAAATAAATAAATGGTATTCGATTTTTAAAACCAAGGAGTTTTCAATTAAAAAGATTTTAGTATGAAAGGAACAGTGGAAATATTCCATTCCCGATACTTTTAGTGCAGCATTATGGCTGTAGCACGAATTGATCGACTGGATACGGACTACGATCTCACAGAATACCAGCATGAAATAGCAACTTAGCATCATTGAGTGTGTGTCTAGTGAGTGTAGATAACCGGAGATACTTTTTGCTTGAAACCTTTTTCCTAAAGTGATACCTATCTAAGACAAACTCTAAATGCTAACTTAGTCAACCACACGTTTCACTTTAATCAAGTCTACACGTCTATACTCGGATACTTGAGTAATAATATCTCTTTTATTATATAATATGTAAGGTTGTGGGCAAAATTAAAATAAAACTACTAGCGTTATGGTTTATTAAAGGTTTTAATTGGTTTAAATACATCGAATATAAAACAACGAATATATAAACTCATATGCTTACCTCAATCAGATCTTAATAAAATTAAGGCGCTACCTCCAGCGAACGACCTTGAGCGTTTGGTCTGTTGAAGCTCGCTACAATATATCGCGTAAGAAATCGCCAAAAGACGCCACCTACTGCTAGGAACGTAGTATTATTTTTTCAATGTCAATGAACTATTCTGTGGAAATAGACACGGCGTACAATGATAAATGTATTTTAATTTTCTTTATTCGGTATATTAGTTGAATTATATTAGAATTATGTATTCTAATATATTATCTAATTAATAAAAATGACTATTTTGATTATTTTTAACTATATACTATACTGCTAATATTGAATTAGCTTTTTATAGTGTAAATTATAATATTTGTCGAAATATTAATTATGGATTCGAACTTTACATGCTAATGGTGCTTCATTTTTGTTATTTTCATTTACTTACATATTGAAAATATACTTGAATAGTAGGTATTATTATTTTATTTAGCTATTGAATTTTAGGATATGTTTTACCTTGAGGTCAAATATAATTTTGAGGAGCAATAGTTATTACCTACTAATCTTTTATCTGCTATTCCTTATTTAGGAACAATATAAAAAATTGAGTTTGAGGGAGATTTACTGTTTATAATGCTACATTTATTATTTTAATATTTACCTACTGGGTAGGTAATTATTAAAATAATAAATGTAGCATTAACTAACTTAATAGAAATTTTTTTTAAATTTTTAAAATTAAAATTTTCGTATTTTTAAAAATTACTAAACAAAAGGGTTTGAAATAATAGATTTTCTCACAAAAGAAGGGAACTTGAAAAAAAAAGGAAAAAATAGCGGAACCAAAGCCAAGACGCGAACCACGGAACTCCGATATCACGTACGACCGACATACCACCTAAGCTATAACGACCGTTAGTGATTTGTCGAAATTTACCTTCTTATATTGTAGCAGTTTTTTTATTGCCTGAAAACATGGACAAAAGGACATTTTCTAAAAATAAATCCAAGCGTTCGTCGCTAAAATCGTTGGAGCCGTATAATTTTCTCATCTGGTTCGGTTATATAAATATTTAAATATATATAAAAATTATAAATTAAAATGAAAAGATAAATATACATAAATATCAATAAAACAAAATAAATACAAAATAATATTATATTATTACTGTTATTATTATTATTATGAGTTGTGGTTCGGTGAAGCTGCAACCTAATGGACCATGATCTGAAATTTTTATGAAAAGAAGTGGCTGACGTCAATTATTATTATTCTTATTATTTTTTCATTACTGCATTTTTCAACCTCAAAAAGATATTTGTAACTGCAAAAAAGAAAACTACGTATAAGTAAGTAAATCAGTAATATAGTGTTATGTATGATTCAGACTAAATAAAGGTTCCTAAAAATAGACGTAGATAAAGAAATTGCATAAAAAATTACTTAAATAAAAATGCAATAAACTTGTTAATTTTATAGGTACTTAGTAAAATATTAAAATAATAAGTTTTTTAGGATATTTATGTAAAACATAAAGGTTATATTATGTTCTAACTACGTTCACGCTTGCGCATATAAAACCGCGGAATTTCACTAGTTTTATTATCAAAATAATAATTGACAACCCTACCCTAAGTTTGCCTTGATTTTACCAACTCAAACTCGATTTAGGATATCAAAACATAGAGAGAAAGATAGGAGACTATTTTTTATATAATATGGTTGGATCTTTATTTATTTGTATATTTTTTGTATTTATTTTATTTTATTGATATTTATGTATATTTATCTTTTCATTTTAATTTATATTTATAAAAACCACCAGATGAGAAAACTATACAGATACCCCAACAATAATAATATAATAATAATAATATTCCACAACTATCACACAACGCCATCTAGTCCCAAGCTAAGCAGAGCTTGTGTTATGGGTACTAGACAACTGATAAACATACTTATATATTTCTAAATACATAAATATTATAGATAAATTACACCCAGACACAGAACAAATGATCGTACTCATCGCACAAACATTTGTCCTGGGTGGGAATCGAACCCACGACCTGTGGCATAGCAGTCAGGGTCACTAACCACTAGACCAACAGGCCTGACGATAAATAAAATAAAGTCTCTAGCTCGAGAGGAGAGGAGCCGTGGTAGCTCAGATGGTTAGCGCTTGCTAAAATTTTCACAGTGTGCGAGCAAACCGGGTTCGATCCCCGCCGGCACCAATAATATTGTAATTGCAATTTTAAGTGTTGATTTACCACGTGCTCAGTGGTGAAGGAAAACATTGTGAGGAAACCTGCATGTCTGAGAAATAAGAAAAAAAATATTTCGAAGACATGCAAAGTTCGCCAACACGCAGTGGGGCAGCGCGGTGGATAATTCCTTTCCTAGGACCCTTTCAGAAAATAGAATAGAAATAAAAAAATAATAAATCCAAACTTCATTTAAAACCAAACATATAAATTGTAAAGTAGTTGCAGGTATCTATAACCAAGTAAAAGATATTCCTTTACTCCAACTTGTCCATGTTTCCCAAAACAATTTTTAATTAAGCTTTATATTATAATGCGGATTTTTTATATTTAAAATTTTAATAATAAAGCATTTCGTACGTCTCAGCCGAGGCGCAAATATTTTTCGGCCGCAAATTTATAAGACCGATTTGTTATTCAAACATTTTTAATTAAATCTACCAATCATAAAACGACACGCATTTTTATTGAACACTTCCTATACAATTCACAAAGTACCTATTATATATTTGTTTATATAAAAAAAATATTTAAGTACAATCATAAAACTAAATGGAAACACAAAGTAGGAAAATGCATTGAGTTATAAAACACATAAATCAATGGGCAAATGTAAAAAATGCTGGAAGCAAGCATCCCTATCGCATGTTTACGTACCGCACGGCTGTAAGATTTATTTCTAAGATACGGCCGAGTTACAATATACCGTGACGAGCGCATCGGTTGGTAGGTACTCAAATAATATTATGTTTGCGGCGAAATACGGACGCGGCAACCAGCGACGCGGCCATCTCGTACGAACGCATACAGCGTAATGCCGCCCACACTTTTTTTTTTTTTTTTTTTTGCGCCCGAAGCAATTAAAGGGCTACCCTGTACGTAGGGAGGCGGAAAATGCATTACGCATACCACGATAGCCGGTCTATCGTGGTTATGGGGGACTCACTGTCCTACCGGGGACCCTTAAGTGATACCCCCCTAAAAACCGCCTTTAGGGACAGGCAACCGGCTGATTAAGCTCCATTGTGCCTTATCATGAGCGACCCTCTTTTGGGAAAAGAGGGGCGCAGGCGGCTAAGTGCCGCTGAGGGAGTGCCTACGAAGGCAAATTAATGTCAGATATTCTGCGCACGCCCCTTTATCATAGAAGTCACACAATTTTCGGAATTATTTCAATTAAAAGAGAAAAAACGAACTTAAAAATTTAAAAAAAACGTGGAGAATATAGATTTTTTAATTATCTATCCATTAGTGTTATATAATATATCTATCCATTAGTCCTCAAATAATCAAGAATTTTAGTCATTTTTTAAAAGTTGATTTTAAATGTATTTATAGCACATAAAAATAAATTAGAACGTGGAATGCGATGATAAGATATCGAACATTAATAATGTACTTTTAGATGTAGTTTATTTTTCATAACTAATGAGATAATAGAGTCTGAAAAACGCACTTTCGCAACATTTTGGTCAGGATTCACCTTAAGGCGCTACCTCCAGCGAACGACCTTGAGCGTTTGGTCTGTCGACGCTCGCTACAATATATCGCGTAAGAAATCGCCAAAAGACGCCACCTACTGCTACGAAGAACGTAGTATTATTTTTTCAATGTCAATGAACTCTTCTATGGAAATAGACACGGCGTACAATGATAAATGTATTTTAATTTTCTTTATTCGGTATATTAGTTGCATTATATTAGAATTATGTATTCTAATATATTATCTAATTAATAAAAATGACTATTTTGATTATTTTTAACTATATACTATACTGCTAATATTGAATTAGCTTTTTGTAGTGTAAATTATAATATTTGTCGAAATATTAATTATGGATTCGAACTTTACATGCTAATGGTGCTTCATTTTTGTTATTTTCATTTACTTACATATTGAAAATATACTTGAATAGTAGTTATTATTATTTTATTTAGCTACTGAATTTTAGGATATGTTTTACCTTGAGGTCAAATATAATTTTGAGGAGCAATAGTTATTACCTACTAATCTTTTATCTGCTATTCCTTATTTAGGAGCAATATTAGTAAATTGAGTTTGAGGGAGATTTACTGTTTATAATGCTACATTTATTATTTTAATATTTACCTACTGGGTAGGTAATTATTAAAATAATAAATATAGCATTAGTAACTAAATAGATATTTTTTTAAATTTTTAAAATTAAAATTTTCGTATTTTTAAAAATTACTAAAAAAAAGGGTTTGAAATAATAAATTTTCTCACAAAAAGAAGGGAACTTGAAAAAAAAAGGAAAAAAAAGCGGGACCAAAGCCAAGACGCAAACCACGGAACTCCGATATCACGCCCGACCGACTTACCACCTGAGCTATAACGACCGTTAACGATTAGTCGAAATTTACCTTCTTATATTGTAGCAGTTTTTTTATTGCCTGAAAACATGGACAAAAGGACATTTTCTAAAAATAAATCCAAGCGTTCGTCGCTAAAATCGTTGGAGCCGTATAATTTTCTCATCTGGTTCGGTTATATAAATATTTAAATATATAAAAATTATAAATTAAAATGAAAAGATAAATATACATTAATATCAATAAAATAAAATAAATACAAAATAATATTATATTATTATTGTTATTATTATTATTATAAGTTGTGGTTCGGTGAAGCTGCAACCTAATGAACCATGATATGAAAAGTGGTTGTTGACGTCATTTATTATTATTCTTATTATTTTTTCATTACTACCTTTTTCAACCTCACAAGATATTTGTAACTGCAAAAAAAAAACTACGTATAAGTAAGTAAATCAGTAATATAGTGTTATGTATGATTCAGACCAAATAAAAGGTTCCTAAAAATAGACGTAGATAAAGAAATTGCATAAAAAATTACTTAAATAAAAATTCAATAAACTTGTTAATTTTATAGGTACTTAGTAAAATATTAAAATAATAAGTTTTTTAGGATATTTATGTAAAATATAAAGGTTATATTATGTTCTAACTACGTTCACGCTTGCGCATATAAAACCGCGGAATTTCACTAGTTTTATTATCAAAATAATAATTGTCAACCCTACCCTAAGTTTGCCTTGATTTTACTAACTCAAACTCGTTTTAGGAGATCAAAACATAGAAATATAGGAGACTATTTTTTATTTAATATGGTTGGATCTTTATTTATTTGTATATTTTTTGTATTTATTTTATTTTATTGATATTTATGTATAATTATCTTTTCATTTTAATTTATATTTATAAAAACCAACCAGATGAGAAAACTATACAGATACCCCAACAATATTAATATGATAATAATAATATTCCACAAATATCACACAACGCCATCTAGTCCCAAGCTAAGCAGAGCTTGTGTTATGGGTACTAGACAACTGATAAACATACTTATATATTTCTAAATACATAAATATTATAGATAAATCATCACACAAATATTTGTCCTGGGTGGGAATCGAACCCACGACCTACGTAATATAATTCAGTTTCACTAAGCACTAGACCTACAGGCATGACGATAAATAAAATAAAGTCTCTAGCTCGAGAGGAGAGGAGCCGTGGTAGCTCAGATGGTTAGCGCTTGCTAAAATTTTCACAGTGTGCGAGCAAACCGGGTTCGATCCCCGCCGGCACCAATAATATTGTAATTGCAATTTAAGTGTTGATTTACCACGTGCTCAGTGGTGAAGGAAAACATTGTGAGGAAACCTGCATGTCTGAGAAATAAGAAAAATAATATTTAGAAGACATGCAAAGTTCGCCAACACGCAGTGGGGCAGCGCGGTGGATAATTCCTTTCCTAGGACCCTTTCAGAAAATAGAAAAGAAATAAAAAAATAATAAATCCAAACTTCATTTAAAACCAAACATATAAATTGTAAAATAGCTGCAGGTATCTATAACCAAGTAAAAGATATTCCTTTACTCCAACTTGTCCATGTTTCCCAAAACAATTTTTAATTAAGCTTTATATTATAATGCGGATTTTTTATATTTAAAATTTTAATAATAAAGCATTTCGTACGTCTCAGCCGAGGCGCAAATATTTTTCGGCCGCAAATTTATAAGACCGATTTGTTATTCAAACATTTTTAATTAAATCTACCAATCATAAAACGACACGCATTTTTATTGAACACTTCCTATTCAATTCACAAAGTACCTATTATATTTGTTTATATAAAAAAGTATATTTAATTACAATCATAAAACTAAATGGAAACACAAAGTAGGAAAATGCATTGAGTTATAAAACACATAAATCAATGGGCAAATGTAAAAATACTGGAGGCAGCAACCCTATCGCATGTTTACGTACCGCACGGCTGTAAGATTTATTTCTAAGATACGGCCGAGTTACAATATACCGTGACGTAAGCGCATCGGTTGGTAGGTACTCAAATAATATTATGTTTGCGGCGAAATACGGACGCGGCGACCAGCGACGCGGTTACCCCGTATGAACGCATACAGCGTAATGCCGCCCGCACTCTGCGCACGCCCCTTTATTTGTTAAATAATTCCGAAAATTGTGTGACTTCTATGATAACATAGAAGTCACACAATTTTCGGAATTATTTCAATTAAAAGAGAAAAACGAACTTAAAAATTTAAATAAAAAGTGGAAAATATAGATTTTTTCATTATCTATCCATTAGTGTTATCCTCAAATGATTAGAGCGTTGCGTTTAGCAACAGATGCATGTAATCAAGAATTTTAGTCATTTTTTAAAAGTTGAATTTAAATGTATTTATAGCACATAAAAATAAATTAGAACGTGGAATGCGATGATAAGATATCGAACATTAATAGTGTACTTTTAGATGTACTCGTAGTTTATTTTTCATAACTAATGAGATAATAGAGTCTGAAAAACGCACTTTTGCCAGGTTTTGGTCAGGGTAGCGTCTTAAGACGTTACTCCAAGCGCACGACCTTGAGCGTTCGGTCCCATGTATTCCACGTCTTTGAGTGTAAGAAATACGATCAAATTTTAAAATATTTACTTTATAAAATCGAATTTTGGTCCTTTTAAAAAATTAAATGATCAAAATGTTCATTAATAAATTGCTTATACTTACATCAGTATCAATCGCTAAATGAAATAATGCTTTCTTTATGTGGAAATGCATGTTGTCAATAATTATTTCGCATTTCTGTGGTTTAGTTGTAGGAAGATTCATCAAGTAATTACTCTTATGAAATTGGCTGTTATTGAAACTAGATTATGTAGAAATTTAATAAATTTTTATTAGTTGATATATCTTTTTAATAACAAGTAAGTAGTTATAATAGCTGCGTGTACAAGAACTCCTGACACAACTACAACCTAAGAAAAACAATAATAATAAGTTTTTTTTTTAAACTGAATGGACAAGTAAACTTTTTTCTCCACCTGATCGTTAGAGACTACTGTAGTCCACGGACATCTTGCAGCTAGTTTGACGCAAAAAAGAGTACAGATGCGTCGTCACCTCTGAGAACTGAGATGAGATGGTTCACAGTAGACGTGTGTCGATCGTGCATGAATCGTTCGTTTGAGCTGTTACACTTCAAAGTATTAATGGTTCATTCATTTGTTTTTAATCACAAACAACTGACGGTACCTTTTTAACCCGCGATTTGTTTGAATTGTGAATGAGCTGCAAACCGACCGAATCCCGAATGATCTGAATAAACAGGCGAATTGAATTAACAATGCAGACTGCAGAGTATCAGGAGTGTTTATTATTTAAGTGTTTTTTATTGTAATATTGTTACCTAAAGTAAAAATTATTTTACATTTTATTATATTTATTTGTTACATCTATCAGTTAAAAATATCATTTCGTAGTTTGCTAAAAATAACACTTCAAAAGATTTTATGATAAATGATTTATTTAATATGATATTATTTAATCACCTTATACAAATATAAAATAGGTAAAAGTTTAATTTTGTAAGAAATAAATGTTACAATCCATATTTTCAGATATGCAAAGTAAGATGAAATTGTGTACAATTTCATCTTACTTTGCATGTCTTCTTTGTACAAAGGAATGAAAGGACAATATCCAAAATCGCCCTGTGCAATAAAGACATCGGATATACACGGTAATTAATTAATTATTTTATTATATTTGTTGCAAATACTTTTATAAAACGGACTAGCTGCATGCCAAAATGATCATTAAAAAAATATTCTATTCGACTTATAAAATCAGTCGCCGCCATCTTCGCCAAACGTCATGTGGTGTATAAAAATTACTAGGGACGCCTAATCGATTATAATCGATCTTTTGAATTTTTAATGAACAGTTGCATATTTTTTAATCTAAATCACATTTTGAATTTATTTCGAATAAAGTGCAAATAGAAACTATAATAAAAACAATCAACCACCATTTCTTTTTGTTATTCTCTAAAAGTATAATTTAAAAAACCTACTATACCTAATGAATAAGGTCAAACTCGAAAATAAATAGGTAGTAAGAATAATGCTGAAGTGAACAAAACCTAATTGTTTCATCATGATCGGGTTTTCTAATGATGGTTTAGAAAAGCGTACTTACGTCTAACTAAACGATCACTTACGAGTTTGTGATAATTAACATTTTTAATATAAGAATTACGATAAACAATAAATCGATAAACATTATATCGATTAACATTATATCGAAAATTATTCGAATAGACATTTACAGAAGTAGTACAATTCGCCTATGTTGTCAGCACTGTTGTTCTAAAAATTAATTACATGTCTTTATGTTGGTAGAGTAGTTTGGCGCCCTTTCATACATTCACTTTTACTAAGGGAGTTTATATTCTCTTTGTTATGCATATGCAATGAAAAGTGTATTTTGTGTAAATTGCGGCTCTGATAGTGGTTTTATGTTGCTAAAAGACATTACTAAAATTGTTAAAAGTAACACGATATTGTTTTTATTTTCTTAAAAAATCACACCAAATGATGAAAACCATAATAGCGGTAGTTCTATTATAACCTCAAAATCTGATACTTTTTTGAAATATATCTTTTCTGCAGCTGGTCCGCTATAAAATAAGATCATATAGGAATTCCCCAATGATCGAATACAACACACAATTTTCCGATGCTTTTGGTTCCAGGGCGAACAATGTATGGGCGCTAAGCAATGTACAAGAATAAACAAATTTATTAAATATATGATAACTTGAGGTTTTTTTATTTATGCCATCTAGCGTCGATTGTATTTACCACCATGAAACTCAATAAGTTTCAGATAGATAAAATGAGATGAATTTTGTGAGCCCTGCATAAGTGACGGAAGCAGCATCTAAGGGCGTTTTTTCCATTTTGGTTTTTTGGTTTGGTTATGGGTATGTCCACTTGGTTTCCAATCCTATCACCAAATATATGGATTACTGTAAGCTTTCCCTACCGGGTATACAAAATTTCAAAGTACAACAGTGGTCTACTCACAGACTCATGACGATAACTTTAATCATGCTACAAGAACATTTTTAAACAAGTTTAGACTCTTCAGCGCAGTAGATAAGGCTACACGCCAAGATTCCGAATTCCGTACGGATCAAGTATTTCCACGACCTAAGATTATATGTTAAACTACCTCCACGATGCGGGAAAAGCTCCTATGATTAATAGGATCCTATGATTAATAGGATATTAAATTTACAGCCTGTATAGGTTTTCCGCTGCTGGGCACAGACCTCGTCTCACTTCGAAGAGGGTTTTAAGGCAAAGAAACGTTCGCCGCGCTGCCTCAATGCGTGTTGGCGGACTCCATATGTCTTCGAAATATTTTTTATTTTATTTCTCAGTCATGCTGGTTTTCTCACGATGTTTTCCTTCACCGCCGAGCACGTGGTAAATCAGCACTTAAAATTGCAATTAACGATTTCATTGGCGCCGGCGGGGATCGAACCCGGGTTGTCCGCGTACTGCGAAATTTACAACGAGCGCTAAGCCCCTGAGCGTTACCTATGGTAAAGGTAACGTTTATATAAAACTTCTTGATTTTAATTTCATAAAAATATCTAGATTAAGGCTTATTTATCTTATTCAGCTCATATTACTATATTACATATGTATGTTGAAGAGGTTGATTAGCACGGGAGTCATCCTCAGAAAACATAATTTGTGGGCGCAATAGGGTCACGAGCAACAAACAAAGTAATCCAGATCACGTAACTAGTTAAATTGGTACAAAACACAACGAGTCGTGTGACGGTTCCTAGCGCGCTGTGGTCCGCTCGACCGCTAGCACCGAAGTGCCCTGCCGGCCCGCGCGATCCTCCCGGCTAGACTCCGTCGAAGGGTTGGGTCACAACACTTCCGCCTCGTTGTCAAGTCAGCATTCCTACTTCTCAGACATATAAGTGAAATATAAAGAAAGAACACTCAACAGTACTGCACGTGGGGTCATCACTAATTGACCGGTAGCGGCCCCCTTTTGTAATTTTTTTTTGTTTCTCCTAAACCAAATGCCTCACATTTATAACGCAGAGGTCCACCTGAACAGCGAGTTCAAAGAGTAGTCTTTGTGCGGATAAAGCATATAATGGACAAAATTAATTTTTTGTTATTGATGTTATTATATTAACTTCTCCCGCCCCTTTGCTAGCGTGGATTAAGTGTTCTATGTACTGTTGAAAAAAGTAAAATCAACTACACAAGAAAAAAAATATTTCATCATCGACAGATGTTGCCGTGCAAATTTTTTTTTAAACGTTAACGGGTATTTCGTACCTGTGTATCGTGGAGGCAGTTTACAAACACAAATTGTACAACATCCAGACCATGAACAATTATTTGCAGGTCATACAAATATTTGTTTTATAAGGGATTCGAACCCGCCGCTCTCGGTTCGCCACTCAACTGCTACGGAGCTGCCACTCATAAGTCGTGCGGGTGCAATTTATGGAATAAAATATTTTCACATGGATCATATCGTCAAATATATCGATCTCGTAGGGGCAATACATTATGGAGGATATGAGGATATTTTTTGGAGTTTATTGGAAGTTATTCCTTAATCAAATCTAATGATCGAAAATCGTTTTGATATATAGCGCACGGTATGATAAATGGATGGATAGTAAAATCAAGCGTTAACATAATTTGAAACACTTATTATTGCTTTGCCTCTGTGCAACATACTCGCAGATCTCCTAGCGAGAAATGAATGATGTAATATAAGTCATATAATTTTATGTAATATAATTTACTTCATATATTTTATTAAATTCATATAAATAAATATATCGGTTTATTTATTTACTTTTTTTGTCTATTGCATATGCATTAATACCATTGTTTTTCAGGAGTAAACTCCAGTCACGTGTCGAAGCTGAGACGCACAATTTTTAAAGTATAACTTTATGCAATAAAGTAACATTTTTATCAAAGTATGTTTTACTTAAACCGTTTGGCAGTACAGGACTATCCATTACGCCATATTGTTCCGAGGGTTTCGTAAGAGTGGACAGAGGGAAGTTGAAACAGGAGATCAGCAGGGCAGCAGCATCCTCCGGATAACGAATCAAAATAATAATAAAAAAACTGCAGTTGCCAACCCGCTTGCCAAGCGTGGCAACTATGGTAACATCACCCCATGAGACAATCCATGAGGAAGGCGAAACGAGGCATTCCAGCTTAGTCCTTATGGGTTACATCGCATATGCATTGTGACTCTTAATCAGGGATAAATGTAGATGTCTATAGGGCTTAGTATATAGAGACGACGACGGCACTTACCATCAGGTGGATTGTGTGCTCGTTTGTCACCCATATTCTATAAAAAAAGTACGAAGAGTCGACCGGGGTACGACCACGCTCTCTCAGAACACCACTGTAAAGTCCGGAGACCTATTCTAATGGAAATGAAGCGGTGCGTATTATTCCTCAGGGGTGACAACGCATCTGCATTTTAATACATGGTAGAGTCACGCTGCAGCTATATTATGATAGTAGCACGAATGCGTCAGCTCGACCGGGGAAGGACCACGCTCTCACAGAATACCAGCGTGAAATAGCAGCTTAATGCTGCTGTGTTTTTCGTATGGTGAGTGTAGGGAACCGGAGATCCTTATTTACTGGAAATGAGGAATTCCATCTTAGTCCTCGGCGGCGACAACGCATCTGCATTTTGATTCTTATCGAATCTTATATAATTGAGGATAAATGTAGATGTCTATGGCCCATATCATCCATTTACCGTCAGATGGACTATGTGCTCGTTTGTCACCCTTACTTAAAATACATCTGTAGCTTTATTTTTATATAGTAGGCTGAAGGTGACCTTGGACTGCAGTGACTATTTATCACCAAGTGGACTGTGATTTGATTTGTCATTTTAGTAATAATAAAACCTTACAATGGGAGAATAGTTTTATGGCCGATGAAGAAAAAGAATACGTTTTACTGACGGGACCAAGAGAAGTGATATATACACTCACGCCGCCATCACAACGCAAAATGAAGGTATAATTGTTCAAAACATCTTAAACGCGAAGCGGAGAAGTTAGGCTTTATCTTTAGCTAGCTTTATAACTCTTCCCGCTCTTAATAAATCGGGTTTATTATTTTTATATTACATACGTTATTAGGGTTAATGGAGAATATACCAAAAATTAAAATAATTTCATGTTTAATTTTACTCCCTTTCCCTTTCAGTCCGCTGTAGCGTAGTGTAGTCCCCACATTAATATAGTGTTATAAGGTAGAATAATTGTGCAGTATAATTAAAGATCTAGAACAAGTAACACGTCTCCTTCTCATTGGCACCTTTCCTATATCACAACGCGGGTATTTTGACCACCCTTCGTAGCACAGCGACTAATCGTTTGACTGCGGTTCGAATACCGCAATGGAAAGGCCTCGCCCTGGGGAAAACACCTTCCTGCTGACGGTTTCCCCTACACCAGGTAAGGAACGCTGGAAGGAAGGCCCGACGACGTAGGAGTTATTGTTCCGTGAGCCCCAGAAGGGGGAGAATGACGTAAAATTGGGACAAGGAACAGATTAAATATTTGTAGAGAGTACAAGACAGTGCGCGTGGGAAAGAGACACGTGCAAGTACCGTGCTCTTTGAGTACAGAATACAAATATGTACTAAAATCATAAATTTTATTGCTACTTTGCTTTGTCTTCCCCATAGAGCCAAATATTTTATGTGTAAGTATAGGTGTAGTGTATGTACTTCACACTTGTATTAACTACACACCATTTATATTGATATTTGTACAGTATGTGTGTAATGATTTCTTATATTTACGTGAACACTATACATTGATTAAAACTACTTTCACGTATTTTATCGCATTTTATTTATTTTATTTTTAATACCCGACGTTTCAGGTGCTTTCCAGCACCCATGGTCTGGGGACCGAGGTGACTGACGTCCTGATGTCAAAATTAACCCGGAGTACCTTCAGCTTTTTAATTATTGTCTTTGGTCCGATCTACGCAGAATGAACTAACTGTGTTTTGAAGTCTTGCAGTGGTACGCTTGGGTTTAGTTTTAATTTTATTAATTATAGGATCCCAAGCAGGTGGTAGTACCCAGCCTCCTTCTCTATTGAAATTAGGATGTTTTTTAATTTCAATAGCCTCACGTATCATCCCTGGTAGGAATCGATGTTCTTTCGAGAGGATTTGTGGTCTATCAAATCTGATGTAATGGTTGGGGCCATCTAGGATATGATCGCAAACTGCAGACATATTAGTATTATACAGTAATTGACTGGATCATTGGTATTGTCATCTTAAGCGCATTGATCAAGTTATCATAAACGTGATCATATGGCAACCGGTTCGAATCCCGCGTCGGGTTAAAATTTATTATTGGGTTTTTGTGTCAAGAATTCCTCGGTAGCAACGCGGGTTAGTACCCTCCTTTACGAACAATGAAGCTAAACGTTCGGTTCAAATACATCGATAAAAAAATAGTGAAGACTCGTGGAGCGTCTGGTTAATCAACGGGGTTGAAGAAATTCTCCCTTCTTTATCTCGGTTGAATGACCAGGTGCAGAAAGATAAATTACCTGCATACACTCTCTAAAATGTATTTTGTACGTAAATAATAATGTCTTACAGATGAAATTGCTGTAACGACGGCCAGTCTTAACAGAGACTATCCATGTTGCACTTGTTCAACTAGCTTCATACTGCAATTTATTATATTTAAGATGTTATTCGCCTTTTTTCTACTTTTTAGTAAACGTACTGTTCTTTTAATAAAACTATTTTTTGGAGTTTTAACGCGTTTTATTTTTGTTTATTTTAATTCCGGCCATTTCAGGTGTTTTGCCGCACCCATGGTCACGGGAGACTGAGATCAATGTTCACCTAGAGTACCTTCAGCTTTTTAATAAATTTTTTTTGGATCGATCTACGTGACATGAGCTAACTGTGTCTAGTCTTGCAGTGGTACGCATGACTTTAGTTTTAATTTTATCAATAAAATGATCCAAAGCAGGTGGTAGTACCCAGCCTGCTTCTCTATTGAAATTAAGATGTTTTTTAATTTCAATAGCCTCACGTATCATCCTTGGTAGGGATCGATGTTCTTTCGCGAGGATTTGTGGTCTATCAAATCTGATGTAATGGTTAGGGCCATCTAGGATATGATCGCAAACTGCAGACTTCCCGGAACGTTGAAGCTTCACGTCCGCTATGTGTTCTTTTACGCGGGTTCTAATTGATATCTTTGTTTGCCCTATATATGAGACCACAATCACAATCAAGCTTGTACACTCCCGCATCTTGTAGAGGAATATGACACTTGACGGATGGTAAGAACTGACTAATCTTCTTCGGCGGCGTGTAGAATGTTCTAATAGAAGCTCGCTTCCGGATGTAGCCAATCTTGTCTGTGACACCTCTGACATATGGTAGTACAGCAGGCACACGCTCGACTGTGGCCAGCTTTACTCGGTCACTGTGACGGAGGCGCGGGACCCGAAGCTTGTTGTCGTGCAGAACCTGCTTGACGTGCTGAAGCTCGGCGGCCAGGTGTTTGCTGTCACAGATCCCTCGTGCTCTCTGTAACAAAGATTTGCCCACGGTAGCTAACTGTGAAGGATGATGGTGAGATTCACCATTTAAGTATTGGTTTGTATGGGTCTTTTTTCTATACACAGTATGACCTGTGGTGTTGTTAGGATTTCGGATGACTAACACATCTAGGAAAGCTAAGGAATTATTTGCTTCTAACTCCATAGTAAATTGAATTTTAGAGTTTATGGAATTAAGATGTTCTAAAAATGCAGTTACTTTGTCTGATGATAAAATTGTGAAAGTATCGTCTACGTACCGCTTGTAGAACGTTGGAGTGACAGGTGCAGTTAGGAGGGCTTTCTCCTCAAAGTCTTCCATGAACATATCGGCGACAATGGGAGATACAGGTGAGCCCATCGCAACACCATCTACTTGCTTGTAAAACTCTTCCTTCCACAATATATAGCCAGATGTTAGGCAATGTCTTAGTAGTACTGCATATTCTGGTGGCATGTTATTTCGCGCACATCTCCCGAGATTCGGCTCGCATTACTTGAGGGTCGGTGGGACCATGGGAGGTTGCGAGTTCGAATACGGCACAGAAAATGTGTATGGATGGCAAAAAATAATTTTCCCTGGCCTGGATGTTTACCATTACCGTTACAGCCAACTAAATGTCACCACTGAACATAGGATTCCCCATAATTTGCCATAGTTACCATGCTTGGCCAGCGGGTTGGCAACAGCAGTGTTTTAAATAATAATATCTTATATAATAAAATAACGGTGATGTATATATACAGAGAATTTTTTTATAGAATAAGGGTAACAAACGAGTACACAATCCACCTGATGGTAAGTAGACGTTGTGGCTCATAGACATCTACATTTATCCTTGATTCAGAATTAAAACGCAGATGCGTTGTCAACCCTAAGCACTAAGATGGAATGTCTCGTTTCCAGTAAAAAATGGTCTCCGGTTCTCTACACTCACCGTATGAAACAGAACAGTATTAAGCAGATATTTTACGCTGGTATTCTGTGAGAGCGTGGTCTTTCCCCGGTCGGGCCGAATCATTCGTGCTACAACCATAATATGGTTGCAGCGTGGCTCTACCACACAAACATATACACACACATAGAATACATATACATAAATATATAATACAAGACAATATTATAATGAGCTCGACTAAATCAGTCATTGATAACGTTACTTAAGTTACTATAACACTTCCATTACCAGATCATCAAAACTCTGCTGTACGAAGACCTCTCTCACAAATATCCTCACTCAATTGCCGCAGACAGCACGCGCTGCAGGCGAGCTGGCGGACCGCAATTGTTTATTATGCTGAGCTGTTATCAGGAAGCTGCTGTTGCACATCTTCTGTTTCACTTTAATCCGTTTCCTCTTGCGATACTCCTGCTTGATGTGGGCTAGTGGTAGTGGATATACTTACTAGACGGTAAGAAACTAATATCCATTAAAATTTCCTTCAAGCAAACTGACATATAAGCATTTCGACAGGATGCGCCGATCGAAGCACTTATCTCGGACGGTAATAAATTTGCGCCTGTCAGCCATAGTTCCACCTTGTACTGTTACCGTTAAAAGGACTTGTCTTATCTTCACTTATGGATTTAAATGATAGAAGTTTTGACGGCTCCATGGCGCAGTGGCTTAGCAATGAGTTACTGCGCTCTGGGCCGCGGGTTCGAATGCCGCACGGTACGTGTATTAAAATGATCTACAAGTCATTGTTACGGGTCTGGATGTTTGTCCTTGTACATTTTTTAGCAATAAATATAGTTGTGGCGTCTGTCTGTAATATTAAAATGTTGGTTCATTAGTATGCTAATAAGGGTTGACCCACACGTACCACAACCACACCACATCGTAGCAACAAAATGTGGTCACGTGTGAATAATATCGCTGCAGCTTTTTGCAGTTGCTTTTTGGTTGCGTTACATCCCTAGTCACGGCGTCGACGCGATATTGTGTTTGCGATGTGGCCGGTCGCTAGTTCCGTGTGGTTCCGTAGTGGTTGCGTTGTGGTCGGCATCACTCACGCAGTCGATAATGACGGCAAAATGTAGTACGTGTTAATTGTACTATTCATTTCAAATACAAAATGCACCCGTTCGTGTGTTGTGGTTAAGGTTGTGGTTGTGGTACGTGTGGGTCGACCCTAAGAGATCAAAACCATTTTTTAAATTTTTGTCTCTCTGTCTGTCTATGCGGCGTAGTCTTCGGATTAGCTGAACCTCTTGTGATAAAAAAATACGAGAATATAAAGAGCAATGCCATTAACTTGAAGCTTTGAGAAAAAACAGCCGCGGCGGGTGGCTAGTTCTCAATAAAAGTATGTCTTCTCACAAAATCAAAGTGTAAAATAACAGCATAAAACGTGTATCAAATGGGGCTTATTAAATGTTTTCTATTCAGAGACAGTAAAAAGGAGCTGAATAATTTGATGGTGATTGTCTATGCGTCCGAATACAATCTGGGCTTCTTCAAGCCAATAGTCATTCACTCTTATGTTGCACTAAGACAGGGCGATTTGCCATCTAGGTCTTACCACCATGTGGGATTACGGTCAAACACTGGCTACAATTAGTTAAAAAATATGGATCACAATGACAACATTTGACAAACATAGTACGACCTAAGCTCGTTCAACAAAGTCGATCTTTAAATAAAAATATAAATATCCTACATTAACTTATTTGTTTGGATTAAATTCAAGAGTCCGCCGGTGTACATAGGCCTCACCTTTAGAAGTCTCACCATAGCTAGCCATTTTACGCTAGTATATTGTGAGAGCGTGGTCCTTCTCGGTCGAGCTGACTCATTCTACAGCCACGAAATAGTTATAGCGTTCCTCTACCGTCCTAGGTGGTTTTGTAATAGTGGCTGGTGGCTGGAGTCAAACTACATCACTATGCTTTCCCACAATTACATGTGCGTTGCGCATTTATTTTACGCTTATTACATTCTCTTAACATTAAACAAACTATCAGTCGTAGGACTGCACGTCAGAATTCAAAACTTTTAAGGTTGTTAAGAAATATTTTTTAGGAATAAAATTTTCATTTATTGTCCTGTTTTACAGGAAAAATAATGATTATTAGTTAATTGTATCTGAGCATTTTTTACGTGGTAGAGCTATGCTGCAGCTATATTAATTGTATAGTTGTAGCACGAATGAGTCGGCTCAACCGGGGAAGGACCACGCTCTCACAGAATAACAGTGCCAAATAGCAGCTTAACGCTGCTGTTTTTCGTATGGTGAGTGTAGAGAACCAGAGAACCTTTTTACTAGAAAAGAGGCATTCCATCTTAGGCCTCAAGGTTGACAACGCATCTGCATTTTGATTCGCAAACGGGGATAGATGTAGATATCTATGGCGCACAGATACCACTTACCATCAGGTGGACTGTGTGCTCGCTTGTCACCATTTTCCTATAAAAGAAAAAGTTTGACGGTCACGCGAGTTCAATGTTTTTTCACCATCCCAAAAGTGCCCAACGCGTCGAAAGAAGTTTTTGCTTCAAAAGTTTTAAATCGAAAACATACATCCGTAATTTATTTCTTCAAGATACAGACACAATATTTGTAACACTGCTCGTAGCTCGTCGCGTCAGTTACGCCCGCTATTCAATTGCACTCTCGCATAAATCACTTTCTGAATATTTTATTTATTTACACTTTCATGCACAAAGTAGTACATATTTACTTAATTCTATAGGAAATTCTATCCCAGTCAACCATTAGGCTAAACAGAGATAGATATATAGGAGGCGGTGCAGCAATAATGAATATTTAATAAGGAAAATTACTACGCAGTTAGATAGTGACACCTCCGTCTCTTTTACCAGTTTTAATTGTATTTCTGTAGCTTTTTGAATATTTGCTAACTCAGCTTGAAAACTTATCTTCTTGTGTGTTGTGAGAAAGTGACCGGTGGTACCGTGATGTATTTTTATCACAGTTTAACAATCAAGGTGAATCAAACCCACAATGTAAATATTTAAATGCACAAAAATAGTAAAAACTGTAAACTAGTAAACTGTAAATTACCTAAAATATCTATAAAAAATTTAATTATTTAGAGAAATGTGCACTTCAATTTACACCTACCGCCAAAAAATATTGCCATGCACATTTGCTTTTCTAGTTCTATTTTTCTCCATTTGGCTATATAGTATAGACGTAAAGATTTAACCAAAAATTTGCATCATATGTGTATTTATTTAATATTTTTATGGAAAAACTGATGACTAAAAATCAGGAAATACTTATGATGTAATTCAGTAAATATTTTGAAAAAAGATACTAAAACTAATATTTTTTTAATATTTCGAAATTAAAGTCATATCGCCATCTACCGGAAAGAGCAGAATAACATTTGTCGGCCCAGCTCGTATTTCTATAAGACATTTGCACAAAGATGAATCTAGTTCGGAAGGTAAATTATCTACAAAGTGACGCAAAGCGTAAAGGCCCAGGGTCTATTTGTAATAAAATAGAATTACGTTAGACCTTCGCAGTTAACGTTCACAAATTTTTTTCGACTGTTTTGCGGCCGAAGTTTAATTGAGATTTGCAGCCAGATTTAACTACAGGTTAAATGAGGATTAAAATGAGCGGGATGTTTTCCTCTTACAAATTAACGACAAGAATTAGTCGCACAAGTTTTCTTTATGTTCTTTCAAAGTTTTTTTGGTGAGAAATGAACACTCAGTCCAACCGATGGTAAGAAAAAAAAGAAAAACACGTTTATTTAACAAAAAGTTTAATTATGTTTAATTATGGAAAAAAGACGAAACTATATCTTAAATATAAGAAAATACACTTAATAAGCCTGTGCTGCAGCACTAAAGCTGAACAAGTAAAAGATGGCTGGGATCTGTTGAGTCTGCCCGTCGTGACCACAATACCGTCTGAAATGTGCTGCAGAAAACGCAGGAATTACACGACTTAATTGCACGCCTCATAACGCGAATCGGTTAAGGTGAAGTGCTTTACTTTCGACACGTTAAAGTCAAACAATTTTCTTTGCGAGCAGTGAAGCATTCTAACCCTGTGCTGCTAAGAATTTTTTGACAGAAAAACCCAATAAGTAATTTTGACGCGCGCGGGATTCAAACCCGGAATCACATGACTAGCAGTTGCTCTTACGTAGACTAGACCAACGAGGCGTTACGTCCCGAATAATACAAAGAGGCTCACTTGTGCCTGTGCAAGAGGCTGAAAAGTTCCACGCGTCGTATGTTTCTAAAAACCCTAATTTGATAGAGCCACGATGCAGCCATATTATGGTTGGCAAGAATGGGTTAGCTCGGCCGGGCTCTCACAGAATATCAGTGCGATATAGCAATTTAATGCTGCAATGTTTTATAACAAAAACCTAGCAATCAATCCATCTTAGTCCTTAAGGTTGTCCACTGCTGAACATAGGCCTCCCCCAAGGAATGCCACAAAGCACGGTCCTGAGCCACCTGCATCCATCGACTTCCTGCATGTCTTACCAGGTCGTCACTCCATCTAGTGGGGGGTCGCTCTACACTATGCCCACCGGTACGAGGTCGCCACTCGAAAACCTTTATTCCACAACGGTTGTCGGTTCTTCCAGCTATATGGCCGGCCTATTGTTACTTTAGCTTACTAATCCGTTGGGCTATGTTCGTCACTCTGGTTCTACTGCGGATATCCTCATTTCTAAGTTTATCACAAAGAGAAACGCTCATTTCAGAGTAATTTAAGTAAGGTAAGGTAGTGTTCGCCGCGCTACCACAATGTTGCGTCGTGTTAACCGCATTTCACATATCTTCGGATTTTTTTTATTTTTTATTTCCCACACGTTGTTCTCTCTCGATGTTTTCCTTCACTGATAACGACTCACACACAAATCAGTATTAAGAACTGGGACTGGCAATTTTTATTTAAAGAAAGACAGAAAGAACTATTTATTTTATATACACATTTAAAACAAAGAAATATTTATTTATTTATTTATTTAAAAACTTTATTGCACTTAAAATGTACAATTGGCGGACTTAATGCCTTTAGGCATTCTCTACCAGTCAACCATGAGCTAAGCAGAGAACTTCAGCAGGTGCCATAATATATGAGGATAATGTATACGTGAATGTAAATATAAAAATACACATACCATAAGTGTAAATACAAAAATAAATATACACAACTACAATTAACCTAAGTAATATATGATACATTTCATACATCATGTTTAAATAGTACATAATACATACATTTTAATTATACTTACATACGAACATATTATACTAAAATAATTTAAATAATTTAAAATGTCAAGTCACATATAAGCAGAAACAATTAAATATGAAAGTTAGTTGCTGGAAGAAGAAAGGTAGTGATCAGTCACCATACTCTTAAAGGTAGCAACAGAAGTCGGTTTTCTGATATGAGGGGGTAATTTATTCCATAGCCTTATGGCCTCAGCGGCGAAAGACTGAGACATAAATTTGGTACGGCGAGGAAAAACACATAATGTAGTTCCCTCGGAGGATCGCAGGTTACGATCGTGAGAAGAACCCAAATACTGAAACTTGCATTTCAGGTATTGGGGAGTGCATGGATCATATAGGATTGAAAAAGCGTGCGAAGAATTTTGATACATCTACGCTGATGGATAGGGAGCCATTTAAGCTTAGAACGATATATGGATACATGATCGTATTTACGAAGGCCAAAAAATAAAACGGATGCAATTATTTAATAAACGATCCAATTTGCACAGAAGTACTTGACTCACATCAGAGTAACCCACATCAGCATAATCAATGAGTGGTAAAACAAGCGCTCGCACCAACATAGCTTTAGTCTCGGTTGGAAGGAAATTCTTGAAACGATAAAGGCCACGCGGGGTGATTGTCACTCTCCGGCTTATTTCAGCCACCTGAGATTGCTAACTTAAATGAGCATCAATCATTAACCCAAGGTCTTTATCTACTTGACTAAGAGGAATAATTGTATATACAAAATCAAAGGGCAAAAATATGCACGCGTTAACAATTAAGAATACAATACAACCATAACAAACATACTCGTATTTAATAATAATAAAATACATATTAAAAACATCACATCATTATATATTGTCTCAATATATTGTCGTGCATTACAGAAGTTGAGGTAGCTCCAGTAAGTTATAAAATACTTGTGTGACTACTTGTGAAACTATCTCGCTGCTTTCCTTAAAGCTTCATAATACAGTATTGAGACCAATTCATACAAAATACAGAGAAATAAAATTCAAAAGTGAAAATTTCTTTCTTTCTTTGCCCCGTGAATGTTGTTGAGCCCCCGACAGATGCTTGTGCATCCACTTGATGCTGTGGATTTCCTTCTCCCCAGATACGGTGAGGCTGCCACGGCTCTTATCGGTTGGTACCCCCAGTAGTCCTTTACTGGCGGTGGACTCCCCGCTTACTTATGGATCGGCAAGACCGAAGAGAGATCAGGTGCGGTACCAATAACTTTACGTACTTTTTGAGACAAGGGGGTGAAACGCACGACTTTTCGATAAACAGGGATGCCACAGTCAATTTCAAGACAGAAAAATTTAAAAACTGTTTTTTTTTCCAACTCGAGATTCAAACCCAACAACTATTGATTAGCAGTCAAGTTTACAATCACTGAACCTGACTGAACAAAACATTCGATGATTGGCACTTTGATTTCAACCGAAAATATATTATCATTTAAGAATATTAACACGCAAACTTCTCGCTCGAACATCTGTTACTACACTCCCTCTTCGTAAATCGCGTTTAGACTATATTACACTTTGTCAGCCATTTGCACTTTGTGATATTACATGTCATATTACGTTTTAAAGATAACTCGATCATTTGATATCATTCGATTGTCACCCTTTGAGATGCAGTAGTTATTTTATAGACTAAGGGTGCATTAGGGTCATAGAATACTATAATACAAAAAAAATATAGGTTGTACCGTGTAGTGACGATGTAAGGATATCCACTACCCCATATCATCACGTGGGTGTCCTAAGAAACGATAGAAGGAAATTAATCAGAAGATGGGAAGCAGAGTCTTCTTAATAACGACTAAAATCTGGTTCTACAATACCCTTATACAAGATAGCAATTCCTTTCAGCTCTATACGGAAAGGAGTAAAAATCAAATGAAATAATAATCATTCATAAGTACTAGTGTCGCGTCTGGTCGCAATACGGTCATTTAAATGGTATAAGAGATTTGTATAGGAAAATCATATGTGCATGCTAACATAATATACCTGTTTTAAAGGGAACGTACAGACATGATGTTTTGCAAATCTATGGCACAACTATTTTGTATATGGGTGAAAAAATTACTCACAGTCCACTTGATGGTACGTGGATTCTGTGCCCCATAGACATCTACAGTTAACCTTGTTTTAGCGATAGTGATATTTTTACTACCTCACATTTGTGCTTTAAAAATTAAGAAAAAATTACATATATTACAAATTTAACATTTGTTGCAACATTCTTTTATATAGTTTAGAACCTAGGTATTTTTATGATACTATTTTTTTCTTTTCAACTCGTTACCAATTGTTTATACTAATATGTAGTATACGGTGTTGAATGTACATATACTATACCTATTCTTTTTCGATAGTAAAGTAAAAGTAAAGTTACAGCCTATATAAGTCCCACTGCTGAGCACAGGCCTCCTCTTATTTCTGAGAGTGTCCACCGCGCTGCCCCAATGCGTGTTGGCGAACTTCACATGTCTTCGAAATATTTTTTTTCTTATTTCTCTGACATGCAGGTTTCCTCACGATGTTTTCCTTCACTGCCGAGCACGTGGTAAATTAGCACTTAAAATTGCAATTATCAATTTCATTGGTGCCGGCGGGGATCGAACCCGGTTTGCTCGCGTACTGTGAAATTTACAGTGTAATGTATGAAAGGTGTCAATGAAGGAGAGACGTGTTTCTCTACTCAGGACTTTAATTATACTGTCACTTAAACCTAAGAGTAAGTACATTTATTAACATATGCTAGTAGGGTGGAGGCACATACACTACACCTCCCCCCGATACTTAAAAAAAAAAGGAAAGTTCTCTCTTTACTTTTTTTTACATTTTAGTTTTCATGAATCTTATAACATAATAATAATTTTAATATTGAATAATTTTTAATATTTATTTTTAATCTTTTAATATTGAAGATTAAAATAAAATACAATGTTACATAGGCTTTAAATGTATATAATTTCTAATTGGAATAAAATAACGTAGTTAAACAAAATATAAAACTAACTTCATTTAAAAAAAAATTATAATCTCATGATCATGATCAGATTATACCATGGTTATACATAATCATATTATTAAGTCAATCCGTGATACGCATGCGATTTTATTTCGTTAACATTTTTATTTCGTACGACATTAAGCCTGTCGTATTTTTGATATTAATCAATGTCACAACTGCACGTTAACATGAACATACCACCTATCATACGATATACTTATTAATATTTTTTTTACATTTATTTTCAATCGAGATTTATTACATTAACTATATGTTCTAGTTAGAAGTTATGATTTAAAAGTTCAAACAATATAAAACTGAAAATAAACTATTACATTTCATATTAAGCAGTACCTGCTCTACCTTTATATATATTTATTCACATTTGTATTCATAATTGTATATACTTTATATTTAATTTATTTATACCTTTATATTTGTTTAACTATTGCTTTCATGATCCACACAAATAGGTTAGACATTAATATTCTACTATATTTTCAGAAATTAATGACTTATAAAAGTTAAAGCATGTGATTAGCAGGTTTAATGAATATAACACCGATAATATTACATTTCATTTAAATATGAAAAGACCAAAAACACAATGTAATGCAACGCAATTATCATCGCTATCAGCAATAACGGGAATCAAAATACAACTTGCAATCCCAGTCGCGTAAGCGGTTTGTGACACCTACGTTTTAAATTCTCAGTAGGTAGGTACGTATAAAGCGGGCTACATACGACACGATATCGGTGGTGATCTAGGGTGGAAAGAAATCGGGGCTTTTATCGGGGTAGACCTTACACACGGGCCTGCCTAGCAGTACGCGTTCGGACTTCGAGCGGAATGCATATGCGGTAGAGTTCTTCAAAATACCTCCGACTCTCTTAAAACACCACCGTGTTGGTTTGGCATTAGTCATCTCGGTTAATTTATTCGAAAATAGAAAAAGAGAAGTTGCTGGGTGAAAAAATGGCTCCAAAAGAGATAAAAATTAAGCCACATAAACGTACCAAATGGCCTGTAATCCAAGGACGTGGTTAATTTTCTCCGGATGGATGAAGACAGTTTTTATAACCTTCTAGAAATGATTTCGCCACTTATATAAAAACGTCAATTTCTCCTACCTATGCTATTTAGTTATTTCTTCTCTTTGTTCATTTCTGCTTTGGTCAAAATCTGGTTATGTATTACACACAACAAACAAGGAAATAAAATACTTTTGTATAATAATATGTATACTTTTTTTTTTAATGTAATCTTTATTTATGGAGTAAAACTATCAGAAAATAAAATAGCTTATATTTTTTTTTAAACATAAAGAAACCTTTAATTTCGGACATACTCCCTTTTATATAACTTGTTTGTTGATGTGGAGATGGTGAAGGAGTAGAAGTTAGTTGTTGATAAGAGGATGAAGGAGAGATCGAAGTGTGGTCTTGTGGAGTTGTAAGAGATATGAGTGCGGTCTTGTGTTGATAGCGTTGGAATAGGAGTTAGTTGTTGAGGAGAGGCTTTATCTTCTCCTTACTTACATCATACACTCTACTTTACGAACGGCAATAAAAAAATTAGTTTAGTAGGCATTCTTGACCATGTCACTTCGCAGGGTCACAGGCTAGGGTGGATATGATTTGAATTTCGATAAAATTTCAATTAATTTATTTATTTTATTCACTTTTTTTGGTTTTTTGTAAAATATCAGTGCCATAGGCTTCTACTCCGTTTATATGATTAAAATGTAAAAATTTTGTTATATAAAAAAGGTCATTCAGTATCACTGTTTTGTTAACTTCCTTCCGCGAGGGTTGCCGGCAGCGACTGCCAAAAGAAATCGGGCCGATGGGCCTACACACACGCAGTAAGGAGGGGGCGGTGCCCCGATCTAGGAAGCATCGGCTGATCTAGGAAGCATTTTTGCTCCTGCCAGCCGATTAAGGAGGCGATATCGGCCACGACTTAGGATGGCCCTACATACGACACGATTTAGAGGCAATCTAGGAGGCATCCCCACTACTCCACCCTAGATCGCCACCGATATCGTGTCGTATGTAGCCCGCTTTAGTTTGGACATTGCGAAGGCCTTCGAACGGGTTTGGCACAAAGCGCTTCTTTCGAAGCTCCCCTTCCTATAGGCTTCCCGAAAAATTGTGCGATTGGATCACCAGCTTTCTTGCAGATCGGAGCATCAAGGTCGTTGTAGACGGTGCATCTCTGATTACAAGCCCGTTAGTGTTCCACAAAGCTGCGTGCTATCGCCAACGCTGTCTCTTCTGCATATCAACGATATGTGGCAAACCGGTAACATTCATTGCTATGCAGACGACAGTACCGGTGATGCTTTATACACCGGCCGTGCCAATACTTTTTGGGAAAACGTCGCCGAGTGCTAGGACAAACTTGTGTCTGAAGTCGAGACTTTGCTGAAAAAAGTCTCGGATTGGGGGGCGACTAAATCCAGTCCAGTTTAACCCCCAGAAGACACAAGTTTACGCGTTAACCGCTAAAAAGAACCCACTTGTCGTATCTCCCTAGTTTCAAGGCACTCCCCTTGTTGCCTCAGCCAGTATCGGTATCCTCGGCGTCGACATATCGAGTGACGTGAAGTTTCGTGGTCACTTGGAATAGAAGGCCAAATTGGCCTCTAAAATGCTTGACGTGCTCTGCAGAGCGGGACAGTATTTCATGCCGGCACACCGCCTGCAACTTTACAAGGCGCAGGTTCGGCCGCACATGGAATATGTTCCCATCTCTGGGCTGAGGCTCCTCAGTACCAGCTCCTTCCACTTGACCCCATCCAGCGCAGAGCGGCTCGAATCGTCGACGATCGAGTGCTTTCTGATCGGCTTGATTCACTGGCGCTGCGAAGAGATGTTGCATTGCTTTGCATTTTCTTTCGCATAAACCATGGAGAGTGCTTTGAGGAATTGTTCGGATTAATCCCAGCCGCCAAATTTCGTGAACGCACTACAAGGCAAACGTCTCGATACCATCCACACCATCTGGATGCTTGGCGGTCCACCACTGTACGTTTCACAAGGAGTTTTCTTCCGCGTACGACCTCTCTGTGGAATAGTTTGCCACCGGCGATTTTTCCGGAGCGATACGACCTGGAGACCTTCAAGAAAAGAGCTTACTCCTTTCCAAAAGGCCGGCAACGCATTTGCAATTCTCCTGGTGTTGCGGATGATCATGGGCGGTGGTAGTCAATTAACATCAGGTGAAAAGCAAAACAAAAAGATTCAAATAGAAGCAGATTAGTGTGCAATCTCATAATAAATTTTATAATATTAATATGCTTAATATAAAATAAAGATAATAAAAACATATACATACACTCATACATATACCTAAATAGTTTATTATATACATTTACAAAATAAAATACGTATATAATATCTTTTAGAAGAGATCTTCCAAGCATTTGCTATGGTTTCTTAAGGCAACCACGGAACGTTACTGAGTAATCGATTCTCTTACAACGTTTTATAGAATACTCGTATGGTTGATAAACGAGTACACAGTCCACCTGATGGTAAGTGGATGCTGTGGCCCATAGACTTCTACATTTATCCTAAACTAAGAATCAAAACGCAGATGCGTTGTCACCCCATTACATTAAGAAGAAAATATGATTTAAATTTATCTTCGTGTATTTATAAAAATAAAGAAATTTTACAGCCTATATATTTACAGACTATATATTGTAATATACGTCCCACTGCTGGGCACAGGCCTCTCTCATCTCTGAGAAGGTATAAGGGCATGGAAAAGTCCGCCGTCACGTATTCAAAATTTTCATTAATTTCTCAGACATGCAGATTTTCTCATGATGTATTTCTTCACTAATGAGCACGTGGTAAACGAACATTTAAAATTGTAATTAACAATTTCATTGATGGCAGCGGGGATTGAACCCGGGTTGTTCGCGTACTTTGAAGTTTACAGCGAGCGCATAGCTCATAAACTACCACGGCTCTGTATATTTTGTATAGAAAATAACTATTAATTGAAGTAAACAGTGGCTTCCAAGAACAAAAAAAATATGGAAAGATTTACCCACAATAGCTTCAGAAGGCGCTGAAAAACACAGTGTATAGAAATACCTGACTTCGGAAGCCCTTATGTGGAAATTGTTTTATTTTTTAGATCTATAATCGTCTCTAAAACTTAAAAATTGACCCTTTTTAGTAACAAATATCACTAGCTCAAGGTATTAGCTAGAACGTCGTCTAAATAATTACAATAGAAACTTCATCCCTATTTCCACACCCTTAGGGGTGGCATTATTTCTCCAAATTTACATAAGACCATACCTAAAGACTTCAGGGTTCTCAATTGAGGAAGATATTGCGTAAAGTAGATAGTGTACCCGTGTGATTTTTTTAAAATTTTGAATTAATATTCTTAATATATAACATCATTTATCATATCATATTCTTGTATCATCCGAATTTGGGCTACATTCAAAATTTCAAGTTTTCAACTTATCGGGAAGTTAGTTTGAAATCAGTTACTAAATTCCACACTGAACGATATAAATACAGATAAAGAACAAAGTAACTTAATAAAAACATGATAATATACAGTCGAATTGACAATCTATTCCTTTTTTGAAGCCGTCTAAAAAGTAGTACATAAAAGAAAAACAAAGGCGCTAGCTTCATTTAGTAAAGAAAAAGTCTGAGATTGAGACAAAATAAACAAAAAATTATAAAAATGAATGCAAACTGAAAAAAGATTAAAAAGCTTAAATAAAATACATTGTGAAGCTGGAGGCTTAAGCACTTGATTGGAGGAAAATCTCTGCTGCATACATGCTATTGGCCAAAAATAATGTTACGGGCTACGTTTGCAATTACATCGGACTATGATCGCAAGGTGTGGTGATTCATACCTAACATTAAGTAACTTCCATAATATGTTATAATATGAATGCAAGTAAAATATACCTTAAAACTTGGAACAGATATTTAAAAATAGTTGCATTGTTAATAATAAAATATTACTTTTACTTCTAAGAAATACGTTTATCTTAATTGGGACAGAAATTTATATAAAAAGAGAATACACTGTTAGGTACACAGCTAAAGTTTTTTTTTACAAAATATTTATTTACATTGGAAAAGACAATTTTATTTCAAGCAGGTGACACAATTTTAGGTTTTCGTTGCCTTTTTTATAGAAAAAAAAACGATTACATTATACAATTTACAATAATAGTGTATCGATAACCTTTGGACTTGATTATAATAAGCTTTATATAAATGTAGTTCAAAATTGTACACATTTTACATAAGAAAACATGAGACAGAAAAAAATTATTTAAAGTAGAATCATTGTAAATACGAATCAATGTGCCTAAATATGAAAAAATCTCGTAAATTTATATAAATTTACGCGAAAGTGTACTTATCATATTGGGTTGATATATTTTTATTTGTTTACGTGTAGTTGTGCGAATCGAACCCTATAGCTGTTATATGTGCAACTTGCTAGTAGCATTTTGGGTAGCGTTAATAGTCCTAATATAGAAATGCAAAATAACCATCTATCCAACCCCATGGACTTGGTCGGGGGATCCCCTTATTACCTTGTACTTTTGTAGATTGTTAGGCCTTTTTATTATCATTTCTTTTCATAAATCTTGTACGTACTTTCTCTTTTTTTATATTTTGACTTTTAGCTAGCTCTATTTATCTCTATTCACTTATATATTTATTTATTTATTAGATACCGGGAATCGGAATATTATTTCATTTCATTTATATTTTATTTCGTGATATTTATCACGCGGGTACTTTATAAATATGGGCCCCCCCATTTATTTGGGTATTATATTACATTTTCGTAACATTCATTTCATTTTATTGGTACATATTTTTTTTATTTTATATCAAGGTAAAATGTACCTTGGGTTGTGCGCACAACCTTGAGGTCTACGTTTAAGTCATTAAAAGGACTCCAACAGTTGTCACAGAGGAAAACTAAGTTTGCACCATGATCCAACGAAGGATGTGACCGCAATGTACCATTAATAAGGGTAACAAATTTAAGACTTCTCTGGTCCCTAACAGTACTAATATGAGTAAACTCAGTTACATCACTTGTGCTGAAGGCGTTGTTCCCTAGTACCCGTTACTCCGATTTCATCGTCCAATCACGGAAACGTACCCTGCTCGAGGACTATACGCTATACCAGTGTTGAACGTTCCCATATCTCTCCATTACTTATTGGACAATGTCATATTTTTATTATTGCCATAAATATTTATTCCTTCTTTATTTCTTCATTACCTTGTTCTTTATTTATATACTTTCGTGCCCCACTTCTATATACTAACTTGCATCATTCTCACACATTTCAAGTCGCACAGTTTAAGTATCATCAATATTTGGGTGATCAGTCCAATATTGACAAAACTTAGTAACTAAATCATTCGTATTTACACGTTCGAACATTCTTCCGTTCCTCATACCAATTACATGCTTTCTAATCTTTGTACAAATGAGATAACATTCTTATCAATAAATTTTCTTTGTCGGTGTTTAACTTTTTTTTTTTTGAACCATTATTATTAAAAACTCTCTTAACTACTTTATTCCTGTTTACACTGTTATTTATTTACTATTTTCATCTCTGTAACAACTCATTCTCTACTATTATCATTTACTCATTTATTTTCATATACTTATTATTTTTATCGCTATTACAATGTTGTTATGATTTATCCTACACCTGTTAATGTGTTGCATGTTGCTGTGTTCAGTTTAAATTTATCATCTATGTTACCATGTTTTTTTATAGGATACGCTCATTGCATAACATTTTATAATATCATATTTTTAGAAACATCAGTATCATTCGTAAGAAATGGTTAGCAGACCTTTTATATTCACTGTGTAAAGATTGACTCTTGTTGTACGAGTATTTACCTACCTAACTAGTTTCTTGTCTTTCAAAAGAAATAAAAGTGTTATTTTAGCCAGAAAATATGAAAAATATAATTGATAATAAACGTTAAAATAATCGCATCGTATGATCGTGCCTAATGTCAACTTAACGTGTACAATTTGTTACTACATAAGTAGTAGTACTCATATAAATGAGTGCGAGTAAAAAAAATGTACCTTAAACTAATATTTTTAGTTTCTTATTTATTCAGAAGTCCACATGGTTACATCGTTAAAAGCTATATCGCTTTTATACAGATCGAAAAATATTACTGAAAGTATGTTATTTATTATATCGTGTATACAGAATAATTGAAAATCACATTATTAGAGTTATCACCTTTACACAATGATACAATAATTTATTCAAACATTTAAAAGGAAGTTTTTTATATTTTACATAAGTTATTATATAAATTTAAGATTTAATGCCTTTAAAAAAAATTAAAACTTATCATGATAGTGAAATGCTTCTAACCCTTTAAAATTTGGATTCGAGAAAAAAAATCAACGAAATGTATCACAGTGTTATTTTAAATCAAGTGCGTAAAATTGGAATCTATTCTTTTATTATTTCATTAATTGTTTGGCAGGACACAGTAAAAAAATAATACAAAACTATAACTTCATAAATGAGAATATAAAGTCTGGTCTGGCGCCTTAATAGAAGTGCCACTTAAGTGCTTAAAATTCAACTTAATTTTTAATACTGTATTATAATTGTTTTTGTTTTTTTTTATTTTTTTTAGGTAATAAAATATTTGATAATAAAGTATATTGTGAATAATCTGATAACTAATTTCAACTTAATTATATGTAAAATACAGAATATTTAATATCTAACTTTAAAAACATAATAGCAAAAAAAACCAATCTTAAATTGTTAAATAAAGTTTGAAATAGAATTAAAATCACATAGGTGCGAAGTTACCTCATAATTTGTTCTTTTCGGCTCAATTTTTCTATCTTCTTATCGGTTAAGGCTTGCAGGAAGTTTCTTCTATTTTCTTAAATTTGTGGTCCCACCATCTACTTCGTTTAATCTTCATGTAATATTTGAAGCTGTCATAATATTTGTTTCTGAAGTTGATCGTTCCCGTTGTTTTCCGTAACATTTTTCATCTTTTTTCTAATAGGTTTTATTAGCATATCTCCTTGAAGAAATAATAACCTTGTCACCTCTTCTTATGTCTCCGTTTCGGCTTACTTGTCACATCCGGTAGTGTCAATTCAATAGTTGAAAATTGTTCCTTTAGTTTTATATTTATTTTTCCATGTTTCTTTAACTATTTGTGCAGGCCGCGGCGGTGCGCGTGCCTTGTCGCCGCGCACCGCCTGACAGGGTCGCCATGTAATGTATGAAAGGTGTCAATGAAGGAGAGACGTGTTTCTCTACTCAAGACTTTAATTATACTGTCACTTAAACCTAAGAGTAAGTACATTTATTAACATATGCTAGTAGGGTGGAGGCACATACACTACAACAGCGAGCGCTAACCATCTGAGCTACCACGGCTCCGCCTTTTTCGATAATACTTTTATAAATACCTTTGTACATTTGTTTGTATATCTTAATAAAGAAAATAAATAAAATAAAATAAACCTCGATCAAGAATCAAAATGCAAATACGTTGTCACCCCTGATGACTAAGATGGAATGCCTCATTTCCAGTAAAAAGGGTTTCCGGTTCTCTACACTCACCATACGAAACACGGCAGCATAGAGTTGATATTTTGTACTGGTGTTCAGTGAAAGCGTGGTCCTACCCCGGTCGAGCCGACCCATTCGTGCTACAACCACAATACGAGTATAGCGTCAGGACGGATATAACACGTATAAAACCACCTTTAGAATAATATTTCATTCAACTTCTTTTAGAATAAAATACTTAAAAATGTACAACGTTTTTCGATATTCAAGTATTAACATAATAACTCTGTGGTGTAGGGAACTGTGTGTCCCCACACGGGACAACGTCATTTTTTTCGGGTCATCATGTATTATGTACTATCAAACTTTAGGAAACAAATTTAGATGCCGTGGTTATTATGGCTCCGTCTCTACTAAAATGAAGTTTCAATCGTGACTCGATACAACGCTGGAAGGTTTCCAACTTGTCTACGCATTGAGCGTTTTCCGTCAAGGCTACTTAGTCCTCAGAGACACAAGTCATTGTGTCACTTCTCTTGCCAAACTTAAAAGTTTCACAAAGCTGTAAAACATAGAAAACATAAGAATCTAAACCTATTTTCCTGTTAAATCCTAGAAGTAGAACCTGTTAGAGGCGGTAAATAAAGGTAAACTGTTTAATAATCAAATAGGTTAATTCGCTGAATAGTTACAATTAGATAATTGATTTATTTTATGTGAGCTTTCGCAATTGACTTGAGATCAAATTAGAGACATACGCGAGTATATGGCCTATCACACCCGCTCCCCGGCAGGTCCCGCTACTCGCCATCGTCTTCTTTGTTTTTTTTTTATAGAATAGGGGGCAAACGAGCATGCGGTTTACCTGGGAAACACCAGGGGAATTGCAGATGCGTTGCCGGCCTTTTAGAAAAGAGTAAGCTCCTTTATTGAAGGAAGGAAAATTCGCCGATAGTGCACAATTCGACAGAGAAGTTGTACGTAAAAGAAAACTTCTAGTACAAAGTACAGTAGTGGACCGCCAAGCATTCAGATGGTGAGGATGGTATCGGTAATTTTGACGCAATGTGCGTTCGTGAAATTAGGCGGTTGGAAATAATCTGAAACATTCCTCAGAACACTCCCCATGGTGGATACGATGGAAAACGCAAAGGGATCAACATCCCTACGCAGAGTCAGCCAGTGAATTGAGCCGATCAGAAAGAACTCTGTCGTTGACGATTCGAATGGCTCTGCGCTGGATGCTGTCAAGTGGAAGGAGCTGGCACTAGGGTGCCCCGGCCCAGAGATGAGAACAGGATTCTATGAGAGGCCGAAATTGTGCTTTGTAAAGTTGCAAGCGATGTGCCAGCATGAAATACTGTCTCGCTCTGCTGAGCACGCTTAGCTTTTTAAAGGCCAATTTGGCCTTCCTCTCCAAGTGACCACGAAACTGCACACTATTCAATATGTCGACGCCGAAGAATCTGATGCTAGCTGAGGCAGCGGTAAACGCGCAAACTTGTGTCTTCTGGGGATTTAGTCGCCCCCAATCCGAGACTTTGTTAAGCAAAAACTCAACTTCAGACACAAGTTTGTTCCGGTACTCATTGTGTGTGAACACCATCAATAAACTGATTCAAAATATTTAAACATCTTTGATGTGAAATTAAAACAAGACACCATGGATTTTTTTAAGGTCGTAGGGTGTCCTTTTGCCTATAGGACTTTATACTTTTAGTTTTAAGGTTATACTTCTTATCTGGCGCAATATGTTCGCCAACAGTGAACCCATTTATTCAAATGGTGGTAACGTATCGGTATTTTAATTCTTAATCGAGGATAGATTTTTAAAAAAACACTAAAAAAAGGGCTGGAAATAATAAATTTTCTCACAAAAGAAAGGAACTTGAAAAAAAATTTAACGGCCGTAACGGCCTGGACACGGGGAACGGCGGCGCGGACGGCGAAGCGACAGGCGGCCACGGGAAGTCACGTTTGCCGCCGCGACCAGATAGGCCGAGAGTGAAATGTCTTTATCAAAGTTATCTCGATATTGCATAGAAAGTAATTGTTTTATGATTCAAGACATAATATTTGGAAATTATTGCGGAGTACATGATTTGAATGGGAATCGGGTTATAAATGGAGAATTCCACAACAAATAGAATGCATCCAGAAAAAAAATTCTAGTAAATACCAGAATGAGTGTCGAAGCTGCGATTATATTCTTGTTAATATTCAACCAGAATTGGAGATAAAAGTCAATGCGGATAGAATTTTAAGTTGATTTTGTCGGCCCGAAATTTTTCGCAGCGAAAACAAATAAAATATTTTGTTCCCTATACTATTCGCCGCGTCTGCCGCCGCGTTTGCCGCCGACTCCGTGGCTTGCGCCGTACTGATTCATACATTTGTTTCATTCGCCCGCCGCGCCGCCAGTCGCCCGCAAGATTCGCCCGGTAACTTTCGCCGGTCGCGTCGCCACTCGCCGCTCATACATTTCTATACATTTGTTTTAGTCGCTAGACGCCTCGCCGTTCACGCCGCGCGAATTTTCGCTACGGCGAATGTCCCGTGGCCAGGCTGTAAGGCATTACGATTTCGCGACGCGTTAGCCATCGGCGCAGGACAGGATAATAGTGACCAAGTGTATGCGCATGCACAGGTGCACTCTCTATTCCCTAACTCTCATATTCCGATGGGACGGTAAACCTACACGACAGGAGAGAGATCGCGCGCAGGACCAACGGCTTTACAGGCTTTCCGAGGCACGGGGGTGGGACACCGCCAAATTCCCGACTCCGGGCAGTTACTGAGAATTTTTTGACAGTTAAACTCAACAATCGATTTTAGGCCTTACCCGGGATTCGAACCCAAGACCTCATGATTAGCATTCGCACTACTGAAACCTCTAGACTAACAAGGTAGTCGAAATGGATGTAGTCAACCCTGGTAGTGGTAAATTAAACAAGGTTATACGCATCTTTAATTTCAAAATGTATTTAGTATCAAAAATAAAATTAATTTTACAGATGTTTTCGCTTATAATTTTACTCATTTTTTTTATAACTGACGTTACAGGTGCTTTGCACTTCGCATGGTCACGGGCACACTGGGTCATGCGAGCTGCAAAGCACCCGAAACGTCAGTTATTAAAAATAGGTAAAAGTATAGGAGGAAAAATTCTCTGATCAAACATTTTATTTTAATAATAATAAACTGCGCTGCCAACCTGCCTGCGAAGCGTGGCGATTACGAAAAATCCCTTCCCTTCCTTTGGAGGCAATCTTTGGAGGAGTACATGTTCAGTAGTGCACTTTTATAGGCTATTAATCAATAACAGAATGGATGGATGGGTGTAGTAATATATTCATGTTTTGTTATTTAGACTTATTATTTACGCGAACACTACACGTTGTTAAACTACGCAGGATTGGAACCCGTGATCCGCAATGCTGCAACCAAACACCTACCAATCCTTCCATATAATAAAAAATAAAAATGTTTATATTGCGCCCCAGGTTTATTGCCACCGAGAGATGAAATCGTTAGATACAGTTTTAAGTGCTGATTCACCACGTGCTCGACGGTGTAGGAAAGCATCATGATCGAATAATAGTGGCAGTGGAAGAGCGTGGAGGAGCGCGCTCTTACAGAATCCAGTCGTGCTACAACTATAAGGTAGCTGCAAAGTGGCTTTACCACGTATAAGACGTATACAGACGTTAACATTAATTTTACCCAAACTTATAATATGGCAAAAGAGAACACAAATGTTTGCATAACGCTCCTTAACACTCATTTCGCAAGTGTGGAGAAGGTCCTTAAATCCCCCCACTTGTCTCTAATTAGCAAGTAAGTGGATCGCACCCTAATACTGCGAGAGACGGGTGCCTATAATGTACAAAGTATAGCTGCAATTTCTTAATTTAGTTTAGTGTTACCGTAGCCTCAGGCTTGTCGAAGGTAGCTCAGTGTCTTAGCGACCCGAGGTCGATCCCCGCAAAACATATTTGTTAATAGAAATTTTGCATTTACAATATGCAACAAACTAAGTCGTCAAGCATTTAAACGTTTACTATCATACTTCCAAACACAATAAGGATGACAAACGAGCACATAGTACTGATGGTAAGTGGATTCTGTGGCCCACAGAAATCTTCATTTATCATAAAATGCTGAAGCGTAGTCACACCTGAAGACTAAAATGGAATGCCTCGGTTTTGAATACAAAGAATCTTCGTTGCTTGACTCTTGCCATACAAAACACAGCAGCATTAAGCTGATATTTAACGCTAGTGTTCTGATAGAGCGTGGATATTTCTCAGTCAAGCCGAGCTAATATATTACATAGTACGTGAGGGTGACATGGTCATGTGATTAATATGGTCACTTTCTATTAACTCAAAAACTACAGCCTTGTTTGCATAGATGCCTATGTTATAAGATAGCTCCACGTGAGTAAACCGAATGATAAGGGGTCAAACAGGCGCAGCTTTATCGACATAGTTAATATTTAATCGATTTTATAATTGTATAATGTAGTTAATTTTATTAAGTTGATTTTTCAAAGTGTTCCTAATCATTGATAAAACTTGTATGCTTTTTTTCCTTAATATATTAGTTATGGCTAGTTTTGGTCTTATATGGCGGCAAAGCTTAACGTGACCAGAATACCCTCACGTACCTCAGCTGTGTGGCTTTATCACGTACAAGACACACAGTCGTCCTGATAAGGTAGCCATTTGTGTCCAACAGCAGTGCGTGCACTGTTATGTTTAGGTCTGAAGGGTACAGATAGTCAATATAAGTACACGCTGTGAACCATTCCATCTCAGTCCTCAGAGGTGACGACGCATCTGTACTCTTGTTTGCTTGAAGCTGGCTGCAGGTGTCCGTGGACTGCAGTAGCCTCTAACCATCAGCTGGAGAAAGAGTTCACTTGTGCCTTCAGTCTTTTTTAAAGAGAACTTATTATTATTGTTTTTCTTAGGTTGTGGTTGTGTGAGGAGTTCTTGTATACGCAGCTATTATCGGTATGTCCCACACATGCTTAAGGTGCGTGTTTGAGCAAAATGCCGTGCTAGTCGGTATTTGTAAGTTTTTAGGAGCTATATACCTACTTGTTACCTATTAAAATATATCATCATCATCATTATTACAGCCCTTCACAAGTCCACTGCATAGGCATAACATAGGCCTCCCCCAAGTAATGCCACAAAGCACGGTCCTGAGCCACCTGCATCCATCGACTTCCTGCATATCTTACCAGGTCGTCACTCCATGTAGTGGGGAGTCGCCCTACACTACGCCTACCGGTACGAGGTACTCGAGAACCTTTCTTCCCCATCGGTTATCGGTTCTTCGAGCTATATGGCCGGCCCATTGCCACTTCAGCTTACTAATCCGTTGGGCTATGTCGGTCACTGGTTTTACTGCGGATATCCTCATTTCTGAGTCTATCACGCAGAGAAACTCCGAGCATAGCTCTCTCCATAGCTCGCTGAGCGACCTTGAGCGTCCTCATACGGCCAGCAGTGAAGGACCACGTCTCAGATCCGTAAGTCATCACTGGCAACACGCACTGGTTGTACAATCTAGTTTTTAGAGATTGAGGTATACCTGACGAGAAGATATGTCGTAATTTCCCGAACGCTGCCCAGCCGAGTTGAATCCGTCGATTGACCTCTCGGTCGAAGTTGGACTTACCTAGTCGGACTATTTATCCCAGGTAAACGTACTCGTCAACAACTTCGAGCATAGTGCTCCCAACAACTACCGGCATAGGTGTGACATGGACATTAAACATAATCTTTGTTTTGTCCATGTTCATCTTAAGACCTATCCGTTGGAAGGCACTATTGAGGTCATTGAGCATAGTGCTTAAGTCCTCCAGCGATTCTGCCATAAAGACTATATCGTCGGCAAATCGAAGGTGAGTGATGTACACGCCATTGATGTTAATACCGTATCCTTTCCAGTCCAGTAGCTTGAAAACGTCTTCCAATGCAGCGGTGAAGAGTTTCGGGGATATAACGTCATCCTGTCTTACACCTCTCTGCAGTTGGATAGGTTTCGAGCTCTGGTTCTGTACTCGGATAGCCATCGTAGCCCTACTGTACAAACACTTCAGCACTTCGATATACCGACAGTCAACTTGGCACCGCTGAAGGGACTGTAGCACCGCCCAAATTTCGACGGAATCAAAGGCTTTCTCATAGTCCACATACGCCAGGCAAAGTGGCAGATTGTACTCTTCAGTCTTCTGTACAATCTGACGCAGGATATGTATGTGGTCTATGGTACTGAAGCCTTTTCGGAAACCGGCTTGTTCGGGAGGCTGGAAGTCGTCGAGTCTGCGTGCGAGACGATTCGTAATGACTCTCAAAAACAGCACGTAGACGCGGCTCAGAAGGGAAATCGGTCTGTAGTTCTTCAAGAGAGCGTTGTCGCCTTTCTTAAAGAACAATACCACCGCCCTTCTGCTCCACGCCTCTGGAGTAGCGCCACCATGGAGGACGGAATTGAAGAGCTTCTGAAGGACTTCAAGTACCGGTGTTCCACCCGCTTTCAGAAGCTCCGCTGTAATTCCATCCTCGCCTGGGGCCCTGCCGTTTTTAAGGTGCTGGAGAGCCATTCTAATCTCGCTTAGACTGACGTCCGGGATATCATCGGAATAGTGTCGGATAAGACTTGCTCTTGGACCGTTACTCACACTTGCGTGTGGCTCCAACGATGATGTGTACAGCTGCCCATAGAACCTCTCAATTTCACTCAAAATCTCAGGTGTCCCGGAAACGATGCTGCCACACTCAGTCTTCAGCTTTGACAGTTGGCTCTTACTGGCAGACAGATCTCTGGCAAAGACTTTGGAGCCCTGGTTCCGCTCGATGGCTTCTTTAATACGAGCAGTATTAAAGTTGCGTAAGTCTCGCCGCATGCATTTGGAGATCTGTCTGTTCAGTTGCCTGTATGCTGTCAAATCTGTTGACGATTGCAGCCTCATCTCCCGTCTAACAGCCATGAGATTAAGAGTGTGATCGGAGAGTTTTTGTGTTCTTCTGCGGCGGGTCTTGCAGAACTTAGCTCCGACCGCATTGACAGTTTCCACGAGCTTGTCATTCATATCGTCCACTGCATTGCAATCTTGTAGGCACTGAAAGCGGTTACGTAACTCGAGCTGAAACTTTTCGGGATTCTGGATTGGAGCACGAGGAGGACGGAGCGTTGACTTCATTAGACGAGACCTCTCCAACTTAACATTTAGGTTCAGTGTGCCTCTAACCGTTCGGTGATCGCTGCCAGTTTTCACCCTTGCGATCACTGAGACATCAATGAACAGTTGGCGTCCGGTCGTCATAATGAAGTCAATCTCATTTTTGTTGAACCGTCGGGGCTCGACCAGGTCCACTTCCTGCGGGGCTGCTTCTGGAAGAAAGATTTCATCATAAAGAGTCCCTCTTTCTCCATAAAGTCGGCCAGCTGCTGGCCCCTTCGGTTCCGTTGCCCTACTCCAAATTTTCCTAACTTCAGCTCACCGTTTTCTCTTGTGCCTAGTTTTGCGTTGAAGTCTCCTATCAACACCGTGTAGTGGGTTTTGGAGGAATGCATGGCTTTGGAAGTATCCTCATACATTTCCTCCACCTCCTCATTGGGATGTGCCGAGGTTGGTGCGTAAACCTGTATGACCTTCAGCGAATACCGTTTGGTGATTCTGAGTATCAGGTACGCTACCCTCGTCGACACACTCTCAATCTTTACAACGTTGTTGACGAGAGACTTGTGGATGATAAATCCGACACCTCCTTGGGACAGATGGTCGCCCTCCCGGTGATAGAACAAGGTGCCGGATTCGAGAATCACCGTGTCCTCCCCCTCTCTACGGACCTCGGATAATCCTATAATATTCCAGCGCAACTTGTCTATCTCTTCTTCCAGATCCAGGATCTTCTCGTCAGTCCTCAGGGTGCGTGCGTTAAATGTTGCCAGGTCGAGTCGTCGTAGGTGGCAACCGAACCTCCACCGGAGATTCTTAGCACCCCCGGCCCCGCCGTTACCATGGTCGCCACCGTAGCCAGGAATAGCGTGGCCGCCGGGGACTGGGGGCCGTCTATTTGTGTAATTGTTCATGGGGGGTATATTGCCATAGTTGCCACGCTTGGCGAGCGGATTGGCAACCGCAGTTTTTTTTGTCGTACAGTTGCTGTTATCAGTAAGATGCTGCTGCCCATCTCCTGCCTGTTTTCCTCTGTCGCCTTTTACGACACCCACGGGAAGTTATGGGGTAGTGGATATTCTTAACCGCCACTACACGGCAAATTAAAACATATATCAACTAATAATAAATCTATTAAATTTCTACATAATCTAGGTTCAATAACAGCCAATTTCATTAGAGTAAAATACTTGATGAATCTTCCTACAACTACACCACAGAAATGCTAAATAATTATTGATAACATGCATCTTACTAATGTATAGGCAATTTATTAATGAACATTTTGATTTATTTAATTTTTTCAAAGGACCAAATTCGATTTTATAAAGATAATATTTTAAAATTTGGACGTATTTCTTACACCATAATATTATATTTCTAGCGAGAGCACGTGACCTTGTATAAACTATAACGCTAGTAGTTTTATTTTAATTTTGTCCAAAACCTCACCTGTCATAAAAAAGATATTATTATTTTTAAGTATCCGAATATAGACGGTATAGACTTGATAAAAGTGAAACGTCTGGTAAGCTAAGTTAGTATTTAGAGTTTTTCTTAGATAGGTATCACTTTAGGAAAAAGGTTTCAAGCAAAACGGGTCTCTGGTTATCTACACTCACTAAACACACACTCTATGATGCTATGTAACTATTTCAAGCTGGTATTCTGTGAGATCGTAGTCCGTATCCACGTCGTCGACCCATTCGTGCTTCAAATCACTTTGTAGTCTCCGCGAACTCAACGGCTTTGTAAATGTCCTTTATCTTTAATTAAGGTTAAGCTACAGTAGCCTAATGGCAGGATGCGGACCGCGAACTCAAAAAGGTCGTGGGTTCGAATCCACCATTCGACTACTGGCGTGAACCACTCGTAACACAAGCAATTTAAGCTTACCACGAGTGGTTAAGGAGAATACGAGGGTGGATTGAAAAGTACTCGGCCTAACCAAGAAAATAAACACATACTAAATCAGTTATATTTTTATTTTTCTACATAATCACCATCAAGTTCAATACACTTTTGCCACCTCCCCTTCCAAGCATTTAGACCGTTGAAAAAAATGATTCTTCCTTAGAGTCAAAATATGCGTCTACAGCTGCTTTGACCTCGTCGTTTGTCGAAAATCTTTGACCTCCCAAGTGCTTTTTTAGGTTAAGGAACAGAAAGAAGTCTGATGGTGCCAGATCAGGTGAATACGGCGGATGCGGTAACAGTTCAAAGCCACAGTTGTGAATTTCAGCCATTGACTGTACTGACGTGTGAACACGGGCGTTATCTTGATGAAACAGGACTTTTCTTCTGAGCATTCCTCGACGTTTTTTTATTTCCTCTCGTAAAAGACGTAGTAAGGTGCAGTAGTAATCAGAGTTTATAGTCTGACCCCTTTCAAGATAATCAATCACAATCACACCTTTCGAGTCCCAGAATACTGAAGCCATCACCTTATTTGCCGACAAAATCGACTTAGCCTTTTTTAGGGGTGGTGAACCAGGTCTTCTCCACTGTTTTGATTGTTGTTTTGTTTCCGGTGTACAGTAATGAACCCATGTTTCGTCCATAGTAACAAAACGATTCAAAAAACATCTGCATCGGCTTCAAATAACTCCAAACAGTCGGGTGAAATAGTCAATCGCGTCCTTTTTTGTTCAACTGAAAGCAGTCGCGGAACCCACCTCGCAGACACCTTGTGGAAACCCAACTCGTTGACAATGATGTTTTGAGTTCGTTCATAAGAGATGCCTATAATCTCGGCTATCTCTCTAATTTTTAATCTGCGGTCTCCCATTATTAAATCAAGTACTTTTTTAATATTTTCGTCAGTAGTTGACGTCGAAGGCCTTCCAGAGCGGGGTTCATCTTTCACACTATCTCTACCACGCTTAAATTCTGCTATCCATTTTTTGACGGATGAATATGACAGAGCACAATCGCCTAATGTACTGACCATGTCATCATGGATGGCTTTTGATGATAGCCCCTTCTTATGGAGGTACTTAATGACGGCACGCTGCTCGATTTGCTCCATTCGCGGAAATTATGTCCGATTACTTTGTTAATAAATTTATAAAATCACAACTAATTATCGCACACGTTTCGAACTGCACACAATGAACTAGTCTGAACTGAACTAAATAATGTGAGTAGATTTGATTTTTTAGAATTGAATGGATCTGTGTTAGGCCGAGTACTTTTCAATCCACCTAGGTATTAGTAATGTTTATAACATTGTTAATGTTCTTTTAAAAAAAATTGCGAATCCGTCGAATTTTGACTTTCAATTTATATCAAGACGTTTCTTACATTGCAATATTGTAGAATAAAAAAATTGCACGAACTCTAATTAATTATAGTTAGGTATTAATCTAATTACACTTATCGGTCCATCCAGTACAGCTTTTATAAGTCCACCGATGAACATATGCCTCTCGGTAAATCATCTCATGGTTTTGCCATGGTCGCCACGCTTGGTGGGTTGGGGACCGCACTTTAATTATTTTGTGTTGTTGTTACAAAGATACTGCTGCCTGTTGTATATACTCCTGTGTCAGTTTACCTCTGTTTGCTTTTACAACACCTACAGCACGATATGGGATAGTTGATATTCTTACACTGCCATTGCATGGTGAATAAAGCTTATATCTATATATTTTGTAAGCGGTAGAGCCATTCTGCAGTTATATTAGTAGTATAGTTGTAGCACGAATGGGTCTCCCCAACCGGGGAAAGACTACGCTCCCACAGAATGCCAGCGTAAAATAGTAGCTTAATGCTGATGTGTTTCGTATGGCGAGTGTAGAGAACCGGAGACCCTTTTTTACTGAAAATAAGGCATTCCATCTTAGTCCTCACGGGTGACAACGCATCTGCATTTTGCTTTAGATATCTACGGGCCATAGCAATCCCTTACCATCAGGTGGACTGTGTGCTCGATTGTTACCGTATTCTATAAAAAATATTGTTACACTGCCATTACACGGTGAATAAAGCGTATATTTTACATAAATGTATTAATTGATTTCTTAAATATTTTATTTAATTACCCCAACCAAAAAATGTCAAATAAATGAATCGACATTTAGATTTTTTTATATAATTGGGTGACAAGCGAGCACACAGTCCACCTGCTGGTAAATGGATGCTGTGGACCATAACCCCCCCCCAGATTAATCCTCAATAAAGGATCAAAATGTAAATCCGTTGTTACCCCTGAGGACTCAAAAGGAACGCCTCGATTCTAGTAAAAAGGGTCTCAGGTTCTCTACACTCAACATACGAAACACAGCAGCATTACGCCGACATTCTGTGAGAGCGTGGTCCGGTGGACCATTCGTGCTCTAACTATAATATAGCTGTAGCTTGGCTCCACCACGTCTAAGTAAACATAGTCATCCAGTATATACGTCCCACTGTTGGTCACAGGCTTCCTCTCATTTATATTGGCGGATTAGTACAGGAATCTTTAGAATTAAAATCTTATTAAGCTAGGCGTAGTTAAAGGTTTATTAATCCAATATTTACATTATATTATAATTCACAATAAATTATTAGTAAGACATTATTCGATACAATAAAAAATATTTTTGAGATATCTCCCACGCTTCTCCTATTGCCTCTAACTCTTGATCAATCCTGGCTCCCGTATGGTTCCCATCAGAAAACAGATTTGCTTTCTAATACATTGGAAAAGAAGTGTGCTGTAACTCCCAAATACTGGTCCAAATGACCAGCAGTCAACTGTTAAGCATACACTTTCCGCCTTTTCTTTAACAAATTTTTTTAAATATTGCCTTCGTTCTTCATAAAATGCTGGTGTAGCGGCGCTGTCGTCGCGCCACTAGCACACCGAAACACACCGAAGCCTAAATCGCGCTATTAACTTTCCGAATCATAGACAGTATATATAGAACTTCTACGAACTATCATACGGAGTGTTGGCCGCTCCCCGGGCAGAACACCTTACCCGGCGGGAGATCTCCCCCTTTCCTTTCACGGCCACACTGGCAACATGAAGAAGAAATTGTTTTCCTGCTTGGTAGTTCATATGATGGATTTAGAGCCACGCGGCAGCTTTGCTGTTGCACGTATGGGCCGGCTCAAACCGGGGTGGTACCACGACCTCACAGAATACCGGCGTGAAGTGGAAGCTCTGCTTCCGCGTTTCGTCTGGTGAGTGCAGGTGGCCGGAGGCCCAAATCATGGCACATGGTAGCGAAATTAAATAATGATAGACTACCCCAGGAGGGTACCAGCACCCCTGGAGAATCCCTCGCTGAGCATCCACGACCATGTTTCTCCACTTCTGAGCGTGGGTGCTCAGGCTGTCCCGCGTATTCTGGGGGGGGGGGGCAAAATTCCGCCAAGACTACAACTGCTCGGAGCAAACGGAGCAACAAGACCAAGGCGACCCCTGCCACGCTGTCCAATGTCCTGCAATATCAGGGGACTTCACTCTAACCTAAACGCCGTCTACTACCATCTCGAGACGGCGAGGCCGGCTCTGCTCTTTCTGACCGAGACGCAGGTGTCCCCCTCCGGCTGATGTCTCGTATCTCTCCTACCCGGGGTACAAACTGGAACACTCCTTTGTGCCTCGGGCTGGAGTTTGCGTTTACGTCAGAGAGGACATCTGTTCTCGACGCCACGGCAGACTTGAAGATTCGGACCTGTCCATCCTTTGGCTACGCGTAGACAGCGACGACCATCCGCGCGTCTACGGGTGCCTCTATAGGTCCCATAGCGGTAATGCCGAAACAGACCGACTCTTCGACCACGTCCAAATGGCTGCAGATTCGTTGCTACAGCAGATAAGACTTTAACGCCCATCACGCCGAATGGCTTGGTTCACGTTTAACCGATCATGCGGGGAGATTTATTCATGATTTTACCTTGACATATGGTCTGACACAACTGGTTACTTCGCCTACGCGGATTCCAGATGTGGAGGATCATGCACCTTCCCTGTTGGATCTTCTGCTGACCTCTCACCCGGACGGATATCAGATTTCCGTCGACGCCCCTTTAGGCTCCTCTGACCATTGTCTGGTCCGGAGTGTTGTGCCACTCACGCTGAAATCGCGGTTGCATTCTGCAGGCTGCCGCCGTGTTTGGCACTATAGGTCAGCCGATTGGGATGGGATGCGGTCTTTCTTTGCATCCTACCCTTGGGGATGGGTTTGCTTCTTGGCGGATGATCCGAACTTTGTTGCGGATTCTGTTACTGATGTGGTACTTCAGGGTATGGAACTTTTTATTCCTTCCTCTGTGGTGCCCATTGGAGGCAAATCTCAGCCATGGTTTGGTCGCTCCTGTAAAATAGCATCATGCTATAAGCAGGAGTGCTACCAAGCCTGGGTTGATGCATCAGCGTCCCGGGATGTAAACACCAGCACTCTAAAAAGAAGTATAATTCCGCCTCTAGGTCCTTCAAAAGAGTCATTGCCAAGGCAAAGTCAGAGCACATAGACAGAATTGCCGAGAAACTTGTTCGCCTTCCTTCTGGAATCCGTGCATTCTGGTCTCTCGCCAAGCTTGGACAGCTTGGAGCTTGGGAATTTCTTTTAGCCATCTCTTCCACCTCTGCACGGGGAAGACGACTCACTGGCCCATACTGCAAAGGAGAAAGCCGATCTTCTAGGCTCTTTATTTGCGTCTAAATCGACTCTTGATGACGGGGGGAGTACGCCGCCGACCATCCCGCGGTGTGAGTGTTCCATGCCGGAAGTGCACTTCACACAGCGCTTGGTTCGCAAAGCACTCCCCTCCCTGGACATCCACAAGTCGAGTGGGCCTGACGGAATCCCCTCAATTGTGCTGAGGACGTGTGCTCCAGAGTTGGCACCGATTTTAACGCGTCTTTTCCGGTACTCCTACTCCCTAGCCGTAGTCCCAAAATCATGGAAGACGGCTTTCGTCCACCCGATCCCAAAAAAAGGCGACCGCTCAGACCTGTCCAACTACCGGCCAATCGCCATCACCTCCTTGTTCTCCAAAACAATGGAGTCTATTGTAAACTGCCAGCTCATGAGGTACCTTAAAGATCACCAGCTGATTTGTGACCGCCAATACGGTTTTCGCCGTGGTCGGTCAGCTGGTGATCTTCTGGTCTACCTAACTCACAGATGGGCGGAGGCTGTAGAGTTCAAGGGGGAGGCATTGGCCGTTAGTTTGGACATTGCGAAGGCTTCCCGAGAAATTGTGAGATTGGATCACCAGCTTTCTTGCAGATCGGAGCATCAAGGTCGTTGTAGACGGTGCAAGCTCCGATTGCAAGCCTATTAATGCTGGTGTTCCACAGGGCTGCGTGCTATCGCCAACGCTGTTTCTTCTGCATATCAATGATATGTTGCATACCCGTAAAATTCACTGCTATGCAGATGACAGCACTGGTGATGCTCTTTACACCGGCCGATCCAATATTTCTCGGGAAAACGTCTCCGAGTGCCGGGACAAACTTGTGTCTGAACTAGAGTCTTTGCTGAACAGTCTCGGATTGGGGACGACTAAATCTAGTCCAGTTTAACCCCCAGAAGACACAAGTTTGCGCGTTAACCGCGAAAACAAACCTCTTTGTCGTATCCCCTTAGTTTCAAGGCACTCCCCTTGTTGCCTCAGCCAGTATCGGAATCCTCGGCGTCGACATATCGAGTGACGTGCAGTTTCGTGGTCACTTAGAAGGGAAGGCCAAATTGGCCTCTAAAAAAGCTTGGCGTGCTCAGCAGAGCGGGACAGTATTTCATGCCGGCACACCGCCTGCAACTTTACAAGGCGCAGGTTCGGCCGCACATGGAATACTGTTCCCATCTCTGGGCTGGGGCTCCCCAGTACCAGCTTCTTCCACTTGACCGCATCCAGCGCAGAGCGGCTTGAATCGTCGACGACCGAGTGCTTTCCGATCGGCTCGATTCACTGGCGCTGCGAAGAGATGTTGCATCTCTTTGCGTATTTTATCGCATCTATCACGGGGAGTGCTCTGAGGAATTGTTCGGATTAATCCCAGCCGCCAAATTTCGTGAACGCACTACACGGCAAACGTCCCGATACCATCCACACGATCTGGATGCTTGGCGGTCCACCACTGTACGTTTCACAAGGAGTTTTCTTCCACGTACAACCTCTCTGTGGAATAGTTTACCACTGGCGATTTTTCCGGACCGATACCTTAATTACCCTCCAGAGAAGACTGGCTGAATGACCAGGTTATCTGTGAGGTCGGTAGCCTCATATGGTATACCGATGGGGCTAAAATGGGCCTCGACGTAGGCTTTGGAATTTACGTGAAACGCTCCAAATTCAAACTTAGTATGAATTTGTGTCGATACACCTCTATCTTCCAGGCAGAAATTTTCGCCATACTTCGGTGTGCGGAAATCAATTTGCAAAAACACTACGTCAACCATATTTACTTAAACTCTGATATTCAAGCAGCACTGCTAGCGCTGAGATCAAATTTGTGACCTCAAAGCTAGTTGGAGACTGCGTGAACCGTTTAAACGCCCTGGGATGTAACAACAGGGTCGTTTTAAGATGGGTTCCGGGTCACGAGGGTATTGTAGGCAACGAATTTGCCGACAAACTTGCACGGGACCTAAGCCATTTTGTGGAATTTCAAAAAGCCTAGCCAGATTGACCCTTGAAACTCTTTATCACAATAAATCACTTATAATCTGGTCTGACACACCAGGCTTAAAACATTCTAAAATCTTAATCCGGGCTTTTGGTCGTAAATTCGCTTCAGAAGCCCTGGGATTAAGTAAAAATAAATTGCGCATTCTGGCAAGAGCCCTAACTGGACACTGTTGTCTTAAAAAGCACATGTCCATCCTGGGATTAAGCAACTCAAGGATGTGTTGGTTCTGTTCCATAACGGAAGAAACGCCTCTACACATCCTAACTGATTGCAGACCCTAAATGCGCAAACGTTACACTCATCTGGGTCATCTACTCCGCCTAGAAGAAGTGAAATTGCTCACGGCCAAAGAATATATACACTACGCGAATCACGGCTAAGCAACTCCTTCGATTCATTGAAGACATAGTATCGCAGTGATACTGGTCTCTTTACTTAGACCTGCATAGCTGCTCGCATATAATAAAAAAATGGCCTACAAATAAATGTTCCGGGTCTGGATGTTTGTTCTGGTGAAATTTATATATGTATGTGATGCAAGACGAAAACTCTAGCGTAGAGGTAACGATTTTATATAAAAAAGAACGAAAGTAATAATAACATATAAGGTAAATACATATATAATACACTTATTTTACTTATATAAACTAGTAATTAGTATATAATATTAAACATTGACATAGGTTTATTATATATACAAGGTTACCTTTGAATAACCGGCCGAATTTGCAGAGAAGGTCAGAATCATGTATATATATATATATATATATATATATATATAAGCGAAATACCACCGACAGACTGACTTATCACGATATCTCTTAAATTATATCCCAATCTCGAAAGTATATCCCTTTTGACTAGAAATTTTGTATAGTTACTTACTTCGCTATGTAGATAGCACTACGAACGGGTTTTACGATAGCCCCATCAAAAAAAAAATATATTTTAGATGCAGATTCTACAGTAAAATCTTGTGCTCCCAGCGAAGCGAACGGGTACCAGCTAGCAAGTAATATTGCCTATGTGTAATGGTGAAGAAAAATTAATTAAAAGGAATCTCAAATATTCTGTAATTTTTTCTTTTAAATTAAAAATGTGTGGTAATGCATTATTATAACTAATTTTAATGCGCACGCATTCGTAAGGGTCGATCGGTAGGTTAAAACGTTATTGCCTATAAATCACATTTAATTTGAGATGATTTCTGATAAAATTAGATGCGTTATTTACTCGTATTTTTAAAAACTGCAATAACGTATATCATTGTTATTATATTTAAACTTAGTTCAAAATTTGGCTATTCTTTGAAAAATAACCCTGTGTAATGATGATCATGAAATATAGGTACACACGTTACTTCTCAATCATTTTATCTTAGTTGATGAGGGTAATCGGTAGTTGTTTCAGAGGTCGAAATTGACCAAAACAATATTGTGCGACTATCATTCCTTCAAAAGTATAATATTGGAGGTAAATAACATGGCCCCCGACAAGAAGTAATATTCAATACGCAATTTACATGCAGGGAGAATTGAATGAGGTGACAGATGTTGGCACGAGTATTTTGCGTGTTAATATTCTAAATTATTACATGTTAGGTTTTTATTATTAGTAATAATTTAATAATAGTACGTTTGCTTTTGCTCTATATATCTTATAATGCATACGTGGTAGAGACACGCTGCAGCTATATTATGCTTGTAGCACGAATGCGTTTGCTCGACCGGGGAAGGACCACGCAGTTACAGAATTACAGCGTAAAATAGTAGCTTAATACTGCTGTGTTTCGTATGGTGAGTGTAAAGAATCGGAGACCCTTTTTTGAACGATGGATTCCGTCTTAGTCCTCAAGGGTAACAACGCATGCGTTTTGGATAAATATAAATGTTTATAGGCCACAACGTCTACTTACCATCAGGTGGAGTGTGTGCTCGTTTGTCACCCTTATTCTATAAAAAGAAATTTAAAAAATTATAAACTTGCGGGTGTCATAAGTGGTGGCAAAGTGAAGTTAATTGGGGCAGCATTATCTTCCCAATAACATACAAAGTTGTTGTTGCCAACACATCTGCCAAACTTGCCAATTATGGCAATTAATTATACCTTTGAGTCTATCTATAAAAGAAGCTTATGTTCAGCAGTGGACATATTACAGGCTCCAATAAAAAATGAAAACAGGTAAGCTGTAGTAAGAATATAGTGTAATTAAAAAAAAACATTGGAACTGGAACACACCGCTGTTTTTCAGTCTGAAGGGTATAGCGAGTCACTATAATTAAAGGTTGTGAGGTATTCTATCTTAGTCCTCAGAGAAGACAACCTATCTGTATTCTTCCTTATATAAAATTGATCGCAAGTGTCTTATGGCTGTGACATAATATAATACTTTATTGTACACAACAAACATATAAACAAATAAAACAGAATACAGATAGAAAAGCGTAAAAGAGAAAGGTAAAATAACAGTATTTTCGCTGGAGAGTGATCTCCTCTGGACAACCTGAAGGCTAAGGAAAATTTTAAGTATTGAACCGTAGGATATTAATAAGCTTACAATATGTAGGTGTGTAGGTTTGTACGAGCTAATTTGTATATTTATACTTTAGCTTTATATCTATTATGTATATTTATACTTTAGCTCTATATACTTTAGCTATATAATATTATAATATTATATAAATAAGGTGTCACGTTGTTTGTCCGCGATGGACTACTGAACTACTTAACTGATTTTAATCAAATTTACACACCGTGTGCAGTTTGGTCCAACTTGAGAGATAGGATAGTTTTTTTGCCCATTAGTGACCCACATGTTTTTTGGTGAATTTAAGAATTTTAAGTAGGACATGATAAAGGGTCGTCGAAAAGGGCAGAACAACGTCTGCCTGGCAAGCTAGTATATATATATATATATATATATATATATATATATATATATATATATATATATATATATATATATATATATATATATATATATATATATATATATATTGTGTGTGTGTGTGTGTATGTATATATATATACACAGACACATACACACACACACACACACACACACACACACACACAATATTGACAGACGCAAATTACCTAGTCCAGCTACGGGGAGCGTTGATGATTTCGTAGCGCCGAGGCTTAGCATTGGGTTACTTAAATGATGGCCTTCAGGGTTCAAATTCCGCACAAAACAAGTATTTTTATTGCCTGAAAATGATTTTTGCTCTGAATCTGAGTATGTTTGTTTGTCCTTGTGATATTTATGTAAGAAAACTGCCTCCACGATACACGAATAAACCCTGCTGTTAGGGTACCGGCTTTTTTAAGTGTAAGGCGTTTGTTATTGTTGTTTCGCATTAGTTTTATTATCAAGCACAAAGAATAAAAAGAAAGAAATAAATATAAAGCTCTCCGGCCGTAGTCACTCGTTTAAAACTTGTGATTCGAAGTCCTACTAAAAAGACGTGGTAGATTTATTATGGTTGTAGAACGAATGGGTCGGCTTGACTGTGAGAGTACTACGTTCTCACAGAATACCAGCGTAAAATGGCTGCTTAACGCTGCTGAGTTTCGTTTATTGAGTGTAAAAAGTAGAAGAACCTCTTTACTGGAAATAAGGCATTCTATCTTATTTCTCAGGCGTGACGATGCATGTGCACTTCGATTTTTAATCGATGATAACTGCAGATAATTATAGGAAATTTAACGTCCGGTAGACTGTATGCTCGTTTGACATCTTAAAAAAAACTTTAATAAGAAATTATAATACTCTTATTTCAAAAAGCATATAATCACTAATTTTTGTCTTATTCCTTGAAGATATTTGTAAATCAATGCTTAATTTGGACATGACAAGCGGCTACGCCGTAGCGTAACTGTTTTGCTACGCCGTTCAAGTATTAATATGGAAAGTTATTAGGTATTTAATTTTCCATAGATTCTACAATTTTTTAGATTGGAATTAAAATACATATTTTTTAATTTCTCGTCATAAAATAATAAAAACGTTATGTATGATATTGATAAGCTGTAACTATGCACTGACAATGGTCTGGATGTTTTTCCTTGGTATTTAAACTACTTTCGTGATACATATACACTAAAACTAATATAAAGTTATGCAATGAAATATAGGTTGGACAAACTACTTACGAAACTTATTTAATAAACAACTTGGAAGCAACCACCTTACTCCCAAACCAAAACCATATATTTATAAATATTATAATAACCTTTTTTATACAGCCTTTATTTAGAAAAATATTTAAACTTGGTAATAGAGAAACCTTGCATATTTTCTGGAACTTTTTTATTAATGTTATTATTGTATCTGGGGAGTTTATCACTGTTATTACTGTATCTAAGTAGTCGAAAAAGTGCGTAACAATATAGTAACGTAGACATACAGACACTTTTCAGTACGATAATACAGTGTTAAGACAATATTGGATGCACTACTGTGCACAAATGGTGCTTCAAACCCTTCTTTTATTTGTTTCTTTTAACACTTAGAGAAATCTCGGCGAATAATCATTATTTATTTTCTGCGGTATCGCAAAGATCACTTTATAACCTTCTACGCTCAAAAGTAGGTGAGTTATTGTTATTGCTTTTACGTGATAGCAATACAAGAAGCGACGAAATGAATAACTTTACGTGGTCTCCGTTCAAATATTACAAATGCTTTACCGTTCCTGTTAAAGGCTAACAAAGTCAATTAAATATCATCATCATCATCATCATCATTACAGCCCTTTACAATTCCACTGCTGAACATAGGCCTCCCCCAAGGAATGCCACAATGCACGGTCCTGAGCCACCTGCATCCATCGACTTCCTGCATGTCTTACCAGGTCGTCACTCCATCTAATGGAAGTTCGCCCTACACTACGAATACCGGTACGCAGCTGCTACTCGAGAACCTTTTTTCCCCATCGGTTGTCGGTTCTTCGAGCTATATGACCGGCCCATTGCCACTTCAGCTTACTAATTCGTTGAGCTACTATAATACTATTCGTTGGCTTTGTCGGCCACTTTGGTTCTACTGCGGATATCATCATTTCTAAGTTAAGTTTATCACTAACGTAAACGTAAACGTAAACGTACGTAAACTTCATACGTGGTAGAGCCATGCTGCAGTTGTATATACTTATAGTATGGTTGTAGCACTAATGGGTCGGTTCGACCGGGGAAGGTACACGTTCTTACAGAATACCATCCCTTTTTACTGGAAATGAGGCATTCCATCTTAGTCCTGACGGGTGACAACGCATCTGCGTTTTGATTCTTAATCGAGGATAGCTGTAGATGTCTATGGGCCACAGCTACCACTTATTATCAGGTGGACCGTGAGCTCGTTTGTCACCTTGTCCTATAAAAAAAATCACGCAGAGTAACCCCGAGCTCTTTCCATAGCTCGCTGAGCGACCATGAGCGTGTTCATTTGGCCAGCAGTGAATGATTGCTATATTCGCCACGCATTGCTAAAGGGTTGGCAACCACAATTTATATATTTTTTATATGTTATTTGTGGTTTGCTTCCCTTTGACACCTCTTACGGCATCCTTGAGATGATTTGGCGTAGTTGATCGTCTTACACAGTCACTACATGGTGACATATCTAACGTTAACATACATTTAATAAACTTTCGTTTCAAATTAGGGTCAGAAAAGCAGAGAACTGCTCGACGAACATACGGCATAATAAATTCTGCAGGTGTCAACATTAAGTCATTTTTGAAGCCAGTGATATTCCTCATCAAAAATTTAAGGAATAGAGCTACTAAACCTCAAAGCATGTTCTATATTATACAAAACTACACAAAAAAGAGTATAAAATTAGGGTATAGAACACCAAAAGTTTGTTCTTTAGCCACCTGTATACTTCTTTGTTTTATAATTACTTCGTCTAGTTGCGGGACTCCTTACACGTTGCTTACCGGTACGAGGCTGCCACCGAAAACCTTTCTTACCAGCCGCATGCCAGTTACGTTAGTAATTATAATTATATTATAATAAAACTCGAAAAACGAAACTGATATCATTATCCGTTGCCGTTATAGCCTATTAAAGTCCATTGCTTTATATAGGAACCTGCTATAGATCACCTTATCGGACGGATGTTTGCCATAGTTTCCACGCTTGACAAAGGGATTGGCAACCGCAGTTTTTTATTTTAGTCATTATTAGGAAGACACTGTCGCCTATCTCCTGAATTGTTTCTCTCTATTTCATATGTTATGTACCTTTAAACATTTTCGACAATTTCGACCAGATAAATCCTATTGCACTGGTGTGCGCAAATAATTAAAAAGAAATATGTTACATATTCTTTTTTTAATATGTTTGTATTTTTTTATTACTAGCCAGTAATATTTTCATAACAGAAATTATCACTTATTATGTTCACGAACACCAATCAATTTGTAGCGACTTGATTTAATAATCGCCTTCATTCCTTGCTGGACCATTTAAATCGGAAAAAATCGAAACCCCTTAATGAGGTCTATTGTTTTAAATTTTCATCATTTTAAAAATTGCGACCAATTTTAAATGTTTTACTAAATTATAGAACATTTGTACATAACATGCCTATCGATGTCCACTGCTGTACAAAGGCCTCCCCATAGATAGCCTCGTAAGGGGGAGGGGGGACTTGTTACAAGGCGCTGCTGCCCCTCTCCTGATTTCCCGCTGTTGCCTCTTACGACACCCACGGGAAGATATGGGGTGGAGTTCTTACACTGCCACCACACTGTTTTATAACCGACGGTTATTAATTAAAGAATGTTATTATTATTTATTTATTTGAAAATACTTAACCTCTACAAAGGGATTTTCTCATGTATCAGTTAATGCTGCTGTGTTCCATATGGTCAGTATAGAGGTTCGGAGACCGTTTTTACTGGAAACGACGCTACTGCCCATCTCTTGATTAATTTCTATTTGTCGCCTCTTACGACACCCACGAGATAATATGGTGTGGTGGGTATTCTTACACCGCCACTACACGGTGTCATTATCGATTATATAAATTCATCTTTACACTGACGCAGAAAATACTGACGTAACTTTTAATCAATAATTTAAAAGAATGTTCTTAGTAATACGGTATTCACATGCGAAATTAAAATTCTTTTGAATCAGTTTTCAGAGATATGATGAATAATGTTATTCATTCTTAGCACGATCTTTATTATAAGGAAAATCAACATGCCTTGACGAGGCTATTGTTGGAACTTTAACGTCTAACGGTTCGTTCAAAAAGGCTGTAGACTTTCTTTACAGGAGAGGATTGACCAAAGAGCACATAGTCCATCTGATGGTAAGTGGGTGCTGTGGCCCATAGACATCTGTCCTAGATTACGGATCAAATGTAAATGCATTGTCACCCGTGAAGACTAAGATGGAATGCCTCGTTTCCAGTAAAAAGAGTCCCCGGTTCTCTACACTCACCGTAAGGAACACAGCAGTATTAAGCTGCTATTTTACGCCGGTATTCTGTGAGAGCGTGATCCCTACCCGGTCGAGTCAATCCAAGCGTGCTACAACTATATTGCTATTGTAACTGCAGTATGGCTCTACCACGTTTAAACTTATCACGTATAAATTTATCTTTTCCTCCTCCTTTCCCTCTTTGACCTCAATAGTGTCTCCCAATGGATAGGTCTTAAGATGAACATGGACAAAACAAAAGTCATGTGTAATGTCCACATCACACCTATGCCGGTGGTTGTTGGGAGCACTAAGCTCGAAATTGTTGACAAGTATATTTACCTGGGAACAAGTAGTCCGACAAGGTAAATCCAATTTCAACCAAGAGGTCAATCGACGGATTCAACTCGGCTGGGTAGCGTTTGGGAGATTACGACACATCTTCTCGTCAGGCATACCTTAAAACCTCAAAACTAGAGTACAACCAATGCGTGTTGCCTGTGATGACCTGTGAATCTGAGACGTGGTCCTTCACTGCTGGCCGTATGAGGACGCTCAAAGTCGTTCAGCGAGTTACGGAGAGGGCTATGCTTGGAGTTACTCTGCAAGGTAAACTTAGAATTGAGGATATTCGCAGTAGAACCAGAGCGACCAACATAGCCCAACGGATTTATAAGTTGAAGCGGCAATGGGCCGGCCATATAGCTCAAAGAACCGACAACCGATGAGGAAAAAAGGTTCGCTAGTGGCAGCCTCGTACTGATAGGCGAAGTGTAGGGCGGCCCCCTTCTAGATGGAGTGACGTGGTAAGACACGCAGGAAGTCGATGGATGCAGGTGGCTCAGGACCGTGCTTTGTGGCATTCCATGAGGAAGGCCTATGTTCAGCAGGGACATACCCTTCTTGGGCGGAAAAGTAGTCCTTGAATATAATAGATGGATTGTACGTACGTTTTTCATATTTACTGCTATAAAAAAATGTAAAATTAGATTTTTTTATGGAATGTGAGTGACAAAGTACACAGTCTTCCTGATGGTAAGTGGATGCTGTGGTCCATAGACATTCACATCTATCCTCAATTATAATCAAAATACAGAATGCGTTGTCAGTCCTGAGCCTGATGCCTCGTTTTTAGTAAAAAGGTCTCTAGTTCCCTGCATTTACCACACGAAACACAGCAGCTTCAAACTGCTATTTCATGCTAGTATTATGTAAGAGCGTGGTCCTTCCCCGTTCGAGCTCATTCGTACTAAAACGCAATATAACTGCTGCGTGACTCTACTACGTATAATAACTTCTTCAATTTACGCGAACACTAGGTACACATTGAATAAAACTATTACTTACGGATTTTATCCCGTTTAATTTCTACTTTAATTTTATCCCGACGTTTCGGGTGCTTTACAGCACCCATAGTTACGGGGAGGACTGAGATGTCATAGCTATCAGATATAAGTATATATATATATATATATAGATATATCAGTTATAAGAAGTTAGTCCGGCTTCCTTCAGTTTTTTAATATTAATTTTTGGCCGAATAAGGCAAAAAAGAGCTTTTAGTATCATGAAGTCTTGCAGTGGTATGCTTGGATTTGGGTTTAATTTTGTTAAAAATAGGATTCCAAGCAGATGGCAGCACCCATTCATCTTTGCTATTGAAATTTGGATGTTTTTTTAATTTCAATAGCCTCGCGTATCATCCTTGCCAGGAATCGGTGTCCTTTTGCGAGGATTTGTGGTTTATCAAATCTAATGTAATGGTGTGGACGATTTTGAACATGTTCGCAGACTGCAGACTTCCCGGAGTTTCGGTGCTTCACGTCAGCTATATGTTCCTTCACGCGGGTTTTTATAGATCTTTTTGTTTGACCTATGTAAGAGAGACCACAGTCACAATCTAGCTTATACACAAATATAATGTTAAATGTAATATTCCTCTACAAGATGCAGGCAGGCAGGTTCCTATCAAGGATTATACGCGAGGTTATTGAAATTAAAAAACGTCCAAATTTCAATAGAGAATATGGATGGGTGCTGCCATCTGCTTGGGATTCTATAATTAACAAACATTTCGATTCTTTAACGCAAGATTTAGGCACAGTATAAATTGGGCGAGTCGCAGACGCCCACCGCCGCGCCTTTGTTGACTTTTAATAAAATTTTGCTAGCTGTCTTTTTTCCTTTTATTTCCTCTTTTTGTAAATAAATTAATATATGCATTTGTTTAAGTAAATACTACTGTACTTGCTATATATATATACTTATTTATGCTATACTTTACTTACTAATTGTAGGTGGTTAATATTTGCAGGTAGGTACAATATTTATACATATCTCATAAGTACACTAATTATCTTATCACATCATATCAAATTAATTTTAAACATTATATCAATGCTTCTTTCAGAGGAAACTAAAGAAATGATTAACAAACATGATGCATATATACGTGTCCGTATGTATTATGTTTGTAAATATTATAAATACTTTCAAAACTAAATTAGACTTGGATGTTAAACAAAAAGACAGTGCCAACCCTGCAACAGTAGGCGTATGTCTTGTGCGACGCGGGAGCAATCCTACTATTCTGTTTTTTTCGTATTCTGTTGTATTTAGCTATATAAGCGGATATGCAAATTTCGAGAAAAAGTTTGGTGTACAACGTAATTTTATGTATTAAAAGTTAAACAAAGTCACAGTATAATTCTAAAAAAAAATCTTTTATTAACTGTAATTAACAATTTTACACTATTTAATTATATTTATTATTAGGCATATCAATATAAGGGTACACATTGATTTATATAACCCAATGGTTACATATCCTAAAATTTAATATTAATTATTTATCATATAACGTAATAATAATATCATATTACACTAACGTTATGAAACTGTACAGCACAGGTAAGTCCTGTTGTATTGATGTGCGCAAATAATTAAAAAGAAATATGTTTCATATTTTTTTAAATATGTTTGTAATTTTTTTATTACTAGGCAGTAATATTTTCACAACAGAAATTATCACTTATTATGTTCACGAACACAAATAAATTTGTAACGACATGATCTAATAATCGCCTTCATTCCTTGCTCGACCATTTAAATGAGAAAAATTGGAACCCCATAATGGCGCCTATTGTTTTAAATTTTCGTTCGTTAGGTAGAATTTAAAAATTTCGAGCATTTTTAAATGTTTCACTAAATTATATAACATTTAGAAGTAGCCTATCGAAATCCACTGCTGGACATAGGCCTCGCCGTAGATTGCCACATAAGGGGCACTTTTATAATAGGTTAAGGGTGACGAACGAGCACACAGTCCACCTGATGGTAAGTGGTTACTGCGGCACATACACGTCTACATATATCCTCGATTACGAATCAAAATGCAGATGTGTTGTGACCCGTGAAGACTAAGATGGAGTGCCTCGTTTCCAGTAAAAAGGGTCTCCGGTTCTCTACACTCAACATTCGAAATACAGCAGCGTTAAGGGGAAATATAATCTCAAATGGCTTAGCAAGATCCTTCGTTATGCCGAAAATATTGCAGCATTAATTTTGAAATAAATATATGGTAAAGTTGAGGATTAATTTTAAGGACTATGTAAGACGAAAACACGATTTCGTAAAATTTTCTCGATAGAAAAAAATCCAAAGTTACAAGCAGTGCTTATGTTATTTACTTTTTTTTTAAATACCATTATTTTCAATGTAAAAAGAAATTACCTAAACTATCGGCCTTTTGAAGGGTGATTCCTGCCGCACGGTCACTTCCATAGATAAATAAATATGTAGCAAGCGTCACTTCGCTTCGGCCTTTGAACGGGGAGGTTGAGTCGCTTACGATCTGAATATAAATTACGCAACAAGACGACGTAAAATTAAAATGGGAAATAACCGTAATAAAAATAAGAAGGGACTGGCTTGGCGTTAAGAAACAGGCATAAATATGATAAAACTAATGAAATAAGTGTCTAACGACCTTTCTACTTACAGTATTAGTGATTACAAACATGTAAAAATAATCGAGTCTTTCCTCACTACCCCTTATAGTTTAATGCACTCCAGGAACGTATGGGAGTCTGCGAATGAACTTCCTTTGAATATTTTCCAATTGTTGAATATTGTTTTGATAAGTGGGATATATTTAACGTGGTAGAGCCATGCTGCAATTATATTAGTAGTATAGTTGTATCACGAGTGGCTCGGCTCGACCGGGGAAGGACCACGCTCTCACAGAAGACCAGCGTAAAATAGCAGCTTAAGGCTGCTGTGTTTCATATAGTGAGTGTAGAGAACCGGAGACACTTTTTACTGGATACGAGGCGGTACGGCTTAGTCCTTACGGGTGCCAACGCATCTGCATTTTGATTCTTAATCGAGGATAGATGTAGATGTGTATGGGCCACAGTAACCACTTACCATCAAGTGGACTGCGCGCTCGTTTGACACTCTTATCCCATAAAAAAACCTTACATTACAAAAATATTAGAATAAACCTCTGGTGTTGCGGATGGTCATGGGCGGCGGTAGTCACTTAACATCAGGTGAACCGTATGCTCGTTTGCCCCCTCTTTTATAAATAAATAAATAAAGATAATAAATAAAGAGTCTTTAATACAATGACTGATTTAAGTTCTCTGGTGTTTCGCAGCATAATATAAATCATCTTTAGGCTTTTATTTACAACTGCATCAAGGGATTTTCTTCTGTATCAATTAATGCTGCTGTGTACAATATGGTGAGTATAGAAATCGGAGACCTATTTTTACTGAAAAAGGGGCATTTTATCTTAGTCCTCACGGGTGAAAACGCATCTGTATTATGATTCTTAATCAAGGATAAATGTATATGTCTATAAGCCACAGCATCCACTTACCATCAGGTGGACTGTGTGCTCGTTTGTCACCCTTAACCGTTAACCGTTACAGTCTATTAAAGTCCACTGCTCTTTTTTGCAAGTGCCTCTGCCATAGAATGCTTCACAAGGAGATATAAGGCACAGTTGCCACTTGGTAATTTTAGTCGTTATTAAGAAGACTCTGCTTCCCATCTTCTGATTAATTTCCTTCTATCGCCTCTTATGACACCCACGTGATGATATGGGGTAGTGGATATCCTTACACCGTCACTACACGGTGCAACCTATATTTTTGTTTGTATTATAGTATTCTATGACCCTAATGCACCCTTAGTCTATAAAAAAAACTACTGCATCTCAAAGGGTGACAATCGAATGATATCAAATGATCGAGTTATCTTTAAAACGTAATATGACATGTAATATCACAAAGTGCAAATGGCTGACAAAGTGTAATATAGTCTAAACGCGATTTACGAAGAGGGAGTGTCGTAACAGATGTTCGAGCGAGAAGTTTGCGTGTTAATATTCTTAAATGATAATATATTTTCGGTTGAAATCAAAGTGCCAATCATCGAATGTTTTGACAGCCTTGCTGGTTCAGTGATTGTAAACTTGACTGCTAATCAATAGTTGCTGGGTTTGAATACCGAGTTGGATAAAAAAAACAGTTTTTGAATTTTTCTGTCTTGAAATTGACTGTGGCATCCCTGTTTATCGAAAAGTCGTGAAATTAGCGGTGTTTCACCCCCTTGCCTCAAAAAGTACGTAAAGTTATTGGTACCGCACCTGATCTCTCTTCGGTCTTGCCGATCCATAAGTAAGCGGGGAGTCCACCGCCAGTAGAAGACTACTGGGGGTACCAACCGATAAGAGCCGTGGCAGCCTCACCGTATCTGGGGAGAAGGAAATCCACAGCAGATGCTTGTATATCAAGTGGATATACAAGCATCTGTCGGGGCTCAACTACATTCACGGGGCAAAGAAAGAAAGAAATTTTCACTTTTGAATTTTATTTCTCTGCATTTTGTATGAATTGGTCTCAATACTGTATTATGTAGCTTTAAGGGAAGCAGCCAGGTAGTTTCACAAGTAGTCACACAAGTATTTTATAACTTACTGGAGCTACCTCAATTTCTGTAATGCACGACAATGTATTGAGACAATATATAATGATGTGATGTTTTTAATATGTATTTTATTATTTTTATATACGAATATGTTTGTTATGGTTTTATTGTATTCTTATTTGTTAAAGTGTGCATATTTTTGCCCTTTGATTTTGTATATACAAATATACCTCTTAGTCAAATAGTTAAAGAGCTTGGGTTAATGATTGATGCTAATTTAAGTTGGCAATCTCAGGTGGCGGAAATAAGCCGGAGAGTGACAATCACCCTGCGTGGCCTTTATCGTTTCAAGAATTTCCTTCCAACCGAGACTAAGGCTATGTTGGTGCGAGCGCTTGTTTTACCACTCATTGATTATGCTGATGTGTGTTACTCTGATGTGAGTCAAGTACTTCTGTGCAAATTGGATCGTTTATTAAATAATTGCATCCGTTTTATTTTTGGCCTTCGTAAATCCGATCATGTATCCATATATCGTTCTAAGCTTAAATTGCTCTCTATCCATCAGCGTAGATGTATCAAAATTCTTCGCACGCTTTTTTCAATCCTATATGATCCATGCACTCCCCAATACCTGAAATGCAAGTTTCAGTATTTGGGTTCTTCTCACGATCGTAACCTGCGATCCTCCGAGGGAACTACATTATGTGTTTTTCCTCGCCGTACCAAATTTATGTCTCAGTCTTTCGCCGCTGAGGCCATAAGGCTATGGAATAAATTACCCCCTCATATCAGAAAACCGACTTCTGTTGAAAGATGGTGGCTGATCACTACCTTTCTTCTTCCAGCAACTAACTTTCATATTTAATTGTTTCTGTTTATATGTGACTTGACATTTTAAATTATTTAAATTATTTTAGTATAATATGTTCGTATGTAAGTATAATTAAAATGTATGTATTATGTATTATTTAAACATGGTGTATGAAATGTATCATATATTACTTAGGTTAATTGTAGTTGTGTATATTTATTTTTGTATTTAAACTTATGGTATGTGTATTTTTATATTTACATTCACGTATACATTATCCTCATATATTATGGCACCTGTTGAAGTTCTCTGCTTAGCTCATGGTTGACTGGTAGAGAATGCCTAAAGGCATTAAGTCCGCCAATTGTACATTTTAAGTGCAATAAAGTTTTTAAATAAATAAATAAATAAATATTTCTTTGTTTTAAATGTGTATATAAAATAAATAGTTCTTTCTGTCTTTCTTTAAATAAAAATTGCCGGTTCTAGTTCTTAATACTGATTTGTGTGTGAGTTGTGTGGAAACAAAAACTAAAAAAAATCCGAAGATATGTGAAATGCGGTTAACACGACGCAACATTGTGGTAGCGCGGCGAACTCTACCTTACCTTACTTAAATTACTCTGAAATGAGAGTTTCTCTTTGTAATAAACTTAGAAATGAGAATATCCGCAGTAGAACCAGAGTGACGAACATAGCCCAACGGATTAGTAAGCTAAAGTAACAATAGGCCGGCCATATAGCTGGAAGAACCGACAACCGTTGTGGAATAAAGGTTTTCGAGTGGCGACCTCGTACCGGTGGGCATAGTGTAGAGCGACCCCCCACTAGATGGAGTGACGACCTGGTAAGACGTGCAGGAAGTCGTTGGATGCAGGTGGCTCTGAACCGTGCTTTGTGGCATTCCTTGGGGGAGGCCTATGTTCAGCAGTGGACAACCTTAAGGACTAAGATGGATTGCTTTGTTTTTGTTATGAAACATTGCAGCATTAAATTGCTATTTCACACTGATATTCTGTGAGAGCCCGGCCGAGCTAACCCATTCTTGCCAACCATAATATGGCTGCATCGTGGCTCTATCAAATTAGGGTTTTTAGAAACATACGACGCGTGGAACTTTTCAGCCTCTTGCACAGGCACAAGTGAGCCTCTTTGTATTATTCGGGACGTAACGCCTCGTTGGTCTAGTCTACGTAAGAGCAACTGTTAGTCATGTGATTCCGGGTTTGAATCCCGCGCGCGTCAAAATTACTTATTGGGTTTTTAAGAAAAAAAAGTCAAAATTAACAGGTACTAAAGAATTTAAGGTAAGTACGACGCTTGAAATGTAGTAGTTCAGGTGTAAAGCGCATATAATTTTCGCAGTATGCAAGTAACATGCGTTCACGTACACCAGATGGCACCAATAAAATTATTAATTGGAATTTTATGTACTGATCTACCATGTGCTCAATGGCGAAGAAAATTATCCCATGGAAATCCGTATCTCTAAGAAATAAAGTATTTCTATGATGGGTGAGGTCCGCCAACAGACACTGAAGCGGCGCGGCGAACTTATTCCTTCATAAACCACTCAGGAATGAGAAGAGGCCTGTGCCCAGCAGTGGGATGAATATAGGCTGTAACTTTACTTTGAATCATACAATTTTTTATGTATTTTTATCGCATATATTAACTTTTTTTATATTCCCGACGTTTCGAGTACTTTACAGCACCGATGGTCACGGGGGGAGGGGTGGGACAGAGGTGTTCAACGTCCAGATGTCATAGTTAACCGCGGTTACCCTCAAATTAAAATTATTTTTTTTGTTCAAATCTACACAGTATGTACTTATAGTATCTTGAAGTGTTGTAGTTGTATGCTTGGATTAGGATTTAATTTTATTAATTATAGGATCCCAAGCAGATGGTAGCACCCAACCACCTTTTCTATTGAAATAAGGATGTTTTTTGATTTCAATAGCCTCGCGAAACATCCTTGGAAGGAATCTGTGTTCTTTAGCGAGAATTGGTGGTCTATCAAATCTAATACAGGATTGCCCTCGTCACTACATCAGATTCGATACAAATCCTCGTTAAAGAACACCTTCCAATGATTCCTTCCAAAGATGATTGAATGTGTAGTGTTCGCGTAAATGTACGAAATCATTGTGTAACGTAACTTTTTTTTATTGCTACGAAAGTTAATGCCCGTCTTGGCTTTTAAGCAACCACAAATCTTAATTAAAATCTTTACCATACATTATTTTTACTTTGCTTTTTAAATACATTACTTTATCTCCACGCTATGATTTTCTCCTGTATCTTGAAGGCATCTTGCATACGAGTACATAAATTGCACATAGACAAATATTTAGGCCGTGTAGTGACAGTGTAAGAATATCCAATAACTCATATCGACCCAGGGTGTCGTAACAAACAAATCAGGAGCTGGGCAGCAGCGTCTTCTTAATAACGACCAAAATAAAACACTGCTGTTGCCAACCCGCTGGCCAAGCGTGGCAACTATGGCAAATTATGGGGAATCCTATGTTCAGTGGTGACATTTAGTTGGCTGTAACGGTAATGGTAAACATCCAGGCCAGGGACAATTATTTTTTGCCATCCATACACATTTTCTGTGCCGTATTCGAACTCGCAACCTCCCATGGTCCCACCGACCCTCAAGTAATGAGAAACGAATCTCGGGAGATGTGCGCGAAATAACATGCCACCAGAATATGCAGTACTACTAAGACATTGCCTTACATCTGGCTATCTATTGTGGAAGGAAGAGTTTTACAAGCAAGTAGATGGTGTTGCGATGGGCTCACCTGTATCTCCCATTGTCACCGATATGTTCATGGAAGACTTTGAGGAGAAAGCCCTCCTAACTGCACCTGTCACTCCAAGGTTCTACAAGCGGTACGTAGACGATCATCATCATCATCAGCACAGCCCTTCACAAGTCCACTGCTGAACATAGGCCTCCCCCAAGTAATGCCACAAAGCACGGTCCTGAGCCACCTGCATCCATCGACTTCCTGCATATCTTACCAGGTCGTCACTCCATCTAGTGGGGGGTCGCCCTACACTACGCCTACCGGTACGAGGCTGCCACTCGAGAACCTTTCTTCCCCATCGGTTATCGGTTCTTCGAGCTATATGGCCGGCCCATTGCCACTTCAGCTTACTAATCCGTTGGGCTATGTCGGTCAATCTGGTTTTACTGCGGATATCCTCATTTCTGCGTCTATCACGCAGAGAAACTCCGAGCATAGCCCTCTCCATAGCTCGCTGAGCGACCTTGAGCGTCCTCATACGGCCAGCAGTGAAGGACCACGTCTCTGATCCGTAAGTCATCACTGGCAACACGCACTGGTTGTACACTTTAGTTTTCAGAGATTGAGGTATACCTGACGAGAAGATATGTCGTAATTTCCCGAACGCTGCCCAGCCGAGTTGAATCCATCGATTGACCTCTCGGTCGAAGTTGGACTTACCTAGTCGGAATATTTGTCCCAGGTAAACGTACTCGTCAACAACTTCGAGCATAGTGCTTCCAACAACTACCGGCATAGGTGTGACATGGACATTAAACATAATCTTTGTTTTGTCCATGTTCATCTTAAGACCTATCCGTTGGGAGGCACTATTTAGGTCATTGAGCATAGTGCTTAAGTCCTCCAGCGATTCTGCCATAAGGACTATATCGTCGGCAAATCGAAGGTGAGTGATGTACTCGCCATTGATGTTAATACCGTATCCTTTCCAGTCCAGTAGCTTGAAAACGTCTTCCAAAGCAGCGGTGAAGAGTTTCGGGGATATAACGTCACCCTGTCTTACACCTCTCTGCAGTTGGATAGGTTTCGAGCTCTGGTTCTGTACTCGGATAGCCATCGTAGCCCTACTGTATAAACACTTCAGCACTTCGATATACCGACAGTCAACTTGGCACCGCTGAAGGGACTGCAGCACCGCCCAAATTTCGACGGAATCAAAGGCTTTCTCATAGTCCACATACGCCAGGCAAAGTGGCAAATTGTACTCCTCAGTCTTCTGTACAATCTGCCGCAGGGTATGTATGTGGTCTATGGTACTGAAGCCTTTTCGGAAACCGGCTTGTTCGGGAGGCTGGAAGTCGTCGAGTCTGCGTGCGAGACGATTCGTAATGACTCTCGAAAACACCACGTAGACGCGGCTCAGAAGGGAAATCGGTCTGTAGTTCTTCAAGAGAGCGTTGTCGCCTTTCTTAAAGAACAAGACCACCGCGCTTCTGCTCCACGCCTCCGGAGTAGTGCCACCATGGAGGACGGAATTGAAGAGCTTCTGAAAGACTTCAAGTACCGGTGTTCCACCCGCATTCAGAAGCTCCGCTGTAATTCCATCCTTGCCCGGGGCCTTGGCCCCGTTTTTAAGGTGGTGGAGAGCCATTCTAATCTCGCTCAGACTGACGTCCGGGATATCATCGGAATAGTGTCGGATAAGACTTGCTCTTGGATCGTTACTCACACTTGCGTGTGGCTCCAACGATGATGTGTACAGCTGCCCATAGAACCTCTCAATCTCACTCATAATCTCAGGTGTCCCGGAAACGATGCTGCCACACTCAGTCTTCAGCCTTGACAGTTGGCTCTTTCTGGCAGACAGATCTCTGGCAAAGACTTTGGATCCCTGGTTCCGCTCGATCGCTTCTTTAATACGAGCAGTATTAAAGTTGCGTAAGTCTCGCCGCATGTATTTGGAGATCTGTCTGTTCAGTTGCCTGTATGCTGTCAAATCTGTTGACGATTGCAGCCTCATCTCCCGTCTAACAGCCATGAGATTAAGAGTGTGATCGGAGAGTTTTTGTGTTCTTCTGCGGCGGGTCTTGCAGAACTTAGCTCCGACCGCATGGACAGTTTCCACGAGCTTGTCATTCATATCGTCCACTGCATTGCAATCTTGTAGGCACTGAAAGCGGTTGTGTAACTCGAGCTGAAAGTTTTCGGGATTTTGGATCAGAGCACGAGGGGGGACGGAGCGTTGACTTCATTAGACGAGACCTCTCCAACTTAACGTTTAGGTTCAGTGTGCCTCTAACCATTCGGTGATCGCTGCCAGTTTTCACCCTTGCGATCACTGAGACATCACTGAACAGTTGGCGTCTGGTCGTCATAATGAAGTCAATCTCATTTTTTGTCGAACCGTCGGGGCTCGACCAGGTCCACTTCCTGTGAGGCCGCTTCTGGAAGAAAGAGTTCATCATAAAGAGTCCCTCTTTCTCCATAAAGTCGGCCAGCTGCTGGCCCCCTTCGGTTCCGTTGCCCTACTTCAAATTTCCCTAACTTCAGCTCACCGTTATCTCTTGTGCCTAGTTTTGCGTTGAAGTCTCCCATCAACACAGTGTAGTGGGTTTTGGAGGAATGTATGGCTTTGGAAATATCCTCATACATTTCCTCCACCTCCTCATTGGAATGTGCCGACGTTGGTGCGTAAACCTGTATGACCTTCAGCGAATACCGTTTGGTGATTCTGAGTATCAGGTACGCGACCCTCGTCGACACACTCTCAATCTGTACAACGTTGTTGACGAGAGACTTGTGGACGATAAATCCGACACCTCCTTGGGACAGATGGTCGCCCTCCCGGTGATAGAACAAGTTGCCGGATTCGAGAATCACCGTGTCCTCCCCCTCTCTTCTAACCTCGGATAATCCTATAATACTCCAGCGCAACTTGTCTATCTCTTCTTCCAGCTCCAGGATCTTCTCGTCAGTCCTCAGTGTGCGTGCGTTAAATGTTGCCAGGTCGAGTCGTAGACGATACTTTCACAATTTTATCATCAGACAAAGTAACTGCATTTTTAGAACATCTTAATTCCATAAACTCTAAAATTCAATTTACTATGGAGTTAGAAGCAAATAATTCCTTAGCTTTCCTAGATGTGTTAGTCATCCGAAATCCTAACAACACCACAGGTCATACTGTGTATAGAAAAAAGACCCATACAAACCAATACATAAATGGTGAATCTCACCATCATCCTTCACAGTTAGCTACCGTGGGCAAATCTCTGTTACAGAGAGCACGAGGGATCTGTGACAGCAAACACCTGGCCGCCGAGCTTCAGCACGTCAAGCAGGTTCTTCACGACAACAAGCTTCGGGTCCCGCGCCTCCGTCACAGTGACCGAGTGAAGCCGGCCACAGTCGAGCGTGTGCCTACTGTACTACCATATGTCAGAGGTGTCACAGACAAGATTGGCCACATCTGGAAGCGAGCTTCTATTAGAACATTCTACACGCCGCCGAAGAAGATTAGTCAGTTCTTACCATCCGTCAAGTGTCATATTCCTCTACAAGATGCGGGAGTGTACAAGTTTGATTGTGACTGTGGTCTCATATATAGGGCAAACAAATATATCAATTAGAACCCGCGTAAAAAAACACATAGCTGACGTGAAGCTTTAACGTTCCGGGAAGTCTGCAGTTTGCGACCATATCCTATATGGCCCCAACCATTACATCAGATTTGAACGACCACAAATCCTCGCGAAAGAACATCGATCCCTACCAAGGATGATACGTGAGGCTATTGAAATTAAAAAACATCTTGATTTCAATAGAGAAGCAGGCTGGGTACTACCATCTGCTTTGGACCATTTTATTAATAATATTAAAACTTAAATCATGCATACCATTGCAAGAGTTAAAGACACAGTTAGCTCATGCCACGTAGATCGGTCAAAAAAATTTATTAAAAAGCTGAAGGTACTCTAGGTCAACATTGATCTCAGTCTCCCGTGACCATGGGTGCGGCAAAACACCTGAAATGGCCGGAATTAAAATAAACAAAAATAAAATGCGTTAAAATTCCAAAAAATAGTTTTATTAAAAGATCAGTACGTTTACTAAAAAGTAGAAAAAAAGGCGAATAACATCTTAAATATAATAAAATGCAGCATGAAACTAGGTGAACAAGTGCAACATGGATAGTCTCTGTTAAGACTGGCCGTCGTGACAGCAATTTCATCTGTAAGACATTATTATTTACGTACAAAATACATTTTAGAGAGTGTACGCAGGTAATTTATCTTTCTGCACCTGGTCATTCAACCGAGATAAAGAAGGGAGAATTTCTTCATCCCCGTTGATTAACCAGACGCTCCACGAGTCTTCACTATTTTTTTATCGATGTATTTGAACCGAACGTTTAGCTTCATTGTTCGTAAAGGAGGGTACTAATCCGCGTTGCTACCGAGGAATTCTTGACACAAAAACCCAATAATAAATTTTAACCCGACGCGGGATTCGAACCGGTTGCCACATGATCACGTTTATGATAACTAGATCAATGCGCTTAAGATGACAATACCAATGATCCAGTCAATTACTGTATAATACTAATATGTCTGCAGTTTGCGATCATATCCTAGATGGCCCCAACCATTACATCAGATTTTATAGACCACAAATCCTCGCGAAAGAACATCGATTCCTACCAGGGATGATACGTGAGGCTATTGAAATTAAAAAACATCCTAATTTCAATAGAGAAGGAGGCTGGGTACTACCACCTGCTTGGGATCCTATAATTAATAAAATTAAAACTAAACCCAAGCGTACCACTCCAAGACTTCAAAACACAGTTAGTTCCTTCTCCGTAGATCGGACCAAAGACAATAATTAAAAAGCTGAAGGTACTGCGGGTTAACTTTGACATCGGGACGTCAGTCACCACAGTCCCCCGTGACCATGGGTGCTGCAAAGCACCCGAAACGTCGGGTATTAAAAATAAAATAAATAAAACGCGATAAAATACGTGAAAGTAGTTTTAATCAATGTATAGTGTTCGCGTAAATATAAGAAATCATTACACACATACTGTACAAATATCAATATAAATGGTGTGTAGTACATACAAGTGTGAAGTACATACACTACACCTATACTTACACATAAAATATTTGGCTCTATGGGGAAGACAAAGCAAATTAGCAATAAAACTTATGGTTTTAGTACATATTTGTATTCTGTACTCAAAGAGCACGGTACTTGCACGTGTCTCTTTCCCACGCGCACTGTCTTGTACTCTACAAATATTTAATCTGTTCCTTGTCCCAATTTTACGTCATTCACCCCCTTCTGGGGCTCACGGAACAATAACTCCACGTCGTCGGGCCTTCCTTCCAGCGTTCCTTACCTGGTGTAGGGGAGACCGTGAGCAGGAAGGTGTTTTCCCCAGGGCGAGGCCTTTCCATTGAGGTATTCGAACCGCAGGCTCGTAACGACACAGTCAAACGTTTAGTCGCTGTGCTACGACGGAGATCAAAATATTCGCGGTGTGATATAGGAAAGGTGCCAATGAGAAGGAGACGTGTTACTTGTTCTAGATGTTTAATTATACTGCACAATCATTCTACCTTATAACACTATATTAACGTGGGGACTACACTACACTACAGCGGACTGAAAGGGAAAGGGAGTAAAATTAAACATGAAATTATTTTCATTTTTGGTATATTCTCCATTAACCCTAATAACGTATGTAATATAAAAATAATAAACCAGATTTATTAAGAGCGGGAAGAGTTATAAAGCTAGCTAAAGATAAAGCCTAACATCTCCGCTTCGCGTTTAAGATATTTTGAACAATTATACCTCTATTTTACGTTGTGATGGCGTCGTGAGTGAATATATCACTTCTCTTGGTCCCGTCAGTAAAACATATTCTTTTTCTTCATCGGCCATAAAACTATTCTCCCATTGTAAGGTTTTATTATTACTAAAATGACAAATCAAATCACAGTCCACTTGATGATTAATAGCCACTGCAGTCCAAGGTCACCTTCAGCCTACTATATAAAAATAAAGCTACAGATGTATTTTAAGTAAGGGTGACAAACGAGCACCCAGTCCATCTGATGGTAAATGGATGATATGGGGCATAGACATCTACATTTATCCTCAATTATATAAGATTCGATAAGAATCAAAATGCAGATGCGTTGTCGCCGCCGAGGACTAAGATGGAATTCCTCATTTCCAGTAAATAAGGATCTCCGGTTCCCTACACTCACCATACGAAACCATATTTCACGCTGGTATTCTGTGAGAGCGTGGTCCTTCCCCGTTCGAGCTGACCCATTCGTGCTACTATCATAATATAGCTGCAGCGTGACTCTACCATGTATTAAAATACAGATGCGTTGTCCCCCCTGAGGACTAAGGCGGACCGCTTCATTTCCATTAGAATGGGTCTCCAAACTTTACAGTGGTGTTCTGAGAGAGCGTGGTCCTACCCCGGTCGACTCTACGTACTTTTTTTATAGAATATGGGTGACAAACGGGCACACAATCCACCTGATGGTAAGTGCCGTCCTCGTCTCTATATACTAAGCTCTATAGACATCTACATTTATCCCTGATTAAGAGTCATAATGCAGATGCGATGTAACCCAATAAGGACTAAGCTGGAATGCCTCGTTTCGCCTCCCTCATGGATTGTCTCATGGGGTGATGTTACCATAGTTGCCACGCTTGGCAAGCGGGTTGGCAACTGCAGTTATTTATTATTTTGATTCGTTATTAGAAGGATGCTGCTGCCCTGCTGATCTCCTGTTTCAACTTCCCTCTGTCAACTCTTACGAAACCCTCAGAACAATATGGCGTAATGGATAGTCCTGTACCGCCAAACGGTTTAAGTAAAACATACTTTGATAAAAATGTTACTTTATTGCATAAAGTTATACTTTAAAAATTGTGCGTCTCAGCTCCGGCACGTGACTGGAGTTTACTCCTGAAAAACAATGGTATTAAAGTATATGCAATAGACAAAAAAGTAAATAAATAAACCGATATATTTATTTATATGAATTTAATAAAATATATGAAGTAAATTATATTACATAAAATTATATGACTTATATTGCATCATTAATTTCTCGCTAGGAGATCTGCGAGTATTTTGCACAGAGGCAAACCAATAAGTGTTTCAAATTATGTTAACGCTTGATTTTACTGCGTTATATATCAAAAAGATTTTCGATCATTAGATTTGATTAAGGAGTAACTTCCAATAAACTCCAAAAAAAATTTTTATTGTATGATCTATATCACGGTTTCAAAATACTTTATTTCGACGTGTGGCACTGTTTCATTTGTTAAAATAAATATATACAATCAGTAGTACATACCCTACCCATACCTTGTACTTAGTATTTATTACTCTTTGACATCGTAAAGTACAACCGCTTGATGTCAGTGGATCACAATAAGGGCACGACAGCCATGTTGTTAATGCCACATCGATAATAAAGATTAAAACTTACTCATAACGCTTGAACGTTAACACTCATAATGTCATGAATGGCGCAAAAATGTGTCCCAGAGATCGCTAATTTGCAAAGAAATGGCTCCTCGAAACTTTTCTCATAGCAGGAAAGAGCGCACGAACAACTTAGATTAACGAATCTGTAAGATGTAACTGAAGTCGAGTGAGGTGTTTTGTGTACAAATTTTGTCTATCATCATTTCCTTCATTTTTTAACTCAGCAGTAAGTTATACATCTATACACATAAATAAAAATGACGTGTGTGTCTGTTATATTGAAAAAACTGCCTTATATTGAGCTGAGGGGATAACTTACATGCCATTAGTACATGGATTACCAATTATCAAAACTATTGATATAGATTTCATCGCGTTTAATTAACAAATTATTAATTTCCGACATTTCGGTTTTAACAGCACCCATGATCACGGCTGACTAACGTGAAAAACATCCTAATTTCAATAGAGAATATAGATGGGTGCTGCTGGACGTCAATTACCTCAGTCACCCGTGACTATGGATGCTGGAAAGCACACAAAACGTCGGGAATAAAAATTCATGTAAATTAAATGCGATAAAATCTGTAAAAGTAGTTTTAATAAATTTTTCTCATAGCATGCATTTCCGCCTATCTATCTGTGAGTCTTAGTGTGCGTAGAACGCTCCCCCTCACAGTGGGTCCCGCTCGGCTACGGACATCCGATTACAAATGGACAAAACATTGCTAGGGGTCTGCGGAAGTGACGTATGATTACTGACTTCTGCTAAGTGTGAACAACATTTTTATAACAGGCACTACTAGTTTAGTTCTTCAATATATTGATGACATATTTCTTATGTGAGTTCAGCGATAATTTTGTATCAAGTTATCCAATTTCAAAGATATTTTTTGTTTGAAAAAAAAAATCTTGGTCGTGGTCCCATATTATTGCCCCTACTAGATCGATATTTGACGATAGGATCCATGTGAAAATATTTTATTCCATAAATTGCAATGGCACCCGCACGACTTATGAGAGGCAGCTCGGTAGCAGTTGAGTTTCAAGCCGAGAGCGGCGGCTTCGAATCCCTTCTAGAACAAACATTTATATGACCTGTAAATAATTGTTCATAGTCTGGATGTTGCACAATTTGTGTTTGTAAACTGCCTCCACGATACACGAGTACGAAATACCCACTAACGCTTTTAAAAAAATTTTAGCATGGCAACATCTGTCGATCTGATC
>CAJQZP010000240.1:0-212321 GCA_907164705.1 Parnassius apollo | reverse complement strand
AAATCATCAGCAGCAGCATTTTAAGGTGTAACGTACATCTTTATGGTTCTTCGAGCTTACGTGAGCGGGACCTCTGTCGCGAGTAACCTAATTTGAATTGCGAAAGCGGTACGCGCCACGTAAGTCAAACAGCGGCAGCGTTGGTAAGTCTACAGCTCTCTATTATAATCAGCAACTACAGTAATTGTTCAAAATGGAAGATTTTCTAGCTAGCCAATACCAAATAACCAATAACCAAATAAAAATCACCACTAATTATCGCTTTTACTTATAATAATACACCTATAGGAACTGTTGACAACTTCAACTTGTTAGGCCTGGAAATCGGCTGCCATAAAAACTGGAAAGCTCATATAAATAAAATAAAAACGGGCTATCAAAGTTCACTTACGTATTACGATAAATAAAGAAAACCACAGATGTCCCCAGTGCCCTGTCAGCATATTACGCATACACGTCTTCGTGGCTGTCATACGGTATCATGTTGTGGGGAAATAGTTTAGTTCCGTTTGCGCACCGCTCCCGAGCGGTAGTGCATACAGTCTGCGTTCCATCCCCGTGCGGTAGTGCAACCTCTCGCCCGCGCGCACCGCTCTCCCTGGCTCAGACCGGCCGAGCAGACGCTGTCGGTGAGTTCTTTTTGTTTCGCATCGTTCTTGCCCCCTCGTTTCGGCGGGGAGGTTCGAGCGCGCTTTGCTTTTATTGTTTTGTTTTATTTTTAATTTTTTCTGTTATTGTTTTATTATTGTTATACTGTTACTTTTTGTTGTTTGTTACTGTTCTTGGAAGATCGTCTCTTGCACTTCTCAGAGCGAGCCCTTGTTCCTGTCAGAACATAGAGACCCTAGCTTCTGGGAATAGAGCGTCAGCCCCCGCCCCCGCCCCGGTGCCTCTTGCCGGCGCCTCCACCTCCGCAGCCCCAGTCGCTGTCACCTCTCAGTCGCAAGACTTTAACTCTAAATCCAAGCCAGCAACCCGCTGCGCTCCCAAATTGGCGAACAGCCAAGTCCCGCCCCATGTCTTTCTCAGAGACAAGGCGAAATTCACCCAACTATCAAAAACCCTTTATGAAAAGGGTTTCAAGTATGACCAGGCCACCAATGTCGGCGAGGCCATTAAAATCATGCCGACGTCTATAGAAAACTTCCGCAACATAACCCGTCTCTTCACGGCCGAGCGTGCGTCCTATCACACATACGCTCTCGCCGAAGAAAGAAAAGTCAAGGCGGTCCTCCGCGGAGTTCCTTATGAACTCGCAAACGAGGACATTTTAAACGACCTTAAGTCGCAAGACTTCCCCATAGAGGCTGTGCACAAGATACACAGTAGCAGGGGCATGAGATATAACCTCGCCCTCCTCGTCCTCAGCACTGTGCCGAAGGCGAAGGCCATCTTCCGCGAGTTACGCACTGTGTGCGGCCTGTCGCGTGTAAGGGTCGAAGCCCCACATCGGCGTGGTTGCCCAGCACAGTGCCACCGTTGACAACTTTATGGGCACGTGGCAGCCAACTGCTCAGCCCCACCCAGGTGCGTTAAGTGCCTAGAACCTCATCACTCGAAAGGGTGCCCTCGGCCCAAAAATGCCGAATTCCCACCCGCATGTGTCTTATGCGGACAAACAGGCCACCCGGCCACCTTTAGAGGCTGCCCTCGCGCTCCTCGCCCACTTCTGAACTACAAAGCTCCATCTCAAGTCAATGACCGAGCCCCCGGCTCTTGGGAGCCGTATGCCACGCCAAGGCCTGCTCCTACCACAGCCCCCTCAGGGCTCATCTCAGCCCACACAGGGCATCTATCGGCCCCCTCAGGGCCCTCCTCGGACTCTTATGAGCCTTCCGCTCTCCCAGCCTGCGCCGCTCCCAATTAACCCTTGGGGCCCAAAGGCAACGAACATCCCGCGGCCCTCCACCGCCCCACAAAAACAGGCAGACCCTATAGCAGATGACCTAAGCCTAGTGTCTAACACTATGAGCAAAGTCAATATAGGGGAAATCTCTATCCTTGCGCGAAAACTGCGCACTGCTCAGTCCCCTCAGGATCGTCTCCTTGCTCTTGCTGAGCACATCGATCTAATAAGGTCGTTGTAAAAACACTATGCCAGAGCCCTCTGCTCCCGCAATATGCGATATTGACGATGACGGTCGTATCAAACCAAAGGGTTTGTCGCTTGTTTCGTTCAATATCCGCGGTTTGCGAAATAACCTCCCAGAGCTTAGGCTCTTTCTTCGAGATCGCGAAGCCGACTTCCTCCTCCTTCAGGAGACCCACCTCAGCTTTAAGGTCTCTAAAGGCCTATCTATCAAATGTTAGTCACTTCTTCGTAATGACAGACCCGACCGCCAAGGCCGCGGTACTGCCATTTACTACAAAGAGTCCCTTCATTGCTCCCACATCCCCGCTTCCCACTCCGACGCTTACCAGTATGGAAGCCACTATTACTAGACTAGCCATGACTGGACACCAGTATATCATTATAGCCTCTTGCTATATCCCTAGCGGAACCCTCCCCGTTAAGAGTGATTTCGAAGCCATCCTTGCATTAGGCGACTCAGTCATTATGTTTGGAGATTTTTACTCCAAGCATACTGAATGGACCTGCAGCACTACTACTAGTAGTGGCAAGGCGCTGCTCAATATCACTCAGTCTCTCGACCTGACTGTCGACAGCCCCCTCGCTGTCACCCACTATCCCGACATCGTTAACTACGCTCCTGACGTGCTAGACTTTTCTCTAGTTAAAGGAGTCTCCCTTAACCTTAGAGCAATCGATGATCTAGGATCCGACCACCGTCCTGTATCCCTCCTTCTTGGCCATCAGCCACCTCCAACTCCCACTTCCAAAACCTACACCAACTGGAAGGGCAACAAGAAGTCTCTAGCCTCAGTTATAAACCCTCCGGACCCTCCCATAACCTTCTCTTCCGACGTCCTCGACAGTACGGGGAAAATAGACACCGCGGTCGAAAATCTCACCTCTCTTATAACATCCCCTCTTAAAGAGAATGAAAAGGTTGTCCCGGTTGCTAAAACTAGTCTTCCCCTAGATATTAGCAACCAGCTCAAAGCCAAAAAAGCTGCCCTCCGCAGAGCCGCACGCTATCCCACTCCCGAGTATAGACTCGCGGCCCACCGCCTTCAACGCAAACTCCGTTACCGCCTCAAAGATTTCAGAGACCTCGAAAGGGGCAATCTCATGGAGAAATCTCCCCCTCACACCACACACCACACCATCACATAGCGTACTACCAGATGGCGAGAGCCCTCCGGATAGACACTATCACGCATACTCCCCCTGGGCCACTGTCATTGGCCTGCCTGAGGCAACTGTCATTGGCATTCCCAAGCCAAGCAAACCTCACCACCTCCCCTCCAATCACCGTCCCATCAGCCTCCTCAAGGCCATGGGCAAACTTTTCGAACGAGTTATTCTCGTGTGCATGAGGCGCCATTTGTTTCCCACAGACGGTGACCCTCTTATCATCCCTCAACAATTCGGGTTTCGAGCCAAACACTCGTGCCCCCAGCAAGTTCACCGCATATTATGTCCGTAATGTCGACCTACACCGAGACATACAGCTCCCAACAATCCAGCAGTTCCTTAAATCACTCTCTGAGAGATTTTTCAAAGCCTTAGAGTCCCAACCAAATCATCTCATTCGTGAGACAGCTGCCTATGCAGCCCCTCTCCACACTCGCTATAGTGTGCGCAGACCGAGAAACTCTCTCTCAGACCCCCCCAACAAGCTTTCGGTTGACCTGAACTGCCTCCTGGTGGCTCAGGCCGAGCTTACTTAACACATCCCTTAATCTGCCTTAGTTAGGCACACTTCTAAGCGGATTTTCGCCGCTTGCGTCCTCCTTTCTGCCCAGAAGGGTCGCGTCCGTATACGGCTTAGAGATTTCTCGTCAGATCGGTAAGCCAATCCATAATGCGTAAAATTTAGTGGGTAAAAGTCTCCATATAACCACACAGCCGGCTGCGTGGTATGCTATGAGCATTCCCCACCTCCCTCCCCCGCTTTCCGGAGGGTTGCCCATATTTGCTTCGGGAGCAAAAAAAAGGGAAATAGTAAAGATGCAAAGCAATCTTGGCAAACATAAAAATTCCACAAAGTTGTAAGCCCCACTTCAAAAAGTTTTTTTGACTTTGATGTCTTTTTATATTTGGGAAACATGCAAATTTGTAAGGAACCACCCAGAGCTATTCATCAAATTAAGTGAAACAAATTACAAATACTCAATTAGTACTTCAGTATATATAAAATCAGTGTAATCAAACTGTCATTATGGAGCAAAAGGCGAAGAAATCCGACACATACATCAAACTCGGTCAAGAAACAAGAAATCGCCGGTATATCTCTATCGTTGAGAATACCACCGTCATGGGGAGACAAACCACGACTTTGGTTCGTCAGTTTTGAAGCCGCAACGAATGATTTAAAGAAGAGCCAAGCGTAACTAGCACAGATGGTGACCGCCCAACTTGAGAAACAAGACATCGAACAAATTTTGGACCTGTTGTACAACCCACCGGCAATCGACCAGTATAATTCACTGAAGGATCGTCTAATCTCTGCATATGAAGAATCCGACAGTCGCCAGCTACAGAAACTTCTATCAGAAATAGAACTTGGAGACCAGAAGCCCACACAACTCCTACGCAAAATGCGTACTTTGGGGCGAGATAAAGTCCCAGATTCAACGCTACGGCTAATGTGGGTAAACCACCTACCACAACATGTTCGATCGGTACTAGCAGTCAGCGAAACATTCAACACGCAGACGAAACTCGACGAACTGGCACTCTTGGCGGACAAGATGATCGAAAACAGCAGTAGCTCACACATATCGATGATCGAAAGCACTTGATCCAAGGCCAATGATACCCAGTTTCTTCTCGAAGAAATTCGGAAGCTATCATTCGAGGTAGCCGCGCTCAAAGCTTCCCAGCATCACACCTTTTACCAGCAACAGTACAACCAGCGCAATCAGCAACACCGAATATCACCTTTACGTCGCAACCGCTCTGCAAGTAGAAGTCGAACAAGCTCAACATCAAGATCCTCTTGCTGCTACTATCATCGACGTTTCGGGTTCGAGGCAAGAAAATGCACAACACCGTGTACATTCAAAAGTGAAAATACGAATACGTAAAAATAACTAATACGCTCGATGCGACGGGATCCAGCGTAACAGCAAAGTCCTACCGTCTTTTCGTCACCGATAAAAAAGCAAGCTTAATTTCCTTATCGACACCGGAGCGAATATCTCAGTGTTACCGCCGAAACAAAGGCGGAAGTTGAAGCCACTGGATTTTCAACTCTATGCAGCAAACAATACGGTGATTTCTACATATGGAGAAAAAACAATGGAGCTGGATTTAAACCTACGCCAACCATTCAAATGGAGATTATTGTCGCTAAAGTCAGCAAACCAATCATCGGTGCTGATTTTCTTCAACATCACCAGTTGATCGTCGACATCAAAAATAAAAGAATCATCGACGGGAAAACCAATCTTGCATCTCAGTGTTTCGTCCAAGCAACCAATCTGCCCACAATAACAAGCATAGATGTCCAACAATCGTATCACAAGATCCTCGAAGAATACCCTGGAATCACAAGAATAACTTCAATGAAATTAACACTGAAGAACGACGTTGAGCATTTCATCGAAACCAATGGACCACCACTTCATTGCCGTGCACGTCCAATCGCACCACACCTATACGAACAAGTTCGAAAGGAATTCGAAAACATGATTGAGCAAGGAATATGCCGTCCAAGCAAAAGCCCTTGGTCATCACCACTTCACATTGTACCGAAGAAGAATGGAGAATTACGAGGTTGTGGAGATTACAGAAGGCTGCATTCTATTACCATTTCTGACCGCTACCCAATACCGCGAGTCAAGGATATCACTCATCAACTGTCAGACAAGACTATATTCTCCACCATCGATCTCAACCGAGCTTACCAACAAATAAGAGTACGCGATGAAAACATAGAAGAAGACAACGGAATCACTATCAACCCTTCGAAATTCATATTTGGCCAACAAGAAGTTCAATTTCTTGGTTTCACCGTCAGCAAGAAAGGAATCAAACCGCCTGCCGAAAAAGTCAGAGCAATCATCGATTATGCGAAACCTAAAACTATCGAAGAGCTAAGGCGTTTTCTTGGGATGATAAATTTTTACAGAGAACACATACCTAAAGCCGCTGAAATCCAAGCACCACTTCACGCCTACCGACACAACACGAAAAAAAAAGATAAAACGTCAATCGGATGGAACGAGGAAGCCACGAAGGCATTTGAAGCTTGTAAAGTTGCGATCCAAAATGCAGCTTTGCTCGCTCACCCATCACACGAAGCAACCCTTGCTATCTTCAGCGACGCGTCCGATCTCTCAGCAGGAGCCGTTCTCCAACAATAAAAGCAATGGGAAATGGCAACCACTTGGCTATTTTTCGAAGAAGTTCTCCTATACTCAACGTAACTACAGTACATTTGACCGAGAGCTACTCGCTATTTACATGGCTATCAAGCACTTCAGAAAAACGTTTGAAGGTCGAAACCTGATCGTTTTTATCGACCACAAGCCATTAACATATGTACTCCCGAAGAAACCATCGCTATCGGATACACCACGACGAGCAAGATAACTTATTTTCATAAGTGAATTCACGACTGACATACGTCACATCAGTGCAAAAGGACAACATAGTCGCCGACGCACTCAGTCGCATACCAATCGACAGTGTAACGTGCCCTATATCAATCGACTATCATAAGATCGCCGAAGCACAAGACAGAGATAGCGACAACATAACAATAATAATCAAAGACAACATAACAATAATAAGACAATAATCCATCAAGCAAGTTACAATGCCAATGACGTATACTACTACTACTGTGAAGCCTCAACATCAACCATGCGACCATACCTACCAGAAGAATCTCGTCGCGAAGTCTTCAATACACTGCAGAGCATCAGTCATCCAGGTGTTAGAACAACAAGAAAACTCATCACTGAAAAATTCTTTTGGCCTTCAATGCAAGTGGATGTTGGCAACTGGGCGAAACAATGCATTCAATGCCAAAAATGCAAAGTACAAAGGCATACATCAAGTAGCCTAACTACATTTCCACCCACGGAGAGATTCGAACACCTGCACGTTGACATCGTTGGACCATTACCTACTTCACCGCAAGGACATCGTTACCTCGTAACAATGATCGACAGAACAACAAGATGGTCAGAAGCAATACCTACCAATGATACTTCAGCCGAATCCGTCGCGAATATAATTTATGAAAATTGGATTACTCGTTTCGGATCACCCAAAACTATCACAACGGATCAAGGTAGAAACTTCGAAAGCAACCTATTCCTCAAACTTCTTCAAACTATGGGAATACAGAAGACACGTACAACAACATACCATCCTCAATCAAACGGAATAATCGAACGATGGCATCGTACATTGAAAACCGCACTCAAAACTCGTTTATCTCAACATACAAAGTGGATTGATGAGCTACCTACAGTGCTACTCGGATTACGAGCAACACCGCGTGTAGACACTAGTCTTAGCGCCGCTCAGCTAGCCTACGGCTGCAGCATAAGACTACCGTGTGACTTCTTCACTTCAACATCGTCGAACAATCAAGATGGATTACGATTTTGTAACTCAACTTCGAGAATCAATCAACAAATCCTTATCGTCGAAATGCACATCATCACACGGAAATAATAATACATTATTCATTCATCAAGATTTGAAAACATGCAAGCAAGTTTTTGTAAGAAACGACTTAATGAAAAAACAATTTCAACCTACCTACGATGGACCTTATAAAGTATTAGAGCGAAATAGCGAGGCTTTTAAATTACATATACCCGGAAGGAAATCTACAATTATATCGATCGACCGACTAAAGTCTGCCTATATTATTAACGAGGATACTTCAGAGGATTCATCGTCATCACAACCACCAGTGAGGAAGTTTGAAAATCCATCATCTACATCAACCCAGATGAAACCTATTTTAAAAATTACGAGACACGGGCGAGTCATCAAGCCTCCGGTACGCTTTCGCTAGGGGAAGAGTGATGTAGCAGCCTGGCTAATCGGCAATAAATAATATATACCCTGCTGCTACGATAACACAGAACGCGAAGAATACATTTATTTCCTAACTCTCCCCGGCTACTGAGATACTGCCGGCTGCATATTGATGCGAGATAATTTGACGTATATATTTAACGTTCTAATAAAGAAACAAGAAACAGCCGCATCCAGCGCCACATCGTTTTCACACGCCGCTATCGTTATGTATTGTCGACCATTTTGAAGCCGTTTCTTCAACGCCGCAACTCGCTTCTTCTTGCTGTTCTGGAGCTGTGTCCCACACCGCCACCGCTCGCCGACTACGCGCGCACGCCGGCCTGCACAACTTTTATAGCCCAGTCTAGCGACGTAGATACGAGAAGATAATACGAGTCTCACGCCGGCAAATGGAACGTACTGTACTGTAATTGGCTAGGCAAATAAAAATTGTTACTATTGGTTAACTAACGACGTAGCCGGACATATAAATATAGGCTGGGTCGACGTAAAATTCATTCCATATTCCGTATTCCATATTGATACACCAGTCGTTTGCACATAAATAGTAATTTCTCCGCCACTAGACCACTCGGAGTCTGTTAATAGTGGACCGCTTATCCCCACTATTACATATTTGAATAATTTGCGTATTCGGTAGGTAGTGATAGGTCTTTAGGTATCTGAGTGGAGATGGCACTTAATTCCTGGTGGAGTTGCTTGGGGGTTAGGAGATGAATATCATACTTCCCGTGAAACAAGTCTGTGATAGTTTCAATAAAATAAGTTTGTATTTCTTTTAACTTGTTCAAAATGTTGTTTGTAACTATAGCGGCCAAGGTAAATTCGTTGATATATGAGTTATTTGAGACTTGTGACTTTAGTGCGTTCATCGTTGTTCAAGTTCGATCATCTTTTTGTTGACTATTTTATGATGCTGTTCCATGATCGACTCTACCCTATTGATGACATTGAACTTCGCTTCTTCGACTGAAGTTTGATTTTTTCCACAGCTGGGCTAGGAGTCCTTGGTTTTTTCTGATTAAGTCGATATCTTTTTCATACTTTTCAGCAAAGTTGTTTTCAAGCACCCCAAACAACGCGTTTGCGATATTACCTACACCATTAATAAGTCCCCTGCGCTTACGTGTGAGTAGGTCGCCCTTATCTTGAAACATGATATTGTAGCGCCGTAGTTCCGACTGCTCGTGATTCAATTGATACATGACACCCTCGCAGTGTGAATGCCCTCTTATCTTCGAACAGATGGTTTCTAGGTATTCCATGTACTTCGAGGACGCGGCGGTGCCTTCCCAATATGGGTAGAGATTATAATATACATCGAGTTTCCAGGCGTCAGCTATCAAATGCATGTTTACAATCTTGTCGAAAAATAGGCTAGTATTATTTTGTAGTTTATTTATAGTATATAGTCCGCTAGTATTAGTTATAAGGGTCATAAAAAAAATAAGATGGAAGTTGCATATGTAATAAAACTGTATCTTCTACTCCTTCGTTTTATCTTACTCTTCATTGGTTCCTCTTGCTTTAATTCCTGATCTTTTCTTTCTTCGAAGATGATAGGGAGTATTGATAGTTTGATAACAGGTCTTTTCATATAACCATTTTTTGTTTTTAACGTCACAACACGCACGTAGCTGTCGTTACCAGCGTGCAATTCGACCACCCTACCGAGGGCCCATTTGTCTGGAGGAAGGTTACCATCATTGATGAGTACGATGTCATTTAATTTGATATTTTTTTAAGGTTGGTGCCACTTACTCCGGGCTGATAGATTTGTTAAATATTCTTGTTGTCACCTCTTCCAAATGTCTTGGAATACTTTTTGTGTTAAATGCCACCTAGTCCTAAGATCTCGTTCCGTCTCATAAATTGATAGAATCGGACCGCTTGATAGAAAATGTGAAGGGTTTAAATAATTTAAATCATCCAATCCTCCGTTAGTGGACATAGTATAGATATATTTTATATTTTGTTCTTTTTTGATAGTTAAAAATCTTCGAATCCATGCAACTATTCCTACCGTTTTGTTAATTGTGCTATATTTTGATAGGATTTCTTGAATGATAAAATCTTGAAAAATAAAATGTTGTGCTACTAAAATTGTTTTTGATAATTTTAATTCTTCGTTTCTTGTATAAACGATCTTATGCCCTTGGTCATTATATGTTGATAGCCAAGCCGGGCCCAGCCACCACAAGGTCTTGGCTTTAAGTTATGATGCAGTTAGACCACGACTGGCACAGTCGGCTGCGTTTTCTTCCGACTTAACGTACCTCCAGCAGTCAGGTGCCATATTTTAGGTTATTGTACGAACTCTATTTGCCACATACGTTTTCCATCTGATTAGTTCTCCGTTGAGCCACCCCAGTACTACCATGGAGTCAGTCCAACCATATATTTTGATATTGTACCCACTAAGGCACTCTTGCACTTTACTTTTTTTTACGGTTTTCGTTTTTGCTGATTGAAATCAAAGTTGTCATCCTTTGATAGAGCTGACTCTACATTTCTGATCAAGTCATCGTAGTTTGATCTCCATTTCCTTAAATGAAATCCTGCTGATTTTAATAAATTGATAAGGTCTTGTTGTAATTGACGTGCGGTTCGTATATCGTGACACCCATGGACCAAGTCATCCATATAAAAACAGTTGTTTAATACGTCGATCGCCTGACTGTTTTGATAGTTAGGTTGTTCATCACATGCAAGTTGTTTGAGAGTCATCATCGCTAGGAACGGCGCTGCTTTCGTTCCGTATGTGACCGTGGTAAGTTGATAGTCTGTGATAGGTTCTGAGGGAGAGTCACGCCAAACGATTCTTAATAACTGCTGTTCATCGGGGTGGATCCAAATCTGCCTGAACATTTTTTCAATGTCGGCTGTGAACGCAAACTGATATTGTCTCCACTTGATTATGAGAGACTACAGATCCAGTTGGAGATTAGGACCACATCTCATGACGTCGTTCAAGCTATTCCCCGATGATGTTTTACATGAAGCATTAAATACCACTCTAAATTTAGAATTCATAATAGTGTCATCAGCACGCACACAATGATGAGTTAATACACAATGCCGACGTACCTGAGTCGGTTTATCGGTAGCTGGAATAATGTGTCCGAGGGCGCGGTATTCCTTTATAAATGATTGATATTGATTTTTAATGTTTTCCCGTTTTTTAATGTGTTTTCTAACGATCTAAATTGAGCGATAGCTTTTGATTTTATTTTCCCAGCTTATCCGGAAAGTCTGGGGTGAGGGGCAAACGTACTTCGTATCGACCGTCTTCGCACCTGATAGTAGTAGACTTGTAATAGTCGATGCATAGTTGATCATCTAATCATAGCGTAGATTCTTCATCGATATCCTCCATCTCCCAGAATTTTTGATCTCCTTTAAGTCGTTAATTATCACGTTACATTGTAAAGTTTTGACGTTACCGGTTAAAATCCAGCCTAAACGAGTCTTCTGAGCTATCGGTATATTATCATTCAACCTACAAATTCTCTCCAATAAAATCAAAGAATAAACATCTGCTCCTAACAGAAGGTCGACCGGGCGACTGATGTTAAATTCGGGATCTGCTAACGTGATGTTATTTAAATATGTCCAGGACGGTTTTGAAAAGCTAAAGTTAGGTAAATTTTTGATAAGGCTTTTCATTATGTATACTTCCGGTTCAAATTCAAAATAGTTATTTATAGCTTTGCATTTGATAGTCATGACGCCCTTACAATTGCTCTCCTTAGTGCCTACTCCAGATATCACTCCCCTACATGGAAGTCGAGGTTGGCCGATCAACTGAGCCGCATGTTCACTGATGAGAGCAGCTTGGGATCCCTAATCTATTAAAGCACGCATGTTGACGAAAATCCCATTATATTTTTGTACCTTAAGTATAGCTGTAGCTAAAAGAATTTCAAGCACGTCATATTGCATCGACACGTGTAAGTTGCTTCGTACTTGACCCGAAGTTTCAGGTTTCTGGTTGCTTACGCGGGTTGCTGCCTTCGGCGAATTATTATAATTATGTTGAAATGATTTATGCAAAATAGAATTATGCGCTTCATTGCACTCTGTACATCTTTTGTCGGAAATACATGGCTTACCATTATGTGAATAAAGGCAATTTTCGCATACATTCAGTCTTGATACAGTTTTAAGCTTTAGGTGAGGTGTCATGTTTAGTTTAGTAATAAAGACAATGTTCATTGGTTTTGCAAAGTCCACTTTTATAAAATTTCCAAGAAGTATTGTTATTAGCGTTTGATTGTTGCAAAGTGAATTAACCGTGCAACGAAAAGGCTTGTTTATTCAAGTTTCTTTGATACCTATTATTGAAATATTGCGGCGAATAATTGTTGTTGCTATGTACATTTTTTGCAGAGGTCTCAAGCTTCTTTCAAGAAGATTCCAAGCTTGTAAATTTGCCTTCTAAAAATGAGAGAAATTCATGCAAATTAGGTAACTTGCGGGGCTCCTTGACTGACGTCATGTATTCATTATGCGTGTCAGCATCGAGCTTTTGCGAAAGGAGATGCACAATCAATGAATCCCATGAAGCAACGTTAACGACTAAATTTTTGATAGCGTTTAATGTTTCTAGGGTTGTGTCGCGAATACGCTTTATATGATTTAATGACGTATGTTGCATTGCGGGGATATTTAGTAAGATATCTATATGCGAGCGGAAAATTAAGCGTTTATTATTATATCTGTTGTTAAGTATGTCCCAACAGATCGGATAATTATCAGATGATATTGGTAGATGTTGAATAAGTCTCTCCGCTTCACCTCTAACTTTAGTTTTAAGGAATTGCATCTTTTGTGAGTTAGATAATGACGGGTTGTCGTGAATAGTTTCCGTGAATAGGTCTTTGAAGGAACTCCACTGATGGTAGCTACCACTAAATGTAGGTATCTCTACGTGAGGGGTCGATTGCTCTCGATGTGATACAGCCCACAATTTTCTTTCTTATGTGAAAAATGATAACTCATAAACTGGGTTCCTACCCCCAAGCTCACTGTCTAACTCCCAATGCATATTATCAATTGTAGACCAACGCGAGTGTATTTGTCAGTGAGATAAAAGACCTACGCCTTACTGACAATGAAATTATAGCACGTAATAAATGATCGAATTCCCACTTTTCTGATATCGAATCTAAATTGATATTGGAGACTGTGTGTTCGAATGCCTTAAAATTACTAGTTTGTTTGCGTAACATTTCGTCCGTCTTGCTTTAGTCCCCTGGGACTGGGGCAGGGTAACCTGCGGCGGCGGCTGCCATGATGGTCCAGGCATCCCTAGTAGTGTAGCGGGTTTCAACACTGAAGTTGCAAGCCTGTCATCCCTAACCTGATAGGTAGCGATTGCTGTTCTAATTTTCTCGTATTTATTTCTAAACGATTCAAATTGGTTACTCGTAAAATAGGAATGAGACTTCGCATACTCTATTCCACTTAATATACCATGATTAGATTGAAATTCTGCCCAGTATTTGTCCAGAGTATCTAACCTCCGTTTGATATAATCTGCCGTTTTTCGATCGGCACTATCCTTTTTAAAATTGGTAAAGGTCTGCTCTATGGCCCTGAACAATTGCTGTTGATTTGCCAAAATATCCTGCATGTTGGACATATTGATAATAAAAAAGAAAGATCGTACTTGTTCAGATCTGCTCAGCTGTTTGCAGCTCACTGACTCCCGATGTTGACAATCCGATGATAGCTCACGTCTCCTGCTGGTTGCTTTCACTTGTAATGCACACTTTTTGTACACACACGCGAGTTTGCCGAAGGACCAAAAATATGTATGGGCTGCGACGGGACCGCCACGTGTGGGTTGATAGTAGTTGATAGTAAATGATAGTCAATACTGGGAAGTTGATAATTGATAGTTTATTGATAGAACCAACTAAATCTAATTTAAGGATAGATGGCAAATGATACTGCGAGCACGCGTGACCGGTATTGCTGGGCTCAATTAGCGCACTGACTAAAAATGCATTATTGTAGCGTTATAGCGTAAACTGCCGACGCCACAAAAATGTACGTGCTGCAGCCCGTACACTTCGTGTGCAAAACCTCCGAAGTTGTATTGGTTACCAAAAATACACAAACCTAATGCTCCATTACGTGCAATAGTGAGTCAGATCGATTCACCAACTTACAGATTGGCTCAACACTTAGCCAAAATATTATCACCACTCAGAGGACACACAAGAGCACATACTAAGGATTCATACCATTTTGTCAGTGAGATAAAAGACCTACGCCTTACTGACAATGAAACCATGGTCAGTTTTGATGTTCAATCTCTATTTACATGCCTACCTGTTGAAGACTGCATCTCAATTATAACTAGGAAACTAGATGAAAATAACATGCCACCAGAATATGCAGTACTACTAAGACATTGCCTTACATCTGGCTATCTATTGTGGAAGGAAGAGTTTTACAAGCAAGTAGATGGTGTTGCGATGGGCTCACCTGCGTCTCCCATTGTCGCCGATATATTAATGGAAGACTTTGAGGAGAAAACCCTCTTTACTGCACCTGTTACCCCAAGGTTCTACAAGCGGTGCGTAGATGATACTTTCACAATTTTACCATCAGATAAAGTAACTGCATTTTTAGATTTACTATGGAGTTAGAGGCAAATAATTCCTTAGCTTTCCTAGATGTGTTAGTCTAACAACACCATAGGTCATACTGTGTATAGAAAAAAGACCCATACAAACCGATATTTAAATGGTGAATCTCACCATCATCCTTCACAGTTAGCTACCGTGGGCAAATCTTTGTTACAGAGAGCACGAGGGATCTGTGACAGCAAACACCTGGCCGCCGAGCTTCAGCACGTGAAGCAGGTTCTACACGACAACAAGCTTCTATTTCCATTCTATTTTCTATTTTAAAAGAATATTAACAATGCTATAAACATTACTAATATTCCCCTTAACCACTCGTGGTAAGCTTAAATTGCTTGTGTTACGAGTGGTTCACGCCAGTAGTCGAATGGCGGATTTGAACCCACGACCTTTTTGAGTTCGCGGTCCGCGCCCTGCCATTAGGCTACTGTCGCTTCGGGTCCCGCGCCAACGTCACAGTGACCGAGTGAAACCGGCCACAGTCGAGCGTGTGCCTGCTGTACTACCATATGTCAGAGGTGTCACAGACAAGATTGGCTACATCTTGAAGCGAGCTTCTATTAGAACACTCTACAAGCCGCCGAAGAAGATTAGTCAGTTCTTACCATCCGTCAAGTGTCATATTCCTCTACAAGACGCAGGAGTGTAAAAGCTTGATTATGATTGTGATCTCTCATATATAGGGCAAACAAAGAGATCAATTAGAACCTAACCTATAGCTGACGTGAAGCATCAACGTTCCGGGAAGTCTGCAGTTTGCGATCATATCCTAGATGGCCCCAACCATTACATCTGATTTGATAGACCACAAATCCTCGCGAAAGAGCATCGATTCCTACCAAGGATGATACGTGAGGCTTTTGAAATTAAAAAACATCCTAATTTCAATGTCGTGTATCCAGTATTTGGGAGCACGCCGTTTCCTTTTTCTATTCTTCTCTTCTTCGTCAAAAAGTATTTGAAATAAAAACATCTCTTCATACGAGCTGAACACAACGCAAAAATGACCTAATTTGTTTTGACCGAGTTTGCTTTCAGATTAACATCGCAAAAACAACTCTACCATAGTAAAAACAGAATAGCAGGCTATCTTCTAAGAAATAGACCGCACGCTGATAATATGTGTGCGTGCTTGACACGTACGGACTCGTACGCACGAACCACAGTACGCACACAACGACACTTGCTAAGTCGGAAAGGTCTGGCCGAGATGGGGACGGCCACTGCCGCACTCCGCAAACACCTTTATTTGAGACTTTTTTGACTTTTAACAAAATTTTGCTAGCAGTCTTTTTCTTTTTATTTTTATCGCCATTGTCGAGAGCCAAAAAATAACCATGAGAAGCTGGGACGAATCACCAACTACGGGTCTGCACGAAGTTTATAACACAGCTCATTTAGTCAATCTCTCAGTAAATATTTTGTTTGCAAAATTTTAAAATTCTTTGATAGCAATCTCTATTCTGTGTGACCTTTTGAACACAGACAGTTGTGCGCTTGATAATTGACACTGGCAGTATGAACTTAAATAGTGAAAGTTTTTTTTATATCATGTATTTGTATGATATATTATAAATAAATTTTAGTCTTAACATTTCTTCTTCATAAAAAATTTAAGCCGTATTTCACTCTCGTGATTAAGAAGGAATTTCACTTTTTTGAATTTTAATTTAAAATGGGGTAAAAAAAAGTTCTTTTACGTAACTGATAATACATATTATGTAGATGCTGAAGTGGCAAGCATATAAAGCTGCAAGAAATCGATGCAATTAGATGGTGAGAGCTGCTAAACGCTGATATATCCACGAACAACTACTTAATTCATCTTCGGCTGATATATGGAAGTTTCTGAATACGCTTGGATATGGAAAATCGCAATTTGACTATAATAGCGTCACCTTTTCTCCTGACGATTTTAATCGTCATTTTCTGTCTTCTCAAATAGTTTCTGATAATTCTAGAGCTAATGCTATCTCTTTTATATCTTCATGGCCTCCTTATTCTCATGAAACGTTCACTTTCACTCCTGTAGACGAAGACGAGATACGCAAAGCACTTTCCTCTATTAAATCGAAAGCCGTTGGATGTGATGATGTTAGTAGGGTAATGGTTTTGCCCGTGCTGGATTCTGTTTTAGCCGTGATAACTCATATAATTAACTTTTTGCTGACGAATGGTGCTTTTCCAGCTCTCTGGCGTAAATCCTTTATTATTCCCATCCCGAAATCTACTGAATGCAGCGCTTTATCTAATTTCAGACCAATTTCTATCCTGCCTTTTCTTTCTAAGGTTCTGGAAGCTGTTGCTCATAAACAGATTTCTTCTTTTGTTTTCTCAAATAATATTAATTCCCCTTATCAGTCTGTTTTCCGCCCGAGTCATTCTACAACTACTGCTCTTCTCAAGGTTACGGAAGATATTCGTGAGGGGATGGAAAAATCAAAACTGACCGTTCTCATCTTAATTGATTTTTCTAATGCATTTAATTCTGTCGATCATGATGTCTTGTTAGCTCTTATTTCTCATTTAATATCTCATTTCAGCTCTGAATGGTTTCAACTATTTGAGGGCGCCACAGGCTGTGCGTACTGGTCATATACTATTGACTGCGTCCCTCAGGCGGTATTATCTCTCCTCTTCTGTTTTCCATTTTTATTAATCTCATCACACTTTAGAGCTGTTTCATTTGTATGCTAATGGCAGTTATAGCCAAGTGGAACCTTCACCTGTGTAGGACGAGTGTGGCGTGAACCGTATGCAAACGATAATCTTAGGTGCTCAAGATTATTATCTAACAGATATTCCCACCCTACCATCAATTATGTTTAATAATAATGTCATACCATTCTCTACTAATGTAAAGAACCTTGGTCTTTACATCGATGGTTGCTTAACATGGAACAAACATATACAGGAGGTGAGTCGCAAAACAACTGGAACTTTGCGATCTCTATATCGATTTAAAAATTTTACTACCACCAATACCAAGATTTTACTAAACCAATCACTTATTGTACCGATTATTGATTATGTCGATGTGTGTTGCTCAGATCTGTCTCAACTTCATCTTAATACATTGGATCGTCTGCTTAACAACTGCATCAGATACATTTATGATCTTCGTATGACAGTTTCCTTTCGTACACAGCTAAACTGGCTGCCTATCCGTCAGCGCAGATATGTTAGAATACTCTGAACCCTTTTCTCAATTTTGAACGATCCATGTTCTCCTGAGTATCTGAAATCTAAATTTCAATACCTGGGAGATTCTCATAATTTTTCTCTCCGTTCCTCGGCCAATCTTAAGTTGCTCACTCCTTTATACCGTACTGGTTATTTATCTCACTCTTTCGCCCTCATGGCCATCAGACTCTGGAACGACATCCCTCTTGACATTAAAAAAGCTCTCAAGAAATTCGTCTTAAAAATCAATTAGTAGCTAGTATTATATATTTACAAGTGGTTACGAGAAAACATGAACGAAATTTAATGATGACAATTTTAATACTCAATATAATTATATAAGAAAAAAGCCCTCGGTAGAAATGAGGGCGTCATAGTATATCATTCAGTCATAGTATATCAGTCATAGTATTTCATTTTCAGTAATATAAAACAAACAAGAGAAAAACTAAACCCGCAGCAACTTTCTCGCATTGCTCCGAAGATAAATACAGGAGAGGTTGAGTTTGTTTAACCTTAATTATTAAATAGACGGTACTTGTTCATGGTTCAGCAAAACTTAGCTCCGTATCCGAGAACATTGTCTTGAATTAGTAACGTTCAGTTGAAAATGGTTTACTCAGCGGAGTCAGGTATATCGCCCTTGAATTGAGGTTGTTTTAATGAAATTCACTTTGTAGCTATTGTTTAAATTGCGGTTCACTTTTATTTTTTCATATTTTTGTAATTTCGCGGTGAAAGTTACTTTTGAATAATGCTATAAGATGTTTTCTTCTCTGTCTTGGAGAATGGAAAAAGAAAATATTTTAAAAAATTAAATATCTCTAACTTACTTTTCATCGTCCCGTAAAAATTATTAAAGCTGTACTTTTCTGGAGTAATAGGTTTTGCCAAGGTCATCCGTCGATTGATGATTGCAGCTTAGACTTTACGCACTCTTGGCGCCAGGCGGAAACAAAATGGTTATACCGTTGGAAGCCATGAGTTCTTCCTAGCGTAACCGAAAGTCGCGTAAGATGAAATGAGGTGGTTTCTCAAACGCCATCACCACATATCTGATTAATAAGTAAGCCCTTTATCACACGATATAATAACCTTTTAGAACCGATCCCCTGCCCCGCCGTTACCATGGTCGCCACCGTAGCCAGGAATAGCGGGGCCACGGGGACTGGGGGCCGTTTGTTTGCGTCGTTACTCATGGGGGATATTTGCCATAGTTGCCACGCTTGGTGAGCGAGTTGGCAACCGCAGTTTTTTATTTTATATTGTTGTTTTTAGGAAAATATTGCTGCCCATCTCCTGCCGGTCTCCCTCGGATAGAGCTTATGGTTACAAAAATATTTAAAAAATGATTATTATGAATTCGTAACTTTAACATCGTATCTACGAGTGTGTATGTACACGTATGTATTATTTTTAAACTACAGACCCGCCCCGGATCCGCCTAGGTATGATCTGTTAATATAGCATTGTTTCGATTACAGAAAACATTTACATTGCTATCTCTTGCAGGCAACCAAAGGTTTAAAGGAATGAAACAATGAATCTACTTGCTATTTGAAAATTTTAGTACTTATACCAAAACAAAATAATATATTTTTATTCAACTTAGAACATAAATATGTTTTATTCAATAAGAGTGAGTTGATGCCGTGGCCCATAGACATCCAAATGAGAATGAGAATCAAAAAGCAGTGGCATTGTCACCCCGGAGGACTTTACCAGGGTAGGCTTCACCTTTTAAAAGGGTATTTGGTTTTCTACACTCACCATACAAGGTACTGCAACATTAACCAGCTATTTCATGCTAGGAGTCTGTGAAAGCTAGTCCATCTCCGATCGAGCCGACCCTTTCGTACTCAAGATATATAGCTGCAGCATGGCTCTAGTACGAATTATATTTGAATAATTACATCACTTAAAATTATAATGAATTACCTTTAGTTATATCTGTCTTTAGTTTTGAATTTTGAATCATAATGTTTAGAATAAAATAAAAGATGTTTAGTGTAGTAAAACTTATTTCACTTTGTACAGTATAAATGTTCTATTTTGGCTGCACGTAGATATACCAATTTCGTCATTTACGTAAAGAAATTGTAAATAATTTTTAAAGGATTAAAAAAGATGGACAGTGAAAATATTTTTGATTTAAAGAATAGAGTCATAAGAGCAAATAAAATCTATGTCCAAAAGTGAAAACACATGTCTCTCATTAAAGAAAATTTTAGAGAAATAAATATATTAAACTAAAATGAATATTAAAAACGGACCGACTGGGTTTCCTGCTGGTTCTTTTCAGTACAGGCGTTTTTTATGATTAAGTAGTAAAAGCGTGAATTAAATTCGTTAAGTACACGTGTTTTCTATATAGAATAAAAAAAATATTATTTTCTGTTTATTCCATTAAAAATTGAATTATTGCCAGTAGGAAGGACTGATAAGGTATTTAAGGAGTTTTACACCAACGTTATAAATTGCCCATCGGCTTAGAAGGGCCATACGTTATCCCTTTTAATAGACACCCAAATTAAATTAGTAAGTACGGACTGAAGCCCTTTTCAAAGCGTGAAAAGTAGCTAAAGTAAGCTTTCACAGCCATCTGCACGATAATAATGTCATCCAAACCAGTTTCGATAATTTACAGTCTGACGTTAGATATAACAGTGTAGTAGTGTTGTAAAAACATCCACTTTATAATATACTATCGTAAGCGGAACGCATCTAATCCTAAATCACGATATAAAAGCTCCGAAACACCTACTGCGGTATATATAGAATAGCCCTGTACTACCACACGGAGTGTTAATATTTCCGCGGTCTGATAACCTCGCCCGGCGGAAGTACTCTCCTTTTCCTTCCACGACGAAATCTACTAGCACTATCGTATCCCATATCGTCCCACGATTGGTCGTAAAATGTAACTAAAACAAGGAACCAGAAAATAAGCAGTAGCTACATCTTCCTGATATAACACAAAATTAAAAAAAAACTGTGGTTGCCAACCTTCATGCCAAGCGACACAATAATGAACCCCCCCCCCCCTTACGAAGCAATCTATGAGGGAGGCCTGTGTTCGGCATTAGACTTGATCGGCAGAATTTACTCCATGAGGATTGCTGCTCTCTAAACTTTAGTTCATATAATGGATTGAATTGAATTTTAATAAACAAAAATGTTATTATTATAACTACTAAAAATAATGAAACAAGTGGTTCACTTAAAAATGATCTTGGTGAAAATTTATCGAATTATATCGTCCATTTGGGAGATACTACTATCATAGACTCTCTCTCCTCGGTCAAGCCGTGATCTGAAACTCACACACATATATCACAGTACTAAGCAAGGATCTCCTAGGTGTGCGTTACTTGCAGTATACAGTGGCTGCAATTAACCGCCGGTACGACATACTCCGCCGAACGTCGAGTCCCGTGATTCCGTGAGGCGTCGAGGTCACCGGCCCCTAGGTGATTCTTGGCACTTTATGCGTTTCGTGCATTCTGTGCCTAGTCGCGTCATAAAGTGCCACCTTTGCACTTCCCCCCAAACCTTTCGTTGTGAAAGGGGTAGGCAGTGCCCATAGTGTAGAAGTCTCTATATTATTATCACCACCATCCGCGTCGCGCATCAACCTGCTGCCGATCGGTTGGAAATTAGATAGGGCCTTAAGTAGATTACCGCTGACTCTGACTGGTAGGTTAGGATGTCAGGGAATGATAAGGCGGAACCTCCTCCGAGAGCAAGAAAACCACCGGATCGACCAGGCGTTTTGGATAGACCCATCGCCTATAGGGACATTTTTAACCCGGAGAGGATGAGAGTTGTCTCATCCTACTCCCAAATACCCACCCGGAAACCTTCGTCGCCGGGTAAGGAGTCCGCACCTAGGGTTGCACTCTCGCCCATCGTACCTGAGTGTACGACTGGGCGTGAACCGCTGCCCTCTCAGCCTCAGCGGGCCATGAAGACGCCACGAAGGCACACGCCTCCTGAGACCGAAGCCTCACTCTACGAGAAGAGGCAGCGTACAGGACAACTATCGGAATCATCATCAGCGTCTTCGGATGATGAAGAGCCCCAAGCGGAGACTAGGAAGAAGGTCCACACCTCACCTCCTAAGTCACCATCACCACCGCAACAGCCACCATCCATCTCACCGGACCGACACAGTCATGATTCGGCCCAGTTTGAACAAGGAGGTGAGGAGTCCTACAGCTGGGGCTCGACAACATATGCAACCCTAGCTGCATCAGCCGGAAAGTCATCTCCGGTACAAACAACCAACCCGTCCGGGTTAGCTCATGATGATGGACAGCGTCCATCAACGAGCTATGCCCACATGGCAGCAGCCCCGGCAGTACCACGACCGCAATCGGCGGAGCAACCTCAGGGAACTGAGAAGGAAAAGGAAAAGGAGAAGAGATATCCGCCGATTGTCGCAGAATGCCTCCCGGACTGGACCAGGCATTTTAAGGTCCTCAATGAGAAGTTGGGCCATCCACCTAATGCCCGTCCGTTCGGGAAAGGAGTTAGGTTCACTCCACAGAGCCCGGATGAGTTCCGTACCATACAGAGGTACATGGTAGAACTCTCCGAAAAGGATAAGACAATGTCGTGGTACTGTTACACACCGGCAGAGGAGAAGCCCACCAAAGTGGGCATCCGTGGCCTGCCTGTGGGCACCGACGTAAAATTGATTGAGGAGGCTATTCGGGCAAAAGGCTTCCCCATCAATTATGTGAAGGCCATACCACCACGTAGGGGCAGACCGGGCTGCCTCTACTATGCACAGCTGGAGCATCTGAGCCTGGAACGGCTGCAGCATCTTTACCAACTCGACGAGCTCCTCTAAATGAGAGGAGTCGTCATCGAAGCCTGGCAGAGGAAGACCGGACCGGCACAATGCCACCGTTGCCAGGCTTTCGGACATGCCTCCGCTAATTGTTTCAGGCCAGTGAAATGCGTTCGCTGTGCCGGTGAACATATTGCCAGCCTTTGCCCAAGGGGTAGAGAGGAGGAACCAAAGTGCGCAAATTGCGCCAAGAACCACACAGCTAACGATCGCCGCTGCCCGGTCCTGAGGAGGATAGCCAGGAAGCAGGGGATCGTCTTACCAGGGCTACAGCCGGAGAACCCAAAGAGGATCCCCTCAAGTCGCCCAAAGGCCGTCACCATACAGGAGGACGGGTGGGCCACCATCACTAGAGGAAAGGGTAGGCAATCAGCCCCCCCCCCACCCCCTCCTGCAATACCATCAGAAACGGTTGGTCCCACAGATGAAAGGGCAACCACCGGGGCGACTCTCCGACCTCCTGCCAACGATGCCACTGAGAGGCAACCCTCCAGGAGGAAGAGGCGGAGGAACAGGAGCAAGAGAACGGAGCAGCCACCTCCTCAGGCTGCAACCACCTCTACCCCTATGACTGCAGGACCAATAGCCTCCCAGGCGCAGGTTGCTACAAGAACACCAGCACCACCTACGGCAGGTAAAGCACCTGAAAGGGCCCTGCCAGAAAGCAGAGCTCGCTCTATGCACAGAGCGCGCTCAACGCAAAGGAGAATTACCACTAATGCCCCGAGACCAGTGCCTTCACAGCGGAGTTCAGACCGCAGACCACCAGCGTCCGGCTTCGAGACGGCTGATGCCATCCATAGACTGGTAGGCATAGCCATCGAAGTCGGCACACAAGTCCTGGCCGACATAAGGGCCGGGACGGATCCCGTTACCGCCGTCATGAAGGCGCTGGCATCCTTACTGGCAAGGCACTATGGAGGATAGCAACCTGCGCCTGTTATATTGGAACCCGGACGGGATCCGTCAAAGGATCCATGAACTCCGCACTCTCACCCAGCAACAGGACATCCAGGTGATCTTGCTGGGTGAAACTAAATTAAGACCATCAACGCATCTTAAGCTGCCTAACTACCATATATACAGGAGGGACGAGGTCGATCCTCAAGGGGTCGCTTATAGAGGGACAGCGATCCTGGTGAGGAGAGACATCGTCCACCAGGAGCTGGAACTGCCAGACTTCCAGACGATGCGTTCCATCGGCATAAAAATGGAGGCGGCGGGCGAGGAACTTAGGATCTTTGCAGCATACCGCCCGCCAGGGACTCCATTTCACTCCTCAGACATCCGGACGGTAATGGAAGGCACAACACCCACCATCATCGCCTGGACCTGAACGCCAAACACCCGGCGTGGGGGTCCAGAATGATCACCCCGCCGGGTCGTGAACTATACGAAGACGCTGAACACCAAGACTATGACGTTCTAGGTCCCGAGGAACCGACGCATATTCCTAGCGACCATAGGAAGCGTCCGGATGTATTGGACATCGTGCTCACTAGGAACGTCAACTATCCAGTAGTGGTAGAAGTGCTGTATGACCTGAATACACAGCACCTCCCGATTCTGATAACCCTTGGCACTAAGGCAGTGACTTCACCGCCCAGAGCCAGTAAGACCAAGATCGACTGGAGGCTCTACCACCAACACCTGCAGGAGAGACCCCCAGTCCATACTCCGATCACCTCAGCGGACGACGTAGAGGCCGCTGCAACCAGAATTTCCACGAGCATCAAGGAGGCCCTCAACGCGGCCTCTACGATCGTCCCTCTCTCGGGAAGGAAAGAGGAGCTGCCGCTAAAGATACGCGTGCAGCTAAATCATAAAAGAGCGCTGAGGAAGCTCTGGGCGCGTACCCGCTGCCCTAGAGTAAAGAGAAAATTGAACACCTTATCAGACGAACTGTCGGTTGCAATACAGGCCCACAGAGGAGAGGCCTGGGAGCGGCGCATATGGAAAGCTGATGAACAGCACGCGTCGCTCTACACATTGAACCGGCAGTTAACGAAAACTCGACCACCTGTTTGCCCGCTGACCAACAACGCGGGCATTCAATGTTACGATGCCAAGGGCAGAGCGGATATCCTAGCTGAGCACTTCGAGGAGCAGTTTATGCCGAACCCTACGAGTGCGGAGTTCCTGGAATCCCATTTACGGAAAGAAAGCCGCGTGCAGGAGCTCCTGTCGTCGCCCGCGCCACCGCTTGCAGGAGAGTGGTTTATCTCCCCCGCTGAACTGCGGAGGACAGTAACCCGCCTGCAACCGAGGAAGGCGCCGGGGCACGACGGGATTACTAATGCTGCACTACGACAGCTGCCCAATAGAATCCTTGTAGAGATAGGTCGGCTCTACAATGGAATATTGCGGACATCCCACTTCCCGGAGGACTGGAAGAAAGGCAAAGTCATCGTCTTGCCGAAACCCGGGAAGGACAGGCGTAGAGCTGCCAACTATAGGCCGATCACGCTGCTACCGCATATAGCTAAACTGTGCGAAAGATTACTGTTAAGACGTCTCCGCCCGTGCATTCAACTTCGGGCGGAGCAACATGGATTCAGGAGGGGACACTCAACAGCAACACAGCTGACCAGAGTGCTGCACCTGCTTGCGGCCGAACACAACCGTGGCCGCATATCGTTGGGCGTCTTTCTCGATATCGAGAAAGCGTTCGACCGGGTGTGGCACACAGGACTACTCTATAAATTAGATGTACAAACAAGTATCCCTCCTGCTATATTGCGGCTAGTGGCGTCTTTCCTGGAAGCCAGGAAGTTCTACGTCTGCGTAGAGGACGCCGAGTCCGCAATCAAGACCATATCAGCTGGTGTGCCACAGGGCAGCTGTCTATCTCCAGCCCTGTACGCGGCGTACACAAATGACATACCCACCCTGGCAGGCCACTTGCAAGAATGGGAGGACGACGTCGAACTAGCACTGTTTGCGGATGACAGCGCATACTTCACGTCGTCCAGAAGAGCCCACATAGCAGCTGCCAGGATGCAACGTCTGTTGGACCTGCTGCCACCATGGTTGGGTGAGTGGAGGATGGCCGTCAATGTTAGCAAGACGACCGCTCTACTCACTCGCCGCTATAGAAATCTACCACCACCGCTAACCCTCGGAGGCCAGGAGATCGCATATGAGAAGGCCGTGACCTACCTTAGATGTCGGATTGACAGGATGCTGCGTATGACTGCGCACGTCGACTCTGCTATACGCAAAGCTCGATGTGCGCGGGCAATGCTCCGCCCTGTCCTGACATCCAAGTTACCGACAAAGTCGAAGTTAACTATTTACAAAACATATATAAGACCCCTGCTAACATACGCTGCTCCGGCCTGGTATGCACTCCTGAGCGATCATCAGAAGCGGCGACTTCAGGCCCAGCAGAGTTTGTCATTACGAACCATAGTCGGAGCGGGTCGCTACGTCCGTAATGACGTCATAGCGGCCAACCTCAAGATGGAGAGCCTACATGATTTCGTGGTCCGGCTGGCGCGTGGTATGTTTGACCGCGCCGACAACGGGCCACATGAACACCTCAACGGCTTCGCGCCGTTGCATGCAAGGCCGCCGGACGGGCGACCTTATCCAAGAGAACTCCTCCCTATATAGATTAGGGAGTCTGAGTAAAACCCTCAATGCCGCAGAAAGGCCAACTTTGACCAATTGTGTTATTTAAACACAATGTTTAGATAACCTCTTTTTATTATAAATTTACCGATTACGACAATAGTCGTTATAAGCAACGCCTCTAACATCGAGGCGCCCAGGACCGGCACATTGTAGTGTGCCGTGAGGAACATCCGGGTAAAGGGGTACACCCCGAGGCCCGAGACCTGCACGGCATGTATGCCCTGCAGAGGACAACAACGACAGTACTAAGCATAAACTTGAAGCTGAGAGAACATTTGATTTGTTGCGGAAGTTAAAAAAAATATTTTTTCAACTTTTGCATTTGAGTCCGGAGCCCTCGTTTGCATAAATGGCATAATACGATAGCTCTTCATCGGTCAATCCATACTAATATTATAAATGCGAAAGTGTGTTTGTTTTTATGTTTGTTTGTTTGTTTGTTTGTCCTTCTTTCACGTCGCAACAGAGCGTCGGCATGGCGTGATTTTTTGTATGGGGTTAGTTCGGTGGCTGTAGAGTGACATAGGTTACTTTTTTCCGCGGAAAAACATCTCATTCCCGTTCCCGTGGGAAATATTCTATTTTCCCACGGGAATATATATACCATGGGAGTATAGCCGCTACGCTGCTAAGCGTGGGCCGCACTGCACATTCTGTTTTAAAACTCCCTCTAAATCTAGCCCAGGAAGAATCGCCGATCTGCAAATTTAGCAAAAATAGTACACGAGGTATACGACACGACACTGCAAACTTTTAGTGTGGGATGAAAGTACAATGTCGCATAAAAAAGCTCTAGAAGCACTAAATCGAACGCTCCAGGATTTGCGCAGCAATACCGATGTAATGGGAGGAATGGTGGTTTTACTGGCTGGTGACTTTCGCCAAACTTTACCTGTCATTCAAAAGGGCACACCTGCAGATGAAATTAAAGCATGCCTCAAGTCGTCTATTTTATGAAACAAGGTGACAAAATTCAGTTTAACTACGAACATGAGAGTGCATTTGTATAATGATATCAATGCTGGAAACTATGTTGACATACTATTAAAAATTGGCGATGGGCGGTTGGAAACGGATGCTGAGGGCTGCGTTAAATTGACGAGAGATTTTTGTAATTTAGTACAGAGTCATTCCAAATTAATTGCGAGCGTTTATTCAGATGTAACGAACAACATGCATGAAGACAAATGGTTATGTGAAAGGGCGATTCTTGCACCAAAAAATGAGAGCGTTAACAAAATAAATTCAGATATATTAAGCGAAGTAGCAGGAGAAATAACAGAGTATTTGTCAGTAGACACAGTTATGGGCACAGAACAGAGCACTTCATATCCCGTAGAGTTTCTAAATTCTCTAGAGTTGTCAGGTGTGCCTTCACATAAGCTTCAATTAAAATTAGGCGTCCCAGTCATGCTAATGCGAAATTTAGATGCTCCTCGGTTATGTAACGGGACAAGGCTGCGTGTGACACATCTTGGACGGAACATAATCGGTGCTACAATTTTGACAGGCGTAGGAAAAGGTGAAAATGTTATTATACCACGGATCCCTATAATTCCAACAGATCTTCCTTTTCAATTCAAAAGGTTGCAGTTCCCTATTAAGCTCAGTTTTGCAATAACAATTAATAAAGCGCAAGGGCAAACGTTACATGTAGCGGGGGTCAACTTAGAAAAACCGTGCTTCTCTCATGGTCAGCTGTATGTAGCATGTTCGCGTGTGTCAAATGCCCAGAATTTCCACATTCTTTCCCCGAATGGGAAAACATAACATTGTGTACAGTAGCGTCTTAAAATAGTATTCAGTTAGTTTTTTTTCCAAAATTCCCACAATCAAATAATCAGAATTTCCACAGATCTTCCCTTTCAATTCAAAATTTCCTATTTAGCACAGTTTATTTTCAATTCCAAATGCTGCACCTCTGACGGGCCTATTTAGTTCAGTTTCCTTTGAACTCAAAAGGCTGCATCTCTGAAGGATCTTTTATTTGGCACAGTTTCCTTTCAATTCAGAAAACTGCATCTCTGACGAATCAATTTAGCTCAGTTTCTTTTCAAAAGTCTGCATCCCTGACGGATAATTATGCTCAGTTTCCTTTAATTAAAAAAATATCCCATTTCCATTTGGAATAAACAGGATATTTTCATGCTTTCCTATACGCTGCGTTTCAAAACATTTAAATAGGCTGACGAATCAATTTTGCTCAGTTTCCTTTTAATGGCTGCATCTCTGATAAATCTATAAAACTCAGTTTTCTTTCAATTCAAAAAGCAATGGATAGTTCATTTCCCAGTAACCATGTGGGCGATGCCGCGGGTAACAGCTAGTCAATTAATAAAGAATCAAAATGGAGATGTTTTATCGACGCAACATTGACAGTTGATATTAAAGTAAATAATTTGAGTTGATTTCAGTATGGTATACTTTACAGAGTTTTTCCATTTAGATTTTAAGAAGTGTTCCTAATTACTGCCAAAGCCTGTTTGCAATTTCTTTCTTAATATATTAGTTACGAAGTCCCAGTTGCCTCAGATGAACCAACCGGAACCGAACGAACGGAATTAGCTCGTTCGCAGAAACGGCTACAGGTATAATTTCGGTTAGCAGACCATCCCACATATCAGTCAATACGTGAGCAGGTCCAAATATTTTATTCGCGTTTTTGTTTCGACTTTCACGAGTTTTTCATCATACGAAATAGTAATGTCGACCAAAAATATCCTTGACTGTGCCCGGTCCATCAGCACCAATCACCACAATATTATTATTATTTTTAAGTTTTTTTTCTAACAATGAAAAAATATAAATAAATAAAAATTGAGACCGTGTCAATGAAATAAATGTGGTTGTTATAATGGACGTAGTATTAAGTGCGCTCCCGCTGTAGCAGAAAATTGTATTCGAGTTGCTATTGGATTATCGAATATCGAGTTATAAAGCGCTGTTCAATTGAGCGAATGAAATGTAGCGTTCCTTGATCACAACTACGACACTTCTCTTTCCGCAGATTCTTTTTTCCTTGAGGGAAAGTATCCATTTTATAAAATATTTTTTTAAAGACAAAATGTAGAACTGCCTATTACTTTCTTTCTTCACAAAAGCATCAAAAATCAAAATGCAGCCACCGGTTAACAAACGAGATATTTCAGAGTGTGCCTGATAAGAAATCCATGCGAAACCAGAAAGCAATATATATATATATATATATATATATATATATATATATATATATATATATATATATATATATATATACATATATAATTGTAATTGATAGAATCAGGCGTTACTTTGCGGAAATCCATTATAATAAAAAATAAAAATATAAATTTCTTTGCAACTTTCCGCTAAACATATAAAATGATGTGTCTTACCTGGATTGAAGCGCACCTCCCGCCCTCCCTCAATTGCATACACTAACTCCGTCACCACTAGACCAAGCACCACTACTCTCAACACCACTATTCCAGGCAAGACACACCATCGATGATAATACGACACTTAGCGGTCAGCCGCCGTAGAGTCTATATTACCTGAGGATGCCTCGTGTAGAGGCGAAACACGTGTCGTATTATCGTCGATGGTGTGTCTTGCCTGGAATAGTGGTGTTGAGAGTAGTGGTGCTTGGTCTAGTGGTGACGGAGTTAGTGTATGCAATTGAGGGAGGGCGGGAGGTGCGCTTCAATCCAGGTAAGACACATCATTTTATATGTTTAGCGGAAATTTGCAAAGAAATTTATATTTTTATTTTTTAATATACAATTGTGATTATAGCCTTTACATTGCTTTCTAGTTTCGACAAAAAATTCAACACTTCTGTATCCTGCTTTGTTTCAATTTGATTAAATTCCGCTTATCATCGAGTGTACCGTAAGCTTGTTTCAAATCTTATTTTATATCCATATAAAAAGGATGTTTGTATATATGAAATCGTTTAAATTAAAATTAAAACAAATAGATCGGTTTTAATAAAGATATTTAGTGCACACAATTGAGGGAGGGCTGGAGGTGCTCTTCAATCCACTGTTGCGAATTAAATTTTAATATCTTTATTATAATGGATTTCCGCAAAGTAACGCCAGATTCTATTAATTAGATCGGTTTTGTATTTTTTCTCTAAAATAAAAAAATCTTGCTGAACACAAGCTATGATATTTACTGGTAGGCCAACGACTGCCGGATTCAGCTAGTATTATACGAAAATACTCTCTAACTGTGGTAGAAATGAAATAAAAATTGGTTATACAAAGTTTTGTACAATAGAATCATAAAACTCAAGGGCGGTGCAGCGAAAAATTGTTTTTAGTACCTACTGTTGTTAAGAACAAATTTAGGAGCTCGTGGAATAATTGAGTGAAGCTGAAATTTTTTACGCATAGCATACAAAACACGATAAAAACCTATCGTTTGATGCACATTGTAAGATACTGTGTATGTCTGGTTCAGACTCCTTTTTCTACGAATGTAAAAAATGTTTGTCCACTCTTTAGAAATATTTGTATGTAAAATACTTCAAATCAAACTTTCTTAATATAACGGATTGAATACAATTGAATTTTTATAGAAGGAAGGGCAAGAAATGAGCTGAACGTCGACCTGATGGTAAGTAGTTGAAGATGCTGTGGCTTATAGACACTTACAACTATGCTCAATAAAAATTAAAAATGGAAATGCGTTTTTAACCTTCAGATCTAAGTTGAAATGTTTTATCATAAGCGAAAATTCGCCATACGAAAGAAGCAGCAATATGCAGCAATTTCACGCTGGTATTCATTCATTCACATTGTACACGTTGATATGTTCAAAATATTGAACTTTATGTCGGTTTGGATATTTTAGCCTACAAAAACATACATGTATACGATTATATACGATAATAGGCATAAGTTCATTATCTCTTTTCATCCCAAAGGCAAAACTTCCGATTATGAGAAAATTTTTCATTTTCGCCATTTTATTTCCTATGTACCCGCAGGAGCCGAACTGAAGTTGCTCAAGTACTGTTTTAAATTTATCGTAAAAAAAAAATATGACTAGGTTTTTAAATCTAAAATAGCAAGCTATGAAGATTATAACGGCCTGTAAAAACGCTGCACTCTAATCACTTCAAGAATTATGCTCAGACTTGAAATGAAGGGAAATTTAGTAACGTCTATTCTCCCAGCATTTCCATCTGCGAAGAGAAACTCCGAGCATAGCCCTCTCCATAGCTCGCTGAGCGGCTTTGAGCGTCCTTATATGGCCAACAGTGAAGGACCACGTCTCGGTTCCGTAGGTCATCACTGGCAACACGCACTGGTTGTACAGCTTAGTTTTCAGGTTTTGAGGTATACCTGACAAGAAGATTTGTCGTAAATACACACATATATATATATATATATATATATATATATATATATATATATATACATTTATTTTTTAAAATGACATCAAAATATCTAACTCTTCCTCTAAAACAAATTTTTAGTAAATCTTTATTAACCAGGTCCTTTCCAACTGACTGGAAACGTTCCAATGTTATACCTATTTACAAGAAAGGAGATAAAAATAATGTTAAAAATTGTAGACCGGTTTCAATTATAAGCTTATTTCCAAAGATATTTGAACGCTTAGTTTATCCAAGTTTAACAAATCATCTAAAAAATATTATCGTAGAGGCACAAAACTGGTTTTCCAAAGATAAATCTACTGTTAGCAATTTGATGGATTACGTCATGAAAGTTGCAAGTGCAATGGATGGTCAAATGCAGGTGGATTCCATATACACGGATTTTTCTAGTGCATTTGATGTGGACCATCATTTACTTATATCTAAATTAAATTCGTACGGCGTGCATGGGAATTTACTTCGTTGGCTAAGTTCTTATCTAAAAAATAGATTACAAAGTGTCGTATTGCATGGATATAAGTCTAATGATTATGTGGCTCTATCAGGCATACCACAAGGTTTACATATTGGTCCTATTCTTTTTTTGGCGTTTATTAATGATATAACACATAACATTAAGTTCAGCCACTTGTCCATTTTCGCCGACGATTTAAAATTGTTCAAAGCTATTAAAAACCAGGATGATGTTCTATCTTTACAAAATGACCTTGATGCTATCCATGAATGGTGCAAAAGTAATAAAATGAAACTTAATCCTCGTAAGTGTACCTACATTAAATTCACAAAGAATAAATCTACTGTTGAATCTTGTTACTTCATTAATAAAGAGGTACTGAGTGAATCTTCATCCACCCGTGATCTTGGGGTCATTCTTGATAACAAACTTAGCTTTATAGAACATATAGATAATGTGGTAACGCACTCATGGAAAATGTTAGGTTTTGTCAAACGTACGTGTAAGGATTTCAAAAATGCTCAGACTCTGATAACTATCTATAAAGCATTGATTCGTAGCAGTTTAGAATATGCCTCGGTGATATGGAATCCTTCTTATAAAATTCACATTCACAGAATCGAGCGTACTCAACAAAACTTCACTCGATTCATTGCATATAAAGTTCAAAACTGTCCATACTATAAAGATTATAACTCTAGACTTTCTTATCTTGGAATGGGTTCACTGGCTGACCGACGAAAACTTTTAGACTTAATGACGCTACATAAACTTCTATACGGTAAGTTAATTTCGCCAAGTTTACTGCAGCAAGTGTGCTTTAAAATCCCTTATCATATTCCTAGACACCCAATTACTAATTTGTTCAATATTCCCATCAGTAGAACCAATTTAGGCAAGTTTTCTCCGTTAAGCAGATGTATGCGAACTTACAACAGCTTGAACAATCATGACATCGACATCTTTAGCGACCCCGAACGTGAATTCAAAAGAAAATGTAAAGACTTATTGTTACCTGCCTTGCCAGAATAATGACTCAAAATTATTATTTCTTGTAATTATTACTGGATGTGGTGCTTTTACTTTGATTGACTAGTTTAATTCCTTTTTGATTTAGAGTTTATATGTTGTTTAGATTTTTTTTTTCTCTTACATTGATGTATACACCTGTAAAGACATATCCTTTATCTAAAATTGTAGTATTTTTGATTGTAACAATGTTTACTGATATTGTCGATGGTGTATCTATTTAAATAAATAAATAAAATAAATTATATATATATGTATATATATATATATATATATATATATATATATATATATATAACTGGCAATAACGTTATTCTTGCGTCGTCGGCGGCCGAGTTGCAAATGATGGTTACATTAATGAACGGATCATTAAAAGAAAGGGGTATGAAAGTGAACGCAAGTAAGACGAAGGTTATGGTTTTTGAAAGAGAAGAAAGTAAAACGATTTGTGAAATAAGAATAGAAGGGGAGTTGATCGAGCAAGTAGATGAGTTTGTATATTTGGGCTGCGTATTTAGCAGGGATGGGAGATATGATAAGGATATAGAACGACGAGTGAATGCGGGAAATAGAGTAAATGGGGCCTTGCACTCTATTGTGAAGAGTCAAAATGTGTCGGAAAAAGGCACGTATGGCAATTCACAATGCTGTGTTGGTCACTACTTTAACGTATGGTAGTGAAAGTTGGGTGTGGCAGAAGAAGCACAAGAGTAGAATAAACGCAGTAGAAATGCGGTCGTTAAGGTGTATGTTAGGGCTGAATCTGAATGACAGGGTAAGAAATTGTGTAATAAGAGAAGAGTGTGGTTTGCAAGATGATGTTGTGACCAGGATTAAGAAAGAAATGCTTCGGTGGTTTGGTCATGTGGAAAGAATGAATGAGGAAAGAGTGACAAAGAAAATTTATGGTGCAGAAGTGAATGGCAGGTCGGAAAGGGCGTCTAGGCGTGTATGCAATTGGGATTTATTGGAAACGGGCCAAATTAGGAGTACCCTTAACCGACGAGCATGTATGCGTAGGTGTATGGATGTGGGAAGGAGGCAAGAAAGGTGTGTCAGGATCGTGCCAAATGGAAGTCTGTAGTCTCTGCCTACCCCTCTGGGTGACAGGCGTGAGTGTTTATGTATTATATGTATGGCAATAACGGCTACGTTTTTTGTAGAAATAAGGGTGATGAACACACAGTCTATCTAATGGTAAGCGGATACTGTGGACGATTGACTCATCTATCAATTAAGACTCAATGTGCAGATGCGTTGCAACTCTGAGGATCACTGAGGTTCTCCGCTATTCGAAACGAAGCAACATTATTCATTTGTTCTTTATATACCTTAGGCCCAGGGCTACAATGGGCGGACTTAATGTCTTATAACATTCTCAGTTAGTCAACCCCGGGAGAAATAGAGAAAAAAGTTGGCTGGTGCTAAAACAGAATATATAAACAGATAATAATAAGTATATTATTTAATGCAGCTATTTTACGCTGGTGTTCTGTGAGAGCGTGGTCCTTTCTCGGTCAAATTGACATATTCCTACTGCGGCCATAATACCTTGGAGTAATAGTCCAGAATATATCTACAGCGTGGCTTTACGACGTACAAAAAACGACAATGGACAAGCGTTATTCATTTTGCCTTTCAAATGTAAACGTACCTGTTCTAGACAGGTACGTTAGGTTCTGTGTCTAAAACAGGAAAATGAAATTGTATACTTGGGGAGTACTTTCAGCCGGGATGGAAGATGTGATTTAGATGTGGATAGGCGTGTCGCTGCCGGAAACAAAGTCAATGGTGCCCTGAATGCATTAGTCAAAAGGCAAGGCGTGGTGAAGAGTGCTCGCCTTGCACTACATAACGCAGTGTTGGTACCGACTTTATTATATGGCAGCGAAACCTGGGTATGCCAGAAGAAGCATAAAAGCAAGTTGAATGCAGTGGAGATGCGATCTCTTCGTAAAATGTGTGGCGTTACCATAGCCGACCGAAAGCGAAACGAAGAGATTCGCAATATGGCAGGATTGAAAGATGACCTTATCACAAAAATTGATAGGGGCGTACTCCAATGGTTTGGGCACGTTGAACGAATGAGTGAAGACCGAATGGTGAAGAAAATATATAGAGCTAAAGTAAATATTAAAAGGTGTCGAGGTAGACCGAGACTAACTTTCGAAGACCATGTGAGCAAATTGCTCGAAGAGGGGAGGGTCAAGAGTACTGGGATACCTAGACGTGCATGTATGAAGAAGTTAATGAACCTGAAAGAAGCGAAAGAGGTACGTAAGGATCGTGACACTTGGAGATCTGTTCTCTCTGGCCACCCCGTTAGGGATTGTGCGTGAAGATAAGTAAGTAAGTAAGTATAAACGTACTTAGATGTGGTAATCTATAATTCAACAAAACATTTATTATTAACTGTCTGCAGTGCGGTACGTACTTTTAATTTTATGATGAATATAAGTCATATATTTTATAGAAGAGGCGTACGTGCATGAGGCTCACCTAATGGTAACTGACTGCTGTTACCTATGAACAACTGCAACACTAGGTGAATTACAAAAGCGTACAAAATAGAAATTAACAATTACATTGGTGCCAGCAGGTATCGGACTTGCTCGCCTATCGAGAAATTTACTGCGGGCACTACTTAGTCTTAGGGCCACCTTGGCTTAACGCTTCTGATTGTATTGTATGTAGTAATGTATTTTGATTCAGTAGAAAGCTGTGGGTGTCTTATTTTAATTAACTACTAGCGATCAATCCTGGGGGCGTCTAGATATTATATTGATTTTACATTTGGGTTTAAGATATCTAACCAACAAACATTTTTTTGTTTCTTTTTTTAACCTTTGTTTAAAATGTAAATCCCTTCTGATATTGCTATATATCTGTTCATAAAATTTTATCACAGTCGGTTCACACATTCCGAAGATTAGCAATGGATATTACATTAGACCATCTGAGTTACATTACATCAGACAGACAAACAGAAAGACAGACAAACATTTTAAAATGGTTATTTATGTTTTAATGTCATGCCTTAGCTCGGTAAAAGCCGGTTATTTTGATGTTAAAGACAGACGCTTCAATTTTATTTATTTACATAGATTTAACGACTTAAATTAGTGTAAAACGAATCAAGCGACCGCAGCGTATCTTTTACCAACATGGTTGATGCAAATGTAATTAAATGTCAATACAATTGGCACAAATTACCGTTAATTGTAGTTTTGTTTCCTTTTATAGCATTTAAGAACCATAAGGCAGTTAAACTTAAAATATATATTAGGCATTTACGGTAATAGAAAATAGTAATTTTTTTATTAAGGGTGGCAAACGAGCCCACAGTCCAACTGATGGTAAGTGGTAGCTGTGACCCATAAACATCCACATCCATCTTCGATCACGAATCAAAATACAGATGCGTTGCCATCCCTGACGACTAAGATGAAATGCTTCGTTTCCAGTAAAAGGGTCTACGGTTCTTTACACTCACCATTCGAAACGAAACAGCATTGAGATGTTATTGTATTGACGGTGGTATTCAGTGAGAATGCGGTCCCTCCCCGGTAGAATGAACACATTGTTGCTACAAACATGACATAGATGCAGCATAGCTCTACTGCTTATAAAATAATAAAGAAATTATTGTCATTACATACGCCGTGCTATGGAAACACACTGTAACCGGCATGTACTCATTATCATTAGCCACAAAAAGTCCACCGATGGGACTGTCCCGTTGTAGGGAGGATTTGCCTTGAGGATAGGATTTTCTACATTAAAGGCTTTTAGTGCACTCTTTTCCGTTGCATGCTAATTTGTCCAGTACGAAGTAAGCGTGTAACATTCGGTTGACTAAATGTTACGAAATTGACACGTTTTTGCTTATATCAGAAAATAAATGATAAAAATAAAAACGTAGCCGAAAAATAATATATTTGTTCACTCTATTAATTTTTTTAATGTGGTAATAGCTTATAAACAAGTACTCGAATGTCAAAACCTTTACCGAGCAATAAAATTATATAAGTAGTATTAGTATTATAAAGCAATTTAAAGTCCATTCGAAATTAATTTAATTGAGTATTTCACGTAGGCTTTCAATAAAACTTATATTAAGGGGCTTTAATTTTTCTATATATCTTATTGCCTCGTTGGTCTAATGGTTGTAGTGGCGCGACTGCTGATCATGAGGTCCCGGGTTCGAATCCCGGGTTGGGCCAAAAAATTAATTATTGAGTTTTTCCGTCGAGAAATTCTCAGTAGTTGCCCGGAGTCAGGAAGTTGGCGGTGTCTCACTCCGTGCCTCGGAAAGCACGTAAAGCCGTTAGTCCTGCGCCTGATCTCTCTCCGGTCGTGTCGGTTTACCGTCCCATCGGATTATGATAGTGAGGGAGTAGAGAGTGCACCTGTGCTTGCGCATACACTTGGGCACTATAATCCTGTCCTACGCCGATGGTTAGCCTCCGTTGAGGCAGGCCGCCATGGCCGAAATTCGGTCTGGAGGACATTATTATTATTATTATACCTTAATATTGAATACTGCCCTGTTGTATGGAGGCCACACTATTTCACGCACATATTAAGAATAGAACGGGTCCAAAAACGCTTTTTATGGCATCTATCTCACATCTCCAAAGTTTCAAAGAAAAAGTTATCCTATCATGAAAACCTCAAACACTATAAAATGTCCCCGTTGAATAAAAGAAGGACCCTTTTGGACCTAATATTGATTTATAAAATTTTTAATAATCAAATTGACTGTCCTCAGCCTCTAAATCTTTTTAATTTCGGGATCCCCTTCAGGGTTCCAAGAAAATCCGTTTCTCTATTTTATCGCCATTCCGCAGGACTGTTTTAGGAAAACATTCACTAGTTCCTCGTCTGTGTAACGCATTAAATACGTGGTTTATTAATGATCCCAAGAATGTTTTTTCTCTTAAACTGAACCAGGTTCGTGGACATTTGTTAAAAAAATCCCAGATTAATTACACCTATCTTTTACCTGTTATAACTAGTTTAAAGTTAACCTTATATCAATGTAAAAGGTACTTATGTCACATGTTAAAATAGCACGTTGTGTTTACCTGTAACTTATTGTGCATTTAGCTCATAATAGTTTATTACAATGTAACTACTTTAAGTTTCTGTAATGTAACAGTCGTTGGTAGACCATATATATATATATATATATATATATATATATATATATATATATATATATATATATATATATATATATATATATCATATATATATATATCTTACGTGTAACGTTGTTTGTCCGTGATGGACTCCTAAACTATTTAACCGATTTTAATCAAATTTGCACACCGTGTGCGGTTTAGTACAACTTGGGACATAGGATAGTTTTTTTGCCCATGAGTGACCCACATTTTTTTGCGATATTAAGGATTTTTAATAGGACATGACAAAGGGTCATCGAAAAGGAAAGAAAGTTATTTTAATCTTTTAGCCCTTTCAAGTCGGCTTTTGGGATTTTATTAGAAGTGAATTTTCCCATTTTAATGTCACGGCAATATCATCATCATCATCATTACAGTCCTTCACAAGTCCACTGCTGAACATAAGCGTCAAATCAATCAATAGGAATTCCAAAAAGCACGGTCCTAAGCCACCTGCATCCATCATCTTTCTGCATGTCTTACCAGGTCGTCACTTCAACTATTTTTTTTATAGAAGAGGGGGCAAACGAGCATGCGGCTCACCTGATGTTAAGTGACTACCGCCGCCCATGATCAACTGCAACACCAGGGGAATTGCAGGTGCGTTGCCGGCCCTTTAGAAAGGAGTACGCTCTTTTCTTGAAGGTCCCCAGGTCGTATCGGTCCGGAAAAATCGCTGGTGGTAAACTATTCCACAGAGAGGTTGTACGCGGAAGAAAACTCCTCTTGAAACGTACAGTGGTGGACCACCAAGCATCCAGATGATGTGGATGGTATCGCGACGTTTGCCGCGTAGTGCGTTCACGAAATTTGGCGGCTGGGATTAATCCGAACAATTCCTCAGAGCACTCTCCATGGTATATGCGAAAGAAAATGCAAAGAGATGCAACATCTCTTCGCAGTGCCAGTGAATCGAGCCGATCGGAAAGCACTCGGTCGTCGACGATTCGAGCCACTCTGCGCTGAATGCGGTCAAGTGGCAGGAGCAGGTACTGGGAAGCCCCAGCCCAGAGATGGGAACAGTATTCCATGTGCGGCCGAACCTGCGCCTTGTAAAGTTGCAGGCGGTGTGCCGGCATGAAATACTGTCCCGCTCTGCTGAGCACGCCAAGCTTTTTAGAGGCCAATTTGGCCTTTTCTTCCAAGTGACCACGAAACTGCACGTCACTCGATATGTCGACGCCGAGGATTCCGATACTGGCTGCGGCAACATGGAGAGTGCCTTGAAACTGAGGAGATACGACAAAGGGGTTCTTTTTTGCGGTTAACGCGCAAACTTGTGTCTTCTGGGGGTTAAACTGGACTAGATTTAGTCGCCCCCAATCCGAGACTCTGTTCAGCAAAGACTCGACTTCAGACACAAGTTTGTCCCGGCACTCGGAGACGTTTTCCCGAGAAATATTGGCTCGGCCGGTGTAAAGAGCATCACCAGTGCTGTCAACTAGTGAGAGAACGCCGTATACTTCGCCCGCCGGTACGAGGTTGCCACTCCAGAAACTTTTTCAAGGCAGAAACTTATATCCAGGCAATAGCCGATCTGAAATTGAATAAATAACTCAAATATCGACATAGTAGACAGTATTCTTACGTATGTATATATTTCGAGAAGTATCAATTCCAAGCGTCAAGTTTGTGCCTAATACGATATTTTTGTCCAACCTGGCCTTAATTAATCGTCACCCTTGGCAGATAAATTGCGAAAGCTGTGCTATAATGTACGTCTTGCATCTTTGACTTTGATCCCGTCTGCGTATTTACGTCTGGAACAAACGCGACGGTTATACCATCATTGGAAGCCTAGATATCTTTCTAGCATTTTTCAATGTTGGCTCCCTATGATACCTTCTGGACAAAATGGGGTGATGGTTCCTACTTTGCAACCACACGTTAATTTATAAGGGCCCTTTTTTCAAACATTAGTAAAAAACACAACAGAAACAAATTAAAACTTATAGTTGTATAAATAAAAAGTTTTTTAAATATTTTCTTGGTCTGCTATTTGCTAGATAGCTTTTCTATACATATAAATATTATTGAAATATCTATACATCATATCATATACATCGTATCATATATAAATATATATATATATATATATATATATATATATACATATGGATGATAGTGTATATGTATGTATATATATATATGGAATATAGGGTGTATATAGTACATTTGTTGGTATTCAAGAAGTGGAAGGTACCGGAAAGGAAAAAATTAGGACTATCTTATCAAATATATTTAAAAAGAAATGAGATGCCATCAAAAACATAACTGGTAAAATAAACCAAGTCTCGCAACTCAGTTCTTCTACCGTAAAAAGTTGTAAGATCCATGTAATACGAAGTTGGTTAATTTATTCAGTCTCTACTTAAGTGTCCTTCTGTCTTAAGTTATTACGTAATTGGCTAAAATAACAACATCTTATTGTGACCATATCAATATTAAAAATCATTTATGTTTTAAATAAATAGATTGACTTAGCAATCGCACTAAGCAATCGAATTTAATATAAGTATTACTTGTGAGATAGATTGTGTTTTCATGCGATGGTCCACGTCAATCTATTTATTTAAAACATAAATGATCTTTATTATACTGATTTGGTTAGCTAATTACGTAATAACTTAATACAGAAGTACCCTTAAGTAGGGACTGAATAAATTAATCGACTTGGTATTACATGGATCTCACAACTTTTTACGATAGCAGAACTGAGTTGCGAGACTTGTTTTTTTTACAAGTTATGTTTTTGATGACATGTATAATTTACTAGATTTTAATACCGACGTTATTAAAAACTAGTAAATTAAAGAAAATGTTGCTAAGGGCCAAAGTTTCTACCGCGACTCTCGAAATAAAAGTAATCTATCAAATAGTTTTTTTTATGGATGTGAAGGCAGACGAGCATACGACTCACCTGATGGTTAGTAAACACTTTCGCCCATGAATATGTACAACACCAGAGAATTGCATATGCGATGCCGTCATTTTAGAAAGGAGTAGTCTTATTTATTATACGTCCCTAAGTCGTATCGGTCCGGATAAACAGCTGCGCTGGCGATAGTAATATCCTCAGTATGATCGTGCGAGGCAGGAAATACCGCGTAAATCGCACAGTAGTGGACAGTGGCTTATCATCGAGATGATATGGTTGGAATTGTGAGTGCTGTCGCAGTGTACGATGGTGAAATTCGGCAGTTTAAATTAATCCGAACAATTCCTCTCTCCCCGTGGTATATGCGGTAGAAGATGTACAGAAATGAGTCGTGTCTACGCTATTTAATTCGTTATTATTAATGCTAGTGATAACTTTACTGAATTTAAAAGTGAAACATTTGAACTATTTTAATATACAACTTTTCAATTTTCATAAAAAATATTGTCTATTATTCTATTTTAATCCTATCCTAAATACCTTTCGTCCAAGTATTGAAAAATCGGCCCTTAACAGTCATCAACATTGAAATATTTTAAACCAAATATTAAAGTATTTGAACATAGTGAGATGCAAGTTCAAAAGAATAAAATACTTTATAAATAGTTCCTCCTGGAATTGACTGAGGAGATGTATCGTGTTTGTGCCGTAGAACCTTTTATCAGGGCTGCCAGAAGATTCCTAATAATTATTCAATCATGCTTCTTTTTAATAAAAATGACTTTCAGGGTTTAAACGGTAGAAAAAATACCCGAACCACATCTCCAAATATGATTTTTCATCATTTTATTTTCATTTTTAACTTTTTCTATGCACAACGAGGAAAAGCGCCATTTTTCTTAATTGTACACAATTAAAAAAATGGTGCTTGCACGTGTGTATAAAGTAAGAAAACAAAATAATCTCTTATAAAAGCTACAGATTTTAACGTGATAGAATCATGAGGCAGCTATATTATAGTTGTAGCGCGCTAGCACGAATGGGTCGGCTACGTCGGGGGAGGACCACACTCTCGTAGAATAATAGCGTAAAATAGCAGCTTAATACTGCTGTGTTTCTTATGGTGGGTGTATAGACCAAGGGACCTTTTTTATTAAAAGAGGGGAACACTACACATTGAAATAATACTAGTTTTTACTTTGGACTTTTACTGTGGACTGTGAGCTCGCCTGTCACCCTTATTCTACAAAAAAAAAACAGAAGTCGGTGCTGTGGCAAAGCGAATAAAAAATAAAATCCCAATATCGGAGGCAGATAAATTACGTGTCTTTCTTTTTAGTGAGTAAAAGTATATTTTTTCAAGTTTTTATCATGGTTTCTAGAAAATATATAGCACTCGGTTCTAAGGCATATGCATATCCATCAACGCCTCACATATCGTATCAGTTCATTACTCCATTTAGTGGAGGGCCACCCTTGACTTTGTTTACCTGTACGAGGTTGCCACTCGAGAACTTTTCTTTCCCATCGTTTGCCGATTGTTGTTTATTGTTGCCGATTTATCAGCGATGAACTCCTGAACTACTGAACGGATTGCAATGAAATTTCGCACACTGTATGCAGTATGGTCCAAGTTGATAAATAGGATAGCTTTTATCGCGATTAGTGACACTCCATATTTTTTTATTGCAAATTTAAAGATTTTTTTTATAAATCGTCGAAAAGGGCAGAACAAAATGACATTACCCTCCTTCCGGGCAATCGTGTAAAAGATAATAATTATAAAAATTTAAGGATTTTCGCGTCTCTATATATTTCTTTGCAGTATAATATTAAGTAACAAAATGTCTATATCAGTTTGATGGATTTCTGTTCGTGGGAAATCTACTTTTCGAAAGTCTAGTCACGTAAACTACGATTTAAAGAATTTTGCCGCATATCGCGCGAATGTTGAAACGGGTTCTATGACAACTCATTAAATTGATATTTGTCGTTCTTAAAAAGTTTTATTTTTAGATATTTTTACACCACCACTACATGTTAATGGCCGATCCATTCGTGCTGCAGACACAATATAAATTACAATAAACGTATTACGGTATGATATTTGACACATCATCCTACATTATTCTCACACTGTTGATTTTATACACTATTAAAATGAGGATGTAATTGTTCAACATTTGGATGTAATAAAAAAAGGAAAGTAATAAAAAGTTATAAAATTTTTCGTATGTAGTAGAAATATTATTTGTAAGAAATAAATAATAATAACGCATCAGTCCTATTACTGAAACTGCTTTGATGATATATTTCAAATCAAAAGCTACAGTGGATTTTTTTTTGTTGTAAAAGGTTGTCACATAAATGTATAAATTGCTGCCTGGTGTGCGGAAACGCTTCGCCCATCCAAATAAATATTGAACAATTTCACATGTGTATTTTTATAATCTTCACTTTGTTTGTCAAATTGTACTAAATAAATTTCAATACAATTATAAGAAGATTTATTAAAAGAGTGACGATTCTCTTAAGCCGCTCGGTCATTTACATAGTTTGTCCTAATCTATTGAAATATCGCGTCAATTTAGTTTTCTAATCTTGTCTGAAATATAAGAATATTATAACGTATAATTTTATACTCTTTGTTCATTAATAAACTTTCAAACACACTAGATCTTTCTCCTGTATCATTTCTTGTATCAATGAGTTCACATGCATAAATTTCACAAGCAGGAAGGCAGCAAGCAGGCAGGTTTTTTGTATGTTTTTTTTTCATTTATTTATCTCATAAACAATCTTTGCACTAAGGTTTATGCCTAAGCTATTGAGAGTTTTGAAAATTTATAAGATAATGAAAAAAAAAACATGAAAGAAACATGACAACAATCAGAAAAAGAAAGGAAAAACCACGTTATAATAACTTAAGAAAGTGATCCTTTAGCTCATTTTAAATGTTATATTTAGTGATATTTCACCATTGCACCGATTCCGACGGCAAGTTATTGATAGCCGAGGTCTTAAGTAGTTAAATATTCGCTCACCGTACGCATTGCTAGCACGCAGCTCGCAGAAGGGGTTTATAGAAATTGCTCGATTCATTATAAAATTGTTCTTTTAATAAAACGTTTGTACTTATATATGTATTGGGATTTTTTTATAGTGTTTTAAAAGGCCACTGACGTCACCTTGGATTTTCTCAGAATCTTTTTGCAAGCCATTAAGAAAATCATTTTAAATCATCTCTCTCTGTCCGTCTTTATGTCTTTGTCTCTTTCTGGCTGTCTGTTTTACTGACTGTTTGTCTGTTTGGGCCAATCTTCTGAACGGCTGAATCGAAGGTGATAAAAGTTTACAAACGGATAGAGAGTAATTTTTATAGGATAGAGTGACAGACAAGCACCAGTTCACGTGATGGTAAGTGGTTGCTGTGGCCCATGGACAACTACATCTATCCTTGATTAGGAATCACAATGCAGATGCGTTGTCACCCGTGAGGACTAAGATAGAATGCCTCATTTCCAGTAAAAAGGGTCTCCGGTTCTCTACACTCCCTATACGAAACACAGCAGGATTAAGCTTCCATTTTACGATAGTATTTTGTGAGAGTGTGGTCCTTTTCCGGTCGATCCGACACATTCGTGCTTCAATTATACTACAAATATAACTGCAGCAATTAATTTTTAAGAAAGATCTTTAAAAACTTGTATATATTTAATTAATACAAGTTTTTAAAGACAATACCTAGGCTTCACTAAAAGTATCGGGAATGGAATATTTCCACTGTTCCTGTCATATTAAAATCTTTTTAATTGAAAACTCCTTGGTTTTAAAAATCGAATATCATTTATTTATTTAAAAAAAAGATTCTCGGTCTTGCCACAAGGTTTTGTCAAACTTGTTTAGTCGTTGAGAAAATGGAATTGACTCGAGAAAATTCAAGAGCGATGATTTATTACGACTTTCGAAGTGGTTTAACACAAAAACAGTGTGTTGACCGGATGATTTCTGCATTTGGTGATGAAGCCCCATCCAAAACCACAATCTATCGCTGGTTTGCTGGATTTCAACGTGGATGTATCAAGCTCAATGATGATACCCGTCAAGGTCGTCCAAAAACTGCAGTCACCCAAGAAAACGTTGATGCTGTGCGTAAGCTGATTGAGTAAGATCGACATGTGACATACCGCGAAATTTAGGCAACTTTAGACATTGGCATGAGTCAAATACAAATAATCTTACATGAACAATTGTGTAAAAAAGTTGTTTTCCCGATGGATACCGCATTCGCTGTGTGAAGAGCAAAAAGCGGCTCGCGTTACTTGGTGCGTCAGAACTCTCGAAATATTCCACACAGGATCCTCAAATGCTGTATACACCCGAAACAAAAAAACCAGTCACAAGTTAAAGCCAACAAAAATTGTTCGTTCACGGAGTGTTGCAAAAAAAATTTTGAAAAAAAAATGTTACGACTATTCCTCTTGATGGACAAAAAACGGTTAATGCAGAATGGTATGATAGCATTTGTTTATCACAGGTCGTTTCTGAACTACTTAAAGAGAACTGCAACCGCCGCATCATCCCCCATCACGACAATGCGAGTTCTCACACCGCACACAGAACAAAAGAGTTTTTAGAGCAAGAAAACATAGAATTATTAGACCATCCGCCGTAAAGCCCAGACCTAAGCCCCAATGATTTCTATACTTTCCCTAAAATAAAGAATAAATTGCGTGGACAGAGATTTTCATCACCTGAAGAAGCTGTGGACGCTTACAAAACGGCCATTTTGGAGACTTCAACTTCCGAATGGAATGGTTAATGGAATGGTATAGAAAAATGTGTCGAATTTCGCGGAGAATACTTCGAAAAGCAATAAATACATTTTTAAATAGTAATGTTGTGTCACTTCCTTGATTTCCGAAATTTTCAGTGCCCTCGTAGATTCGATCCATGCTTAGCTGAGGCGGCGCTCGTTATTAAATTTTAATTTAAAAATTCAAATTACTTTATTAACATGAAATGTTTCTGTTATGTACCTTAGATTCCCAAAATATTTAAAAAAATGTCATTGGTGAAAGAGTATTTAACAACATAATTATCTTATTTAGAGAGAAAAAGAGAGTTTTATTTAGAGATTTTTTGTTAATTTATTTATTTTATTACCTATGAAAATCTTTCTGTTTGCGATCTATTCGCCCATTTGGTAAGAAACTATGATGAATCATACCGGCGCTAGACCACCAAACAGTGAACATCACTTTTCTTGTGGTAAGTTTTAGTTTAGGGAATTGTATAGGTACTGAACCACGATCCTTGACTTGACAACTTGCTGAGTTCAATTTTAAAACACGTCGCAGCTAACAATGCTGTTCAAAATTCCCTCGTGTGCCTGTTGAGCAGTGCAAGGTACGTCTCGACGCATACATCACGCTTTTATCTGGCCGATTTGGCGCAAATGGATCAATATTGTTTTGATGCTAACGTCGAAAGCTGATGTAGATTGATAATCATCAGCTTCCAAAATCGTCTTCAATTCATCGCTGTCGAGTATCGTTTTCGAACGACCACAGGGTTCGTTATTCAGATCGAAATTTCCAGAACAGAAGCGGGTTAACCAAATACCGGTTATGGGTAATTTGCTTGTTATTCGCCCCGTAAATGTCGTTGATGTTGCGTGCCGCTTGCGTCGCTTTGCTACCACGACGATACCAATATTCCGTAATTAGGTACTCGAATTTTTAATGTATTTTCGATAATAAGATACGAGATGTATATAACATAAGAATTACATTTAAAAAACATAATTAAAAATTGCAATACTTAGCCAAGCAAAATTTACTTTGATTTGAAATTTCATAGGTAATTTGATAAGCTGTTTTTTACCAGATTAAAAATTTGAAAAACGAAGTGTGAGTTTGTTGCAACATATTTTTTTCACATATAATAAATAATACATAATTAACATGCGGTTTACCACGAATCTGACCTCTATACCATTAACTTTTACGCTACTTATTAATGTATGTAATTCACACACGTCCATAAATTAACAACTAAAAGCCATGAAATAAATTGTCCAACAGAAAGCCTCTGACAGTAATAGGCAAAAATAAACGTCTTATTTACATAGTTAAAATAATGTATACTAAAAAGATATTAAACGCTAAAATAACAACGTTTACAAATAACTATACTAACTGATATACCTTTAAACGAGCAATTCTTATATATATATATATATATATATATATATATATATATATATATATATATATATATATATATATATATATATATAATCGGAATCTCGGAAACGGCTCCAACGATTTTCATAAAATTTAGTGTCCAGGGAGTTTCGGGGGTAATAAATTGATCTAGGTAGGATTTATTTTTAGAAAATGTCCTTTTGTCCGTGTTTTCAGGCAATAAAAAAACTGCTACAATATAAGAAGGTAAATTTTGACAGACTACTAACGGTCGTAATAGCTCAGGTGGGATGTCGGTCGGGCGTGATACCGGAGTTCCGTGGTTCGCGTCCCGTTTCGGGTCCGACTTTTTTTTCCTTTTTTTTTCAAATTCCCTATTCGATAAAATCTATTATTTCGAGCCCTTTTTTAGTAATTTTTAAAAATAAGAAAAATTTTAATTAAACTAATTGCACTCATGATTTTATTCAAATAACCATTTCAGTTTTTTCTATTATATCAATAAGATCAAAAAATATTATTCATGTAATTTGTATCTAAATGTAACTTTAAAAAAACCGAGCAAAGCTCGGTCATCCGGGTACTACCAATTGATTTTACATGGACCGCGAGCACTTAACTAAATCCTGGATTTCCGTTCACGATTTCTTACTCAATGTCCGTAATCCTCGAATATTTGTTCGAAATGTTTTCGGTTAGTTTCACTTGCGTATACATTTTACTGTTTATAAAAAGGATAAAATTGGTTCAAGTTTTAATCTGTGTTCTTTATCGTCAGTGCAAAAAAGCCACTGCTGGAAATGAGCCCCCTCGTTATATGAAGGTTCTGGATATAGATAGGCGATTATAAATCGCAGACGTCTCGCACTTTTGATGCTGCTCCCTATGGCCGGTGTAGAGATCCTTAACGTCTGGTGTGTAGGGTATGGATAAACCATCATCTATGGAAAGATATTTACATCATTTCTCGACGTTGCCTTTTCCGACATCCTCGAGACGAAATGAATTGGTACATTATCTTAAGAATTAAATTTTTTTTATTTATTTATCATACCGTATAAATATTAGACGTCACCAACGTCTATCGTACTTCTACTAAACGTTAATAGAAATTTATTAATTTAAAATTCCTGATTCATAATAAAACAATAATAATTTGTGGATATGTAAGTTTATAGTTGGACATGGTATCATCATTTCCGATGCACCATATCGTCCCAGGGGTGGCCACAGAAGGTAATTAAAACAGGAGATAGGCAGCAGGTTCTTTCTTATGATTACAACTCAAAATAATAAAAACCTACAAAGCATGGCAACTATGAAAATATCAATTGAGGGAATCTATGGGAGAGGTTTATGTACAGTAGTGAACTTTTATAGGCAATGTAATGGATTGGCTTTGAAGCAGAGAATAGTCTGTAGCGGCGTTGTCACAATAGCGTAAGCGAATCTATCAAACATTGGAGCCTAAATCACACTATTGAAGTTTCCAAAACGAGTGTATATGTGTGTATATGCAATGTAATGGATTGGCTTTGAAGCAGAGAATAGTCTGTAGCGGCGTTGTCATTGCGTCACAATAGCGTAAGCGGATCTATCAAACATTGGAGCCTAAATCACACTATTGAAGTTTCCAAAACGAGTGTATATGTGTGTATATGCAATGTAATGGATTGGCTTTGAAGCAGAGAATAGTCTGTAGCGGCGTTGTCATTGCGTCACAATAGCATAAGCGGATCTATCAAACATTGGAACCTAAATCGCACTATTGAAGTCTCCAAAACGAGTGTATATGTGTGTGTATGTTACAGCCAACTAGTTTAATTAGCCTTTCAGTTGACAGTCTATCCTTTTTACTAAACGGCACCGTTCAATTAGAGCTTGAATGATATTCAGCCTACGTTTCTAATACAACATTGCACCTTTCTTGTAATAGTATTAGTATAGCCAAATGAATTTACGCGGCTTTAGGATGGTCCAATGGCCACCCCAGCCGCACTTTAACATATTGTCACTGAGGCCGCTAGTAGAACGACGCCTTTTAGTAAAAATACTAGACTGTTGATAGAAAGACTACTAAAGCTAGTCGCCTGCGTTACAAAACAATGCATTTCACTACATTCATTACTACATTCACGCTACTCGCAATTCACTCACGGCTTATTCTACCCTTCCCTTTCATACAAATGCTGTCGCCTCCTGGCCGACTCGTGTTCACTCGCAATGTGCAATTTACACATTTTCAACGTTGGCAACATGTGGGGAATTCCCCATATTTCGGGGTATTTTAAGTTGGTTGGGGATTGTTATTATTCGAAGAAAATGCGAAAAATGTGAAAAAATTTAAAATAATAGCCCGGGCCTAGTCTGAACCTTATTTTAAGAAATCTAAATACTTATCTTAATATTTTTGTTAGGTTACTTATGAATATCGAATGACTTCCTTCCTTTCTTATTTTATTACGAGTATCTTATTTAATTCCTTTTTTAGTTATCATCATTGCACCACATTTAATTTTCAAATTTATTTCGGCAACTTTTGTGCATTATTTAATGATTTCCGTTATTTCATTTTTATATTAAAGCATAGAATTGCATGCATATAAATGCAGATACTGTGGTGCTTTTTAATTGCAACTAGTTGAGGAATCGAAAATACTCTGAAAAGAATCTGAGGGGAATCTGGTGATGTTTTGTCTCTAAATTCGGGAATTTGACATGGATTTTCGAGTCTTTTTGCGATTACAATTACTACGTACCTCCAAAATGTAGAATTTGTAACTAATATTTAAATAGTGACTCTTGGGATTTACTTTTAGAATCAATTTATAGTCCTATTAAAACATTTAGTGCAAAACAAATTATAGATTTTGCTACATTATTGAAAGATAATATGCACCATGCTATATACTGAAAATATTCACAGTATGCCTGAACATACTGTACATTAATAATCTAGGCTTATCAAAGGCACAATACCAATAAATTCTGTCTGAAGTTCCCAGACTGTCAAGTAAACATAAGGGTTGTTTTGCACTTGCTACATATTTAATGAAGGTAAGAACAGGAGATAGTGACAAATGCATCTCGGCATTATAGCAAGTGCCAAGAAACAAATTAGAGCAGCTCATGAATATGGCCCTCGAAATGTTAAATCAGGATGTTGTTCCTATGAATTTTATCCATCGTTACCACTCTTTGTGCCAGATTCCATTAAGTGATTATGATATTATATTAGGGGCAACTAATTCCTTAGCTTTAGATGTTTTAGTTATCCGAAATCCTAACAACACCATAAGTCACACTGTGTATAAAAATATATCCATACAAACTTATATTTAAACGCATCATCCTTCACAATTAGTTACCGTGGGCAAATCTTTGTTACAGAGAGCATGAGGGATCTGTGACAGCAAATACCTGGCCGTGGAGCTTCAGCACGTCACGCAGGTTCTGCACAATATCAAGCTTCCGTTCCCGCGCCTATGTCACATTGACCGAGTTAAGCCGGCCACAGGCGAGCATGTGCCTGCTGTACTATCGTAATATCAGGGGTATCACAGACAAGATTGGCTACATTTTGAGGCGAGATTCTATTAGAACATTCTACAAGCCACTGAAGAATATTAGTCAGTTCTTAAAACCCATCAAGTGTCATATTCCTCTCATGATGCAGGAGTATACAAGCTTAATTGTGAATGTGGTCCCGCATAAAAGAACATAATATATAGCTGACGTTAAGCATCAAAGTTTCGGGAAGTATGCGGTTTGTGATCATGTACTAGACGGCCCCAACCAGATAGACATACATCAGATTTGATAGACCACAAATCCTCGCGAAATAACCTTAATTCCTACCAAGTATGATATGTGAGGATGTAGAGAAGGAGTATGGGTACTACCACCTGATTGGGGCACTATAATTAAACTACACTAAACCCAAGCATACCGCTGCAAGACTTCAAGACATAGTCAGTTTAATCTGCGTAGATTGGACCATAAAAATAATAATTAAAAAGCTGAAGGTACTCCAGGTTAATGCTGACATTGGGATGTCAGTCACCTCAGTCCCCGTTACCATGGGTGCTGGAAATCACCCGAAACATCGGGAATTAAAATTAAAGGAATTGACCATTTCATTCTTTTAATTACATATTATCACATGGCCGAAGTGTCTATGTAGAGTGGGCGTTCCCCTTTACCTACTAAGATTTAAGAAGATGGCGAAATAAGAATTAGAAACGGCAGTCACAATAAAACTTGCAAGTAATTTTTGATAGTTTTGATGTACCTCATAAGTATTGGATGGATTGAAAACGGAAAGTCAAAATAAAGTAAACGAATTATTTTTTAGATTAATTCTGAAAGATTAAATAACTGTCGATCAAGTTTTTGGAATTTACTTAAACTAATAAATTATTCAGTACGATTTCATTTCTATTTTCTAGTACGAAATCAAAGATAACGATAAAATAGTGTTTTTAGTTGTGTAAGTGAGTACCTAGTTATTATTATATATTTTACATGATCTCGAAGTACATAATCACAAATACAGTGAGTGTTACTCGTGTACTCTTCACTTGGCCTCTTTTCAGTATACCGCCAATTTGGTCGACAAACTTTCGTCTAAGGGAGGCCCTTTCGTACCTTGCCACTCACTTCTGCAGCATACATTTGCTTTGTCATTTTTTCCTCATTCATTGTTTCTACGTGTACAATCTACGGAAGCATATCTTTCTTAATCCTCATAACATCTTTGAAACGATATTTTTCTCTTATTACACAATTTCTCACTCTGTCATTCAGAGTATCTCCTAATATATTCCTAATGACAGCATTTCTACAGCATTAATCTACTGCACTTTTCTATGGTAGTGAAGTTTTGTTCTAGTAGAAGAACTTCTCTACCAAGACATATTAAGACAGGAACTAACAGATTGTGAATTTACTCAGTGACCTGTATTCATTACACTCGCCTTACGAGTATATACAAAAACTCCCGTTTTATTTTTATTTCAAATATCGAATCAAATATTACATTCTTCTAAAAAGAAGGCGATAGACCACCGTCGTACTTGCGTTCACTTTCTTTCTCCTTTATTTTCTTTTTATCTATCTCTTAATATTCTTAAAATGTTCTCCAACATGTAATTTTCCTTCCCCGGAAATGCGGTAAATGTGTAATTAAAATGCAAATAACAATTTAATGATTTCTTATATTTACGCAAACACTATACATTGATTAAAACTACTTTTAACACATAGCTGACGTGAAGCATCAACGTTCCGGGAAGTCTGCAGTTTGCGATCATATTCTAGGGCCCCAACCATTACATCAGATTTGACAGACCACAAATCCTCGCCAAAGAACATCGATTCCTACCAAAGATGATACGTGAGGCTATTGAAATTAAAAACATCCTAATTTCAATAGAGAAAGAGACTGGGTACTACCACCTGCTTGGGATCCTTTAATTAATAAAATTAAAACTAAACCCAAGCATACCGCTGAAAGGTTTCAAAATACAGTTAGTTCATTCTGCGTAGATCGGACCAAAGACAATAATTAAAAAGCTGAAGGTACTCCGGGTTAACTTTGACATCGGGACGTCAGTCACCTCAGTCCCCCGTGACCATGGGTGCTGGAAAGCACCCGAACGTCGGGTATTAAAATTAATATAAATAAAACGCGATAAAATCCGTAAAAGTAGTTTTAATCAAAATAAAATTTTTTGTTTTTATAGGATAGGATGACAAACGAACACAAAGTCCACCTGATGGTAAGTGATTGCTGTGGCCCATAGACATCTACATCTATCTTCGATTGCGAATCAAGCTGCAGATGCGTTGTCACCTCTGAGGACTAAGACGGAATGTCTCGTTTCTAGTGAAAAGGGTCTCCGGTTCTCGACACTCACTATACGAAACACAGCAGCATTAAGCTGCTCTTTTACGCTGGTATTTTATAAGAGCGTGGTCCTACCCTGATTGAGCCGACCTATTTGTGCTACAACTATAATATAGTTGCTGCATGCCTATACCACGTGTTTATAATTTTGGGTTATGTAAAGGGCGTAATCATGTTTATGGATTACATGAAAATCTTTTATAAGATTGTCATTATAGTCATTATTGGTTGGGCTGAAAAGTTCGTATCGTCTCTATGAGATGGCGCCACTAGAATAAAATCCATATCATTTTTAGGTAGTACCAACCTTCAAAAGAAACGTGTATAAATTTGACAGCTGTCTGATTATTAGTTTGTGAGATACAGCATTTTGAGTGAAGCAACTTTTGTTATTTTGAAAAAAATGGATAAAAAGGAATTTCGTGTTTTAATGAAACACTATTTTGTGATGAAAAAAAGTGCTGCTGATACCAAAAAGTGGCTTGATGAGTGTTATCCGGACTCTGCGCCGGGCGAAGCAACCATTCGTAAGTGGTTTGCCAAATTCCGTACAGGCCATATGAGCACCGAAGACGATGAACGCAGTGGACGTCCAAAAGAGGCTGTTACGGACGAAAACATAAAAAAAATCCACAAAATGATTTTGGAAGATCGTAAATTGAGGTTGATTTGTATAGCTGGCACTCTAAAGATATCAAAGGAACGTGTTGAACATATCGTTCATGAATATTTAGGTATGCGAAAGCTATGTGCAAAGTGGGTGCCGCGCGAGCTCACAATCGACCAAAAACAAGAACGTGTCGATGCTTCAGAGCAATGTTTGGAGCTGTTCAACCGCAATAGAAGTGAATTTTTGCGTCGATATGTGACAATCGATGAAACCTGGATCCACCACTACACTCCGGAGTCCAGTCGGCAGTCATCTGAATGGACTGCACGCGATGAACCGAATCCAAAGCGTGGAAAAACTCAACAGTCGGCCGGTAAGGTTATGGCGTCTGTATATTGGGATGCACATGGAATAATTTTCATCGACTATCTTGGAAAGGGAAAAACCATCAACAGCGACTATTATATAGCGTTATTGGAGCGTTTGAAGGACGAAATCGCGAAAAAACGGCCCCATTTGAAGAAGAAGAAAGTGTTGTTTCATCAAGACAATGCGCCGTGTCACAAATCGATGAAAACGATGGCAAAATTGCATGAATTGGCTTCGAATTGCTTCCGCATCCACCGTATTCTCCAGATTTGGCCCCCAGCGACTTTTTCCTGTTCTTAGATCTCAAGAGAATGCTCGCTGGAAAGAAATTTAAAGCCGATGATAATAGTAATCGCCGAAACAGAGGCCTATTTTGAGGCTAAACACAAATCGTACTACAAAAATGGTATTGAAAAGTTGGAAGATCGCTATAATCGGTGTATCGCCCTCGATGGCAACTATGTTGAATAATAAAATCGAATTTTGCCAAAAAAATGTGTTTTTCTATAAAACGATACGAACTTTTCAGCCCAACTATAATATTCAAAACCAATAAAATCAATATAACAAGAACACTTGTGAGTAATATCGCCCAAGTTCCAAACGTCTGAGAAAAAGATGAAGAAGAGCAGAGCTACGTTTAAGATAGTTACGTTTAACTGTAGAAACGGTAAGTACACAGTCATAATTGCTTGCTTCGAGTTATAATGTAGCTAGTTTTTTATTAATTTAAGTTTTAAGTTAAGCAAAAATAATTTTAATAAATAAATTATTTTTGTGAAGACTGTATGACATATGGTTGTGGAGATGCTCCATAATCTAGTCACGCTGCATTTCTTAATGATGATACATACATGATGATACATGTAGGTGTCTTTGGGTATTACGACAACACATACCATCAAGAGCACTTTGTACTCGTTAATTACACTTATGTGAAACCATCACGCGAATCTAAACTAATTAACTTTTATATCATTAATATAATGGACTTCTGCAAAGTGAGCCTTATTCTATTCATTATATATGTCCTATTCAATCATCACAATTGCTTAGATATACTCTAAACAAAGACCTTTTAAAAGGAGCAGCCTACTTGCACAATTGATTATTAGTCCATAGCTGGGAAGGCGGGCCATACATTGCATCATAAGAGGAGACATGTGCCATAGTTGCCTAGCGGTTTTTATTATTGTTTTATAATTGTTATCAGGAATGTAGCTTCTCATATTCTGTTTTATTTCCCTCAAAACTAAAATACGTAGTGGAGGATATATATAATAAATCTAATCCACGTCGAAAGTTTTATTAGATTTAGTTAACGATGTCTTTATGAATAACTAACCGGAGTTAAAACAAATTCAAACTTTAGCAACGGATCGTTACAAAATGTTTAAACAGTAAGAGTAGTAGACTTGAGTAAGTTTAATTGGTTAATAATTGGTGACCAGTTACTAGAATATATTTTTTTATATATATATATATATATATATATATATATATATATATATATATATATATATATATATATATATATATATATATATATATATAGGTATATATAGTTTATGTGGTGGCCTTCTATTCGTTTACGATACCTTTTCATCTGCCACAGAAATCCTTTTGTATACTTGATGTTTTCATTCACTGAACAGATAATGTAAAATAACCATTCAATCCCGGTACTCCTACTCCCCAGGCGTAATCCCGAAATCGTGGAAGACGGCTTTCGTCCACCCGATCCCTAAAAAAGGTGACCGCTCAGATCATTCAAACTACAGGCCTATCGCCATCACCTCCTTGTTCTCCAAAATAATGCAATCCCCAGCTTTCTTGCATATCGGAGATAATATTTTATTTAAGAAGGAGTAAATTCATAATAAACAAATAATCTTATTTAATATATACTAAGAGGGGGAGGGGGGGTGATCGTTACAATATAAACGATATGTTGCCAACCGGTAACATTCATTGCTATGTGGATGACAGCACTGGTGATGCTCTGTACACCGGTCGTGCCAATATTTCTAGGGAAAATGTCTCCGAGTACCGGGACAAAGTTTGTCTAAAGACAAGTCTTTGCTGAACAAAGTCTCGGATTGGTGGCGACTAAATCTAGCCCAGTTTAATCCTCAGAAGACGCAAGTATGCGCGTTTACCGTTAAAAAGAACCCTTGTTTCCTCAGCCCGTATCGGTATCCTCGGCGTCGATATATTGGCTTATATGATGTTTCAAGGTCACTGAGAAGAAAAGGCCAAATTGGCCTCTTAAAAGTTTGGCGTGCTCACCAGATGGGGACAGTTTTTCATACCGGCACATCGCCTGCATTTCTATAAGGCTAAGATTTAGCCTCATGTAATACTGTTTCCATCTCTGGGCTGGGACCAGCTCCTTTCACTTGACCGCATCCAGCGCAGAGCGGTCGACGACCGGGTGCTTTCCTATCGGCTCTAGTCACTAGCGCTGTGAAGAGATGTTGCATTACTTTGCATTTTTTTCGCATCTATCACGGAAATCGCTCTGAGGAATAGGATTGAGGTGACTAAATATAGTCCAGTTTAACCCTCAGACGACACAAGTTTCCGCGTTTACCGCTAAAAGGAACCCCTTTGTTGTATATCCTCAGTTTCAAGGTACTCCTCTTGTTGCCTCAGCCAGTATCGGAATCCTCGGCGTCGACATACAGAGTAACGTGCAGTTTCGTGGTCACTTGGAAGAGAAGGCCAAATTGACCTTTAAAAAGCTTGGCGTGCTCAGCGGAGCGGGAGAGTATTTCATGCCGACACACCGCCTGCAACGTTTCAAGGCGCAGGTTTGGCCTCACATTGAATGATGTTCCCATTTCCGGGCTGGGGCTACCCAGCGCCAGCTCGTTCCAATTGACCGCATCCAGCGCAGAGAGGCATGAATCCGTGTGAATGTAATTCCGATTGGTTCGATTCACTGGCGCTGCGAATAGGTGTTGCATCTCTATCGCGTTTTTTGTTATTATTTTATTTTAGTTTATTTTATCGCTGCAGGGTTCACTAGGAGTTTTCTTCCGCGTACGACCTCTCTGTGGAATAGTTTTCCACGGGCGATTTTTCCGGACCGATACGATGTTCAACGACCTTCAAGAAAAGAGCTTACTCCTTTCTAAAAGGCCGGTAACGCACCTACAATTCCCCTGGTGTTGCACTTTTACATGGGCAGCGGTAGTCACTTAACATCAGGTGAACCGTACGCTCGTTTGCCCCCTCTTATATAAAAAAGTAGATGTCGCGGCCTATAGATATCGATTAAAAATCAAACTATAGATGTCTTGTCACCTCTGAGAACTAAGATGGAATGTCACGTTTCCACAAAAATGATATCTTGTTTTCTAAATTCACCAAAAGAAACACTGCTATTTTACGTTGGTATTTCGTGAGAGCGTCGTCCCACCACGGTCAGACCAACTCAATCATGCTGCAACCTTAATATAGATAATATAAAGATATCAGAGATATGATATTGTTTAATAATAAGGGACTAAATTCAGTCAAAAATATTGCTTTATGCAAATAAACTAAATTAAAATAGAAAAACTTACCAGAGTATTTTTAATATCAAAAAACTCTTAATAGACGAGGTGTTATTTTTATTTGGAACGTTTGTCTTTCTAATAACATATTGACAAATAAGGTATTGTAACAATATCAGAAAAATTCTTAAGATCCTATATGTGTTTCCATATATACATCATCATTACAGCCCTACACAAGTCCACTGCTGAACATAGGCCTCCCCCAAGTAATGCCACGAAGTACGGTCCTGAGTCACCCGCATCCATCGACTTCCTGCATGTCTTACCAGGTCGTCATTCCATCTAGTGGGGGGTCGCCCTACACAGCGTCTACCGGTACGAGGCTGCCATTCGAGAACCAAATCAAATGTCGTGAAGTCCACGACTGCGCTATAAAGCAGGATCTTGATAATGCCGTATAGCGGCGGCATATAAAAAAACCTTTACCACTCCGGCTACCCTCTATTACTCATATTAAGAAGCTTTAAAACCCCATGTCACGTGAGTATCGCAAGAGGAGACAGAAGACAATGCATCACGTAATAGGCAGCAGTGTCTTCTATAATAAAAAAACTGTAGTTACTCACCCTACTGCTAAGAGAGTAAACTATGGAAAACATCCGTCAGCAAATCCGCACATCCCCTACCAACCCCTTTTTTTTAAGATTTTACCTCCTTCTCTTTATATTTATCTATTATTATTATTGTTATTTCATCATCATCATTACAACGCTTCGCAAGTCCGCTGCTGCGTAAGCTAGGTGAATGAGGGTTGTGGACCAGTTATAGTTCTAAAGGTTTGTGCACCTGAGTAGTTTCTTATGCTAACACGCTTGTTCTTTCTCTCATTTAGGACTGGCCAACGTGCAGCCTGTTCCAAAAAAGGCAGCCATATCTAACCTGCCTATTATAGATCTATCTCAATTACCTCCATTCTCACTTAAAAAGTTTATGTAGATCACATTTATTGATGTTATAATTAATCATTTGCATGAATTAAACTTTCTTTTACAAATAATGAAATGCAGACATTTTTAATATCTCACTTGATAATGAAGTTATCTCCACCTAGATTTTGATTTACCGATGGAGTTTTGAAAGGGTGAAATAAGAAGGGAACAATTTGGTCTTGTCTTGTTTTATCCTCTGCCTGCAACGACGTCAAAATTAGGGTAAACTGATGACAGCTATGTAAGTACGTATTTTACATTGACGTGGAAAATCATGCTACAGCTGTTATATGATTGCAGAACTAATGGATCGGCTCGATGAGGGTAGAACCATGCTCTCACAAGATGTAAGCTTAATGTAGATGTTTTTTTATTGTAATTGTAGCAATGTATACCATTTTTACTGGTAGCGAAGTCTTCTATTTTAATCCTTAAGGTCAGAGTAAGTATAATAATAGAAGTAATCAATAATACTACGTTTTTGGTTGTTACAAACAAGATCACTGTGTTTTTGTCACTCAATCTTTTGCAAGGTTGTCGACTATTCATTATAATATAGCTACCGCAACTATTTTGCCATTAGCTAAATAGAAACTTTGCCAGTAAGATCATGTTTTAATTAGCTTATAAGGATTTTAATTAATCCGGTTCGTAGAATATTTACTGATTTTTGTGTTCTGAATATTTTAGGCTTGAAGTAAGCTATTTTGTGTATTTTTATGTCTCGTTCTCCACTTCATTTATATTGCTTAGTATTTTGTCTGGACATAAACAGAGACGTCGGTTAAGGAGTTTATTTCATTTCGTTGCGGATGTTATTCGATGACTTTTTACAGGTAACAAATGTACAACGGTTTAAAAAAATCTAAACTACAAAGATATGTGTTCATTCCTATTTACTTCAGAAATTTTACTTGTTTTTTGAACGTACCCATAACAATTATACGTTTATATAATATTTCGTGTAATACTCTAATATACTGTTATACATCTATTAAATATATTATTACCAAACGATAGTTTACTTATCATGTACCTATCAAATTCTTATCTCAATTCATTCTTAATTGACTAAGAGAGATCGCCCTTTAGCCATTAAGTTCACCCTTTGTAGATCGTTTTTAAAAGGTAAAGTTAAAAGTAAAGACAACAAATAATATGTAAATAAATACAGCTTGTAGTTTAAATATAGCTCTGAATATCTTTATAATAGAAAAGGTCTCATCCCTCAAATCATGGATAAGTTATCTAAGCGTCTTCCGAATCTACGTACATAACCGTTACAATCCGAATGTACGGATCTATACAGCTTAACTAGTGTCTGTCGGTCTCCACTCAGGCATAAAGCTTAGCACAATCCTCTCTATCTGCGTGTCCTTATGAAAATATTATGCAAACGTCATTTGTTCACATTATTAATAAATCATAGCAAGTATCGTGACCGCGATCGTGTAGTGAGGGTGTAAGACTGGACTCCACCCCGTTTAGTACCGTGGGTGCCGTAAGGACGACAGAGAGAAACCAGAAAATGGAAAACAACGTCTTTCAAAAGCAACTAAAAATAAAAATCGCGGTATCTGTCTAGTGGCAATTGATATAGAGGCAATCTTTGGCGTGACCTATGTCCAGCAGTGGACTTTTGAAACGCTCTAATGGGTGAATGAATGAATTGAATCGAGAAATATATTCCGCTGGATTTACAATTTTTTTTTAATTAAAGAACCGCGTGGCTCTACCACTGTTAAGATTTTAAAAATCAATTTTTGAAAACAGTGGTAAAGCCACGCGGCAGCTTTTGCTGTCGCACGGGTGGGCCGGCTCCAACCGTGGTGGTACCACAAATTCACAGAATACCAGCGTGAAGTAGAGAGTTCCGCTTGATGAGTGCAGGTGGCCGGAGACCCAAATCCCCGACCCCCCTTAACATGGTAGCAAAATTAACTACCCCAGGAGGGTACCAGCACCTTTGGTGACGGAGAATCCCTCGCTGAGCAACCACGACCAAGTTATCCCACTTTTCTTGAGCGTGGGTGCTCAGGCTGCCCAGCATATTCTGGGGGTAAGGGGGCGCAAATAATCAAAACAAAAAAGCGGAGCAACAACAATGAGGCAACCCCTGTCACAATATCCGTGAATTTTTGCAATATCAGGGGACTTTATTCCAACCTTAACGCTGTTAAGCTGCTACCATCCGGAGACGGTGAAGCCGACCTTGCTCTTTTTAACTTAGACTCAGGTGTCCTCTCCAGCTGATACTTCATATATCTCTTACCCGTGGTACAAATTAGAACATTCCTTTATGCTCCGGGCTGGAGTTTGTGTATAGGTCAGAGAGGACATTTGTTTTTGATTCCTGCGTCTACGGGTGCCTCTATAGGTCCCATGGCAGCATACCGAAACAGACCGACTCATCGACCACGTCCAAATGGCTACAGATTCCGTGCTACAGTAGATCCCATACGCAGAAATCGTGATCCTTGGCGATTTTAACGCCCATCACGCCGAATGGCTTGGTTTACGTATAACCGATCATGCGGGGAGATCTGCTTATGACTTTGCTTTGGCATATGGTCTGACATAACTGGTTACTGCGCTTACGCGGATTCCAGATGTGGAAGATCATACCCCTTCCCTGTTGGACCTTCTACTGACCTTTCATCCGGATGAATATCAGGTTACTTCGACGCCCCTTTAGGCTCGTCGGACTATTGTCTTGTCCGGAGTGTGATACCAGTCACATTGTCGCGGTTGCATTCTGCAGACTGCTACCGTGTTTCGCACTATAGGTCGGCCGATTGGGATGTAATGCGGTCTTTTTATGCATCCTACCCTTGCTTTGCCTTGTTTGCTTCTTGCCGGACGATCCTAGCGTTGTTGCTGCTGCTGTTGCTGGTGTAGTACTTCCGGGTATGAAACTTTTTGTTCCGTCGTCTGTGGTGCCTATCGGAGGAAGATCCCAGCCATGGTTTGGTGGCTCCTGTAAAACAGCATCATGCTATAAGCAAAAGTGCTACAGGGCCTGGGCTGACGCATTAACATCTCGAGATGTGAACACCAGCGCTCTTAAAAAGAAGTATAATTCCGCCACCAGATGTGTAATATTCTTCAACGCAAAGATTTAATGGTGTTTCTTTTTTCTATTTCGTATTCACTACCTTCTTTTTCTTGGTTTCTTAGTTTTTGCCGCTTTATTAGTTAGAGCGAAAAAGATAACAATTATTACGAGCAAAACCATTATTATCAAACCAAATAGATTTTTTAATGTTAGGTCCCCATGACATTGCCGCCTTTTATAAAATAACGTAAATAGTTTCTATATTTTTTTATTTTCATTAATCAAAGTAATCGCCCATGCAATCGATGCATTTTTGCCAACGCAGTGAGAGTTTATTGATGCCCTTTTTGACTCAATCATTATACTTTACTTCACAGATGAGCTGACAAAAACACGCACAACCTTCAATTGAATGAAAGGTATGAATTTGTTTCAAACGAAAAGCTTGTACATTACATTAGCTTTTTTATATATCTTTTATAGATTTACGGTGACAAACGAGCACACAGTCCACCTAATGGTAAGCGGATGCTGTGGCCCAAGACATCTACATACATCTTCCAATAAGAATCAAAACGCAGATACGTTGCCACCCCTAAGGACTAAGATGGAATGGCTCGTTTCCAGGACAAAAGGTCCCCAATTCTCTACACTTACCATACGAAACACATTTTGTTGAGCTTACAACTGAACGTAGTAGAAAACTTATTTGGGTGTTTAAAAAGTTAAGATACACTGCTGATTTACCTCTCTTGCGTTCAATTTACTATGCTTTAGTTCAGTCCTTAATAGGGTACTGTATAAACGTCTGGGGAGGAGCTGCTAATTCATGCTGGTATTCTGTGAGAGCGTTGCCGTTCCCTGGTCGAGCCGACCCATTCTCACTATAATCATAATATAGCTGCGGCATAGCTCCACCACGTATTATTACGTTTATTTATTTATTAATAATATGTAAAATAATTACGATTTCACATAGCATTCATCTAAATCACTGGAAATATTAAAACTCAGGACCAGAACTAATACAGCGAACAAGTGTGGCGTGATCGCTCTTAACGCATTTTTATTTTATTTTATTTCTAGACGCAAGAAAAAAATGCCAAATAGATTTGTTTAGAAGTTCGCTATTGTCCTATTTAAAAGTAATAATAAGTAATATGAATAATTAATATAAACTTTACCAATAAATCATTAGCGTTAGCTTTAAAATTTTAGATCTTCTCATCGCAAATTTTGAAATGTAAAATAATAAACTGCAGGAAAGTCCAACCTCCTTTCTCGATACTTTAGTCCATAAGATGAAGTGCCTTATTCTGTGTTATTAGACTATAAAATATTTTTGGCAGTACTCCAGTAAGTTCCAGTATGTAAAAGGCTTTATTAGTTTTGAAATTCTTCTAAAACACAAAGCCTGCTCTATATGTAAACTGAATTATTAACGAGATAGTTACATCGGCATGATTGAAGGGAAAAATGGGTGCTCTTTCCTACCTGCCACATTTCGCATACGCATTTCTCAATAGTTGGAACTAATATCCATCTCTGACTTAAATAACTAAATATAATAAATATAAATAGATATAACACCTAAAATAAGGCTTACAAAAATACATATATAACTAAAATAATCCATATATAAGAATAATCTTTAATAAATATACATACATAATACATCTGTATAAAGGAAGCAGTACTAAATTGACATTATACTGGCGACGTTGTTTTTGAAAGATTTTCCTGAACCAATCCTTGGAAGGCTATGTTATTCGGTGCTTTCCTGATGTTTTCAGGTAAGGAGTTCCAGAGTATTGTTGCCTGAACACTTAAGGAATTGCCGATTAATCCAGTAAAATGGAGTGAAACCGAAATTTTCAGATCTGAAGAGCTGTTGAAGAGCGAATTATCCCGACGTGGTTGGAGGAAATTTGTCTTTGAAGGTAGGGAGGGGACGACAATCAATTTAAAATGGAATAGAAAATCGACAATATTCTGGAAGTGCACGTTCCTCGTAAGTAAGCGAATACGAAATTGAGAGATATGGTCATATTATTGAAGGCCGAAAATGAACGTGTTGCAGTATTGAGATGGCGCTCAATCGTATTGTATAGATATTATCAAACGTTTATCTAACGGTGTAAGGTAGAGGGAGAAATGAATGTAATATTTGTGTACACTCTGCGAATTCATTTAGTTACTTTTAAGAAATGTAAGAGGTATTAGAAAGTGTTCTGTAGCAATTCTTCCATTTATCGATTTTGCTAATTAACCACAAAACTGCTAAACAGCAAGGTAAATAATAGAAGTAAATGAAAAAGTACAAAAACTGCAATAGTAGATGATGTTTACCTGCACAAGTAGTGACTGAGGCGGGCCGTTTTTCAATTTGCATTTGGATCTACGCCAGGACCCTGTCGTCGACAAAAGGTTATTACTCTGTGATTTATGGGCCGTTAGAAGCGAAAAACTTCACCTTCTTACTATTTTATAACGTTTTAGAAATGTATTTAATCTTCGAGGTATCTAAAAAATAAAATGTACTACACATTTTTAAGCTAATTAAGCTAGTGCTTAGTTAAGCACTGACAGTGAAAATAGTTGTTACTATACCACTTAACGGTAAGTGGTGACATAAAACGCACTTAATTCTACGGTAACCTACTCAGTCTTACCTTCAAAGACAGAAGCTGGCAAGTTATTCCACTCCTTTGCTATACGCATGATGAACGATGAAGCAAACCGTTTGGTTCGCATGGGTCGAAAATAATCCACGACTTAAAAGAAATTAAAATAACTTTAGTTTTAGAACTTAAATTAAGCTTTATTAAAGTATAAAATATAATATGTGTTTCCTTTTTCCGTGCCTCTTTATTTTTATTGAAATTGGTTTTATTCGATTTAAATTAATATATAACTTACTCACTCGTTTACTCATTCAAGTCCACAGGGGGACATAGATCTTCCCACAAATTATCACAAAGCACGGCCATCGGGATCCGTCGTCTAAACAATTTACTGAAAGTTTTTTTGCCCAATTATCACTGATTTGGAAAATAACCCTTTCCTGAAAAGAAATAGCAAGAAATGCAGCGGGATTTTAGAGACTTCGGGCCAATTCTAGCTGGTTCCATAATTTAAAAATTAAAAGACTATCGGATGTTTTTATATTTTTGTTCCACTTCCAATGTTTAGTTATAATGTAATTTTCATAATTTTTAAATGAAAATTAGTTCAAGAGACAGAGCTCCTTATTATTTAGACAAATATTTTGTTGGTGGTTGGTAATAATCGTTATTTTATTTTCCTTTTTAATTTAAATTTCACCAACTTTCAGGCGGCCGTTTAAACTAAAAAATTAGAGTCGTTTTGAAGAGCGATCAAAAGACATAACATTAGATTTTAATAACTTTATCCTATTATACTGACCAGAATCACCATGATAAATTAAAATAATTATCAGGATCATCACAGCTTGATCAGTGCGAGTTTTTTTAGGTTTTTTTTAAACTTTTAATGTTTAACTTAATGTCACGCCGGGATAAAGCAGTCAATGTTTAATATGACTTTTATCATTAAAAATAAAGACCATTGTTATTCACAACTAAGTATAAAATATGTAAAATTAATTATTCATAATTACACAACGCATATAATAACAGCATTCATACTTTTTTTTTTGAATATACACAATATTTGGTGGATATGCGAAAAAATATAAATGCTATTATTTTATAAATTAATATTCTTGGATTATCTATTTAATAGCCAATAGCAAATAGGTGTGAGACAATCCACAGCTACATAATATCCCCGTCGATGTCGTCAGAGGCAAGAGGAAAATTAAACAGGAGATGGGAAGCACCAACTTCCTGATAGCAAATTGAAGTAACAAAAGTAGTCAAAGGAACCTAATTAAAAAAAGATATATGTTATTTATTTATTTCTTTTATTAACACAAACACGATACATCGAATAAAACTTAATTTACGGATTTTATCGCGCTTAGTATTATTTTTAAATTCCCGACGTTTCGGGCACATTCCAGCACTCGCAGTCACGGAGGAAAGTGAGGTGTCAGACGACCCTATGTCATAGTTAACGAAGGTTACCTTGAACTTTTTTTTGGTACGTTCTATGCAGAATAAGCTTAGAGTATCTTGAAATCTTGCAGTAGTATGCTTGTATGGATCCCTAGCAGATGGTAGCACCCAGCCATTTTCTTCATTGAAATAAGGATGTTTTTTTATTTCAATAGCTTCGCGAATCATTCTTGGTATAAATCGATGTTCTTTTGCGAGAATTTGTAGTCTATCAAATCTGATTTAATGATTGAGACGATCCTGAACATGTTGACATACTGCAGACCTCCTGAAGCGCCTGTTTTTTCACGCGGGTTTTTATGAATCTTTTAGTTTTTTCCATATAAGAGAGACAACATTCACAATCAAGCTTACACACTCTTGTCTGTGAATGTTTTAGAGAGATATTTCACTTGATGGATGGTAGAAACTGCCAAATGTTCTTCGAAGGGTTGAAGTATGTTCTCATGAAAGCCCGCTTCAAGATGTATGGTCTTGATGAGATCTTGTCGTGGACTCTTCTTACATATAGGCAATATAGCAAGCACACTCTCGGTCGGTTTCACTCGGTCACTGTGAAGGAGGCGCGGGTCCCAAAACCTGTTATTACACTTGACAGATGATAGAAACTGAAAAAAATGTTCTTCGGCGGCTTGTAGTGTGTTCGTATGGAAGCCCGCTTAAAAATGTAACCAATCTTGTCTGTGTATCCTCTGACATATAGTAGTACAGGTAGGAAATTCTAGTGCTCGTAGTACAACTACATGCTGCAGTGGCTTAGCAATGGGTTCAAATCTCGCAAGGAGCAAGCATTTGTTTGGTATATGTATGGTAAAAATAATTGTTCCGGGTCTGGACGTTTGTTCATGGGAAATTTAATAGTGGTAGAGCCACGTGCCAGTTTTAGCTGTTGCGTGGATGGACCTGCCGCGTATTCTGGGGGGTAGAGGATGGTAAAATCCCGCTCACTACTAACACTGCATGGGGCAAAGAGAACCATAAAGCCATGGTGACGCCTGCCACGCTAGCCGTGGATATCTGCAATATCAGGGGACTTCACTCAAACTTTGACGCCGTTCACTAAAATCTGGCGAGGCCAGCCTTGCACTTTTTGAACGAAACGCGTATGTCATATTCGCCTGATAACTCGTACCTGTCCTACCGGGGTCACAAACTTGAACACTCCTTTGTGCTCGGGCTAAAGTTTGCGTATAGTTCAGCGAGGATATTTGTTCTCGACGCCTTGGCAGACTTGAGGGTACTGACCTGTCCATCTTTTGTTTAACCGATCATGGATGTTGATATGTTGATCACTGCCTTGGCGTATGGTCTGACACAATTGATTACTTTGCCTACGCGTATTTCTGTCTCACGTCAGTGTCTGATCCGAAGTATGGTGCCACGCACGCTCACTTTGCGGTTGCATTATGCAGGTTGACGACTTGTTTGCAATTACATGTCAGCGGATTGGGACGTAATGCGGTCTTCTTTTGCATCCCACTCATGAGAACAAGTTGCCGAAAGATCCTAGCGCTGTTGCTTATTCTGTCACTGATGTGGTGCAACAGGGAATGGAACTATGTATTTCATCATCTGTGGTACGCATCATCGGCAGATCTCAACCTTGGCTTGACCGCTCCTGTAAGACTGCATTGCGCAGTCAGCAGTAGTGTTATCACGCCTGGGCTGACGGAGCAGCTCAGCATGTAAATGCCTCTAGGTCCTTCAAAAGAGTTATAGCCGAGGAGTAGTATTAGCACGTTGGAAGAATTGGTGAGAAATTAGTTCGACTTCCTCCGGGAACCCCTGCATTCTGGTCTTTCGCCAAGTCTGTCCAAGGAAATTTCTGTAAGCCATCTCTGCACAGGGAATATGATACACTAGCCCACGTCACAAAAGCGAAAGCCGATTTTTTAGGCTCTCTTTTTGCGTTCAACTCGACTCTTGATGAAGGTGTGAACACACGGCCGACCATCCTGCGATGTGGGTATCCTACGTCTGATATGCGATTCAGACAGTGCTTAGTACGTAAATAACTCTTCTTCCTACACATCTATAAGTCGATTGGACCTGACGGAATCCTCTCAATTGTGCTCAGGACATATGCTCCAGAGTTCACGCCGGTTCTGTGAGTATTTTCCGATACTGCTACTCCCCAGGCGTAGTCCTGAAATCATGTAAGACAGCTTTTGTGCACTCGATCCCTAACAAAGATAGCCTATCTGATCCAGCCAACTAGAGGCCCATCGCCATCACCTCCTTCTTCTTCAAAATAATAGAAACAATTATTAACCGCCATTTCATAAGGTACTTCAAGGATCACCAGTTGATTGGTGACTGTCAGTACGGTTTCCTTCGGGGTCGCTCACCTGGTGATATTCTTGTTTATCTAAGACACCGATGGGCACAGGCGATTGGATCCTAGAGGGAGGTTTTGGCACTTAGTTTGGACATAGCAAAGGCCTTCGATTGGGTTTGGCACAAAGTGCTTCTCTCCAAGCTTCCTTCCTATGGGCTTCTCGAGAAATTTTGCAATTCGGTCATCAGTTGTTTGGCTGATTGGAGCATCAAGGTCGTAGTAAACGGTGTATGTTCCGATTACAAGGCCATTAACGCTAGTGTTCTACAAGGCTGTGTGCTATCATCAACGTTGTTTCTTCTACATATCAATGATATGTTGCAAACCGGTAACATTCATTGCTAACGTGACAACAGCACTTGTGATTATCTATACACCATTCCTGCTAATATTTCTTGGGAAAACGTCGCAGAGTACCAGAACTAACGTGTGTTTGAAGTAAGAGACTTTTCGGAACTTTTCGGATTGTGGGCGACTAAATCTAATCTAGTTCAATCCCCAGAAGATACAAGTTTGCGCGTTACCGCTAAAAGGTACCCTATTTTTAGTGTCTTCTCGATTTCAGAGCACTCCCCTTGTTGCTTCAGCCAGTATCGGAATCTTCGGCGTCAAGATATAGAATGAGGTGCAGCTTTATGGTCGCTTGGAAGATCAAACCAAACCGGCATCTAAAAAGCTTGGTGTGTTAATCATAACGGGACAGTATTTCATTCCGGCACACCGGCGTACAAGCACTAATACTGAGCTATTTACAAGAAGTACTATTCCTCGCACAATTTCTTCGTGAAATCGACTACCACCGGCGATATTTAATGACCGATATCACTTATTAGTCATTGAGAATTCTAAAAAATTCTTTGACAAACAGAGTGATCGAAATTTGCTAAATTTGGCACGGAACAACATTTATTATTGTTGCTAAATTGAAGCCAAAGCGAGCGAATCCGCAGGTAAATAGCTAGTTAAAAATATATTGATTAAAAATAGTGATGTACATTCTGTAATACTATGTAATATTAAGAACAAGCACAAGTTAATTATACTAGTTACTCGAATCCAAAAAGTCAGTAATTCCTTCATGGGAATTTATTTTCGTTCTCCTGTAAACAAAGTCCCAGAAAAAATGCAGGCCTTATATATCAAAAGGTTTAAAATTATTAATAAAGGAAAAATTATTTAATAAGGGTTATTATACTACTAAAGAGTACATGTTGATAATAATCCCTGGGAATGAGGTGATCGCTGCCATGCTGTTTCTAATGTTTTCATTCTATTTGTATAAAATATTATACTGTATATAATTTTATAAAATAAAGTCCTGCTGTGTTTATGGTTGGTTCTTTCCAGAACAGAATTTTTTTCCGAACCTGTGGTAAAAGTAAAAAATAACTTTCAATAATAATTGCGTGTATTCTATATTGAATAAAAATGATTCCATTCTATTCTAATCGTATAATACTTAAAACCTTATAAGTATGTTTTGTAACCAAATCATTAGATGACCGTCATGTGACATACGAGATTACATAATGAGCTGTGTGTAAGAAAGCTAATTTCTCCTAGTTAGTCCAGGTGGGTTACCCAGAATTTTTCCGAAGAGCAAAAGGCGGCTCCTGTAGATTGGTGCCGGAATACTCTGCAACGCTTCAACGGAGGGAAGTCAAATGCCGTTTATAATATCGTCTCAGGTGACGAATCATGGATTTATTCATACGAACCTGAGAGAAAACATCGGTCAGTGGTTTGGGTCTTCGAAGACGAGGTCAAACCAACGAAAGTGGTTCACTCCCGCAGTGTGTCAAAGAAAATGGTTGCTTCGTTTGTCTCGAAAAAGGGGCATGTTGCTACAATTTCTTTACAGGAACGCAAAACGTTTACCGCTGAGTGGTACATCACGGTTTGTTTGCTAGAAATGATAGACGGACACCAAAAAAATAGCCCGGCTCGGAAGACAAATGATTTTTTGAAGCAGGAAAACGTTGAGCTGATGAGCCAACCTCCATACAGTCCTGACCTGAGTCCAAACGATTTCTTTACACTCCCTATAATGAAAGAAATTTATTACGCGGTTAACGGTTTGAAGATCCTGGAGCAGCTGTGGAAGCGTACAAATCAGCCATTTTGTGAACATCAACTTGAAACAGACTGAAATTAGTGTTTTAATGATTGGTTGCACTAATGGAAAAGTGCATTCAGTTGAACGGAGAATACTTCGAAAAACAATAAAATACAATTTAGTTAGTTTTTTTTTTATTCCCGATCATTTCGGTGTGCCCTCGTAAATCACCCCTATTTTCCCACCCTTAGGGTAAAAACTTTTTCCTAAATTTATATGTGAACAATTTCGAGAAAATACCCTATCCAATATAAAAATAATTATCAAAAACGGACTACTCTTTAATAAATATCCCCAATTTTCCCACCCTTAGTGTAAGATTTTTTTTCCAAATTTATATGTTACCAATTTCGAGGTAATTTTTTTTTATTATTATGTGCGAGCAGCTATGCTGGTCTAGGGAAAGAGACCAGTATCACTGCGACCTAGAAGATCTATTGTGATCGCTGCTATGGCTATAGTTCACGGCTAAGCCCTATGTCTTCAATGAATAGAAGGAGTTACTTAGCCGTGAGCAATTTCACTTCTTCTGGGCAGAGTACATAGTTTCCCAGATGAGTGTTACGTTTGCGCATTAAGGGTCCGCAATCAGTTAGGATGTGTAGAGGCGTTTCTTTTATTATGGAACAGAACCGACACATCCTTGAGTTGCTTAGTCCCAGGATGTACACATGCTTCTTAAGACAACAGTGTCCAGTTAGGGCTCTTGCCAGAATGCGCAATTTATTTTTACTTAATGTTAGGGCTCCTGGGGCGTATTTACGATCAAAAGCCCGATTAAGGTTTTAGAATGTTTTAAGCCTGGTGTGTCAGACCAGATCTTAAGTGATTTATTGTGATAAAGAGTTTCAAGGGTCAATCGGGCTAGGCTTCTTGAGATTCCACAAAATGACTCAGGTCCAAATTGTGAGCAATTTCAGCCCTCCCGTGCAAGTTTGTCGGCAAATTCGTTGCCTACAATACCCTCGTGACCCGGAACCCATCTTAAAACGACCCTGTTGTTACATCCCAGGGCATTTAAACGGTTCACGCAGTATTTAACTAGCTTCGAGTTCACTAAGTTTGACCTCAGTGCTAACAGTGCTGCTTGACTATCAGAGTTTATGTAAATTATATGGTTGACGTAGTGTTTTTGCAAAGTGAAGTATGGCAAAAATTCTGCCTGGAAGATAGAGGTGTATCTACCCAAATTCATCCTAAGTTTGAATTTGCGGCGTTCCCCGTAAATTCTAAAGCCTACGTCGAGGCCCATTTTAGACCCATCGGTATACCATATGAGGCTACCGACCTCACAGATAACCTGACCATTCAGCCAGTCTTCTATGGAGGATTTCAAGGTAATACCCTATACAATATAAAAATAATTATCAAAAACGGACTACTCTTTAATATATAACCCCTATTTTCCCACCCTTAGGGTAAGAATTTTTGTCCATATTTATATCGGAACAATTTTGAGGTATAATACCCTATTCAATAAAAAAGAATTATCAAAATCAGACTACTCTGTAAAATGTTATGCGTGGTCATACATAAAAAAATATACGCGTCGACTTGGAGTACCTCCTCCTTTTTTCGTCGGTTGAAAATTAGCTGGGCCTGGGTTTTACAATTGGCGCCGGTAGATTTTGACGACCCGTGACGGCCATTTGGTTTTAGTGACATCCATCAAATCTTTTGTTTATTATTCAGTTACTTATGCCAAATCACGATAGCAAGTTACACGATTGAACAGAACGTTCAAATGATGAAACTTTGTTATCAAAATGATGGTCGTTAGCGCTAACATTGCGCGCATTGCACCCATTTTACAGTTGACGTGGTGGTCCTTCACAGTCGACTCTTCAACTTTTGGTGGCCGAATTTGAACCGGTTCGGAAAATAATCTTTAAACACTCGTACATTCCAGAAACGTGTGATAAGCCGAGAACATAGTCGGGGTTCGATAAAGTGTACAACAGAACTCGAAACAGTCGATTCATCGTCGTGTACAATCACTCGGCCCTTCGCAGACTTTTAACCTTGGTGAATTTCGTGTTGAGACTTAAGCCTTCACCCGCACAAGATCCAACTGATCCAGGGGCTCAAAGTTCATGACCATAGACAAAACGCTGCTTGTTCACTGACTGGGCTTCGAATCGTTTAGAAGAAGACCTCAATTTTGTTTGGCTGTGTTAACGTGCAGAATTGCCATTATATGGGACGACATTAATCCTCGCGAGGTTCACCAAGTGATAGTGCATCTTTAAAAAGTTACAGTTTGGTGTAGAGTTTGGGCCGGCAGCGTCAGTGGTTCTTACTTTTTCGAAATCGATGCTTGTGAGGTGATCACCGTCAACGGCGAGCGCTACAGAACTATGATAACCAATTTCTTATAGCCCAAATTGAACCATATGGACCTAGAAGACATATGGTTCCAACAGGACGGCGCTACATGCGACACAGCGGACGCAACAATTGACTTCTACTCTTCTACACTTCATCTCTATAAGCGATTTGAGGGTAAGCTTATCTCTCGCAGAAGTGATGTGAATTGGCCACCAAGGTCATGCGATTTGACCCAGCTAGACTTTATCTTGTGGGGTTCCTTGAAGTCTCAGGTCTATGCAAACAAACCACAATCGACCCATGCCCTAAAGGTGAACGTAACACAGGCCATCGCTGATATTTAGCTGGATCTATACAAAAGAATCATTGAAATTTGGATCATTTGGATCCAAGCCACTTTAAGAAGCTGATGCGGGCTTTTGAATGATGTCATATTCCTCACTTAATGGCCCATGTGGGTCTTTCAAATAAATAAATAATTTTATTAACACCTCACACACAGCTTGTTTTATTTTATTTCAATATCCACTCGCCCTTATTAAAAAACCCCTTACAACTTAATTTATACGCAATTATGATAAATTAATCGATATGAAACTTAAGCTATATAAAAAGCTAAAAAAAGGTCAAACGTACATACATACATAGAACCCAAAAAATATTGCTTTTCTTTCTAGCTCCGTCAATGTAAGGCCATCTTTCCACGATGCACGTATTGTATTGTACTCATATCATGTACGGGTTGAAAGCCACTTCAATTATACGAGTCATTTCGTAAGACAGGTCAAGATAGAGCATCAACTTCAAAACTTCTAATCTACATGCTTATTTTTACGCGGTAGAGTACGCTAGTTGAGGTTATCTTGAAAGACATTTGAGAGGTTTTCTAAATGTCTTTGGAGTACGCTATTATTCCTAACAATTACTAAATAATCTGCTCTAGAATATTCTTCCTTTTGTAAAATCAATACACCTATTACGTCCTCTTATTACTTCATCCTATTACGTCTCGAGGATGTCGTTAGAGGCAACTATGGGAAACACCAGAAAGATCTCGTCTCCAAAGACGGAAAATCGTTTCTTTTCCGAGAGAACTCAATACCAGCAGTGGACTACCATCTCCTGTTAATACCTTTATGTTTTTTTATATAGAATGAGGGTGACAAACGAGCACACAGTCCTCTTGATGGTAAGCGGATGCTCCTGCCCATGGACATCTACATTTATCTTAGATTAATAATCAAAATGCAGATCCGTCGTCACCCTTGATGACCTTGATGGAACTTTTTTTTCAGAAAAAAGGATTTCCAGTCCTACATTAAGCTGTAATTTTTTACTGGTATTTTGTGAGAGCCTTGTTCTTCTCCGGTGGAGCAGACGCATTCGTGCTACAACTATAATATCGCTGAGCATGGCTCTACCGCGTCAGTAATATAGTATAACAGTTATATTACAATGTGCAAGAATTATCTTTAAAACATTCAAAATTTTTACTAAGCAATAAACTAATGAGTAAATGATTGATAATGGCCCCTGGGAATGAGGTGATCCCTAACATGCTGTTTCTAAATGTTTTCATTCTAATTGCGGAGCGTCGGTGCTTCACGTCACGCTCCGGGAAAACTGTGAACATTACATGAGATTTAATAAACCACAAATCCTCGCAAAAGAACAACGATTCATAACAAGGATGATACGCGAGGCTATTGAAATTAAAAAACATGCTCATTTCTATAGAGAAAATGGATGGGTGCTGCCATCTGCTAAGGATCCTATAATTAACAAAATTAAGCCCAAACCCAAGCATACTGCTGCAATACTTCAAGATACTGTAAGCTCGTTCTGCGTAGATCAGAACAAAAATTAATATTCAAAAACTGAAGGTAGCCGGGCTCTCTACCACATTGGGATGTCAAACATGTCAGTTCCCCCCGTGACAAAATTCGTAAATATTAATGTGAAGTGTATGCGAAAATTTAAGAATTCATTATTTAATTGTAAATAATATATTTTTTACAGAAAATTCCCGCGTGGTTTCGTTCTGGTTCTTCCCAAGAAAAAGATTTTTCGTATTAGTGGTAAAGCTTAAATGACTTTTAATAAGTTTTCGTGTAAATATTTCGTGAATAAAAATATTCGAATGTCCAAATGATTTGAAGCAAAGCCAGCAAAGTATCCGAATATTTAGGCTGATTTCACTAGTATTTAATAATAATATTTATTAATTATTATTTAATAAAATTTCACTAGCGTACAACCTCTCCGCGGAATAGTTTACCACCGGCAATTTTTCCGGACCGATACGACCTGGGGACCTTCAAGAAAAGAGCTTACTCCTTTCTAAAGGTCCGGCAACGCACCCGCAATTCCCCTGGAGTTTACTCCTTTCTAAAGGTCCGGTAACGCACCTGCAATTCCCCTGGTGTTGCGGTTGTTCATGGGCGGTGGTAGTCACTTAACATCAGGTGAGCCGCATGCCCGTTTGCCCGCTCTTCTATAAAAAAAAACTAGTGGCAACACCACTTACCGGGTCTAATTTTGAATCTGAACCATCCTCCAATCAACTTAATCACGCACACGAAATTTCATCAAAATAGGTCAAGCCGTTTAGGAGTTGAGTCACATACACACGGACAGAAGAATTATGTATACCTATAAAGTTTAAAATATAATGATATTAGTTCCTATTTGTCACCTTAATAAAGTGCGAAATCAGCCCGGCAATATTATGCAAAGACAATACAATCCGCAATCGTACGAAACCAGTCCCGACTAGTTGACATAACGTAAATATTGGTTAAGGAATTTGTTTTGACTCGATGTTTGGTTAATCTGGAAGTGCTACTATCAGGAATACATTCGCAGAGAGTTTTCAGCTTGTAATTTTAATTTAGTTAACTAAATTATAAATTTCATATATTTTTAAATATTCCTTTTTTTTCTTTCGTTTTTACTTTGGTTTTTTCGAATGTATTGAGTTTGTTATGGAATAGTCGGGCCGAGATTATTATACCCTACCGTAGATGTTTAATCCAAGCTATTTTTGATCTATTAGGCCTATAAGTCTTTTAACCTTTTTCTTACTTCAATCGCTTACTTACAGGAATAAAACCTATCAATCCGAAATTCAGTAAATGTTCCAAATATAAAAACAAGTGTTTTTTTTTTATTTATGAAGGGAAAGCGGGCGTACGGCTCACTTGATGATATATGACTACCGCCACTCATCAACAACTGCAACATCAGGGGAATTGCAAAAACTTGGCCGGCATTTCCGGAAAGAGTAGGCTTACGGTTATAAAACATTGCGCGGCTATTGGGGACTTTTCAACAGAACGTTGCAAAAATATTTTACGATAATTTACCTGTAAAGGTTTGGGTTTCATACAACGTGACAGCAAATTAAAACACATTAAAAGTATAGGAAAATTAATGGGAGGATGTTTAGCAGGCCTATGTCCCTGTGTAGTTGCGGGTGAGAATACTTATTACCCCATACCTTCCCGTGGGTGTCGTAAGAGGCGACAGAGAAAACAGAGACAGAAAATGGACAGCAGCATCCTTCTGATAACAGCAAAAAGCAATTAAAAACTTCGGTTGCCAACCCACTCGCCCAGCGTGGCAACTATGACAATATACCCCCATGAGATTGGGAATGTGTCAACGACGGTTGTGCACCTTATACTCAGAATCACAAAACAGTATTTGCTGAAGGTCATACAGGTTTACGCACCAACCTCGGCACATCCCGATCCATAAGGAGGTGGAGGAAATATATGAGGATATCTCTAGAGCCATGCATTCCTTCAAAACAGTTAATGGGAGACTTTAACGCAAATCTAGGCGCAAGAGAGAATAGTGAGCCGAAAGTAGGGAAATTCGGAATAGTGCAGCAAAACGCAAGGGGCCAGCAGCTGACCGACTTTAACGAGAAAGGGGGACTTTTTATGATCAACTCCTTCTTCCAAAACCGGCCCCACAGAAAGTGTACCTGGTCGAGCCCAGTTTGGTCAATCAACGGATTCAACTCGACTGATCAGCGTTCGGGAGATTACGACCAGTCTTCTCGTCGGGCATACCTCAAAACTAAATTGTACAACCTGTGCATGTTGCCAGTGCTGACCTTTGGATTTGCGACATAGTCCTTTACTGCTGACCATATGAGGAAGCTCAAAGTCGCTGAGCGAGCTTTGGAGAATGCTATGCTCCGAGTTTCTCTGCGTGATAAACTTAGGAATAAGGATATCCGCAGTAGAACCAGAGTGACCGACATAGCCCAACGGATTAGTAAGCTGAAGTGGCAATGGGCCGGCCATATAGCTCGAAGAACCGATAACCGATGGGGTAAAAAGGTTCTCGAGTGGCAGCCTTGTACTAACAGGCGAAATGTAGGTATATTATAGTGACGAATTGATAAGACATGCAGGAAGTCGATGGAGCTCAGGACCGTGCTTTGTGGCATTCTTTGTGGGAAGCCTGCGTTCAGCATTGGACTTATGAAGGGCTGTGATGGTGACGATGATGACGATGACGAAGTTAACCATTTCTTACTACTTGCTATCAGGCAAATGGATACTGTGCTCATAATTATGTACATACACCTATCCTCGATTTAGATTCAAAATTCAGATGCTCTGTCACAGTGAAGACTAAGAAGGAATGCCTCGTTTCCAGTGAAAATGGTCCCAAATATCTATATCAAATGCTTTTATTTAGAGCTTAGTATCTTACCATGAAAAATTATATGATTACTCCAACACTTACACATTTATGCAATATACAACAAACACATTTTCGTAAATACTATCTACCTAATGCAGAAGAGATGTTGTTAGTAAAGCGTTGTTTTTGGTTATTTAAAATTAAAATATATAAAAATAAAAATCATAAAAGTAGTAAAACTAAAAATAAATCATATATATGTTTAGAAATACACTCAGTATTATTACACAGTGTGTTTGTCACATCTATGTTCGTTTACGGTTTTTATTAAGTTTAATCACTTTATATAAAAATCAATTGCTCTACGTTAGTCTCAGTACAACTCGAAAGCGATTTAAACGATTTCAATGACATTTCTTGAGTGAGTTTGAGTGGATTGCTTAGATTCACAATTAGACCGTGTATTTGGCGTCGTTGTCGAGGTCCAGAAATCGGTAGTCTTTTATAAAAATGGTACTTGTAGTAGGGTTGCCTCTCTATCGTCGGTTTAGTACATGTCACATTGAACTTAAATCCGGACCCGCAACAAATATAATTTTTAGGATATACAAGTACCAGTTCCGTGCGGGATTCAAACCTACGGCCCGCAGTGCCATATCCAAACGCCTAGCCAGTTCACAAAGGATTTGACAATGTTTACGAACTCTGAGTCCATATTATTTCATCGAATTAGCGATTCAAAAATAAATTTTATTCCTTTAGAAACTTTTATACTAGTTGGGTGCGCAAAAAGTAACCAAGGGTATGGCGGGGCAAACGATCAAGTGGACTTGTATTAGCGTGGTTTAAAAGGAACCAAAACAAAATGACGGACGTGGCACGTGGCGGACTTTGGACAATTTACTGGCTTTGAAATTAGTTTGAGGCATTAGCTGACACGACGGGAGATGAGCTGCTGCAGATAAAAGAACAACAAATAACTCATAATAAGGATCAGCTCATAATAAGGATGAGCACTTACATGGAGGAAGCGGCAAGCGGCCTCTCTCTTGACGGCCATGCGGGCACGATGTTTTCTTATAGCTTCCTATATCAGTCGTGCCTACTTGGCGGAGCGCGCCTCTCACTGAAGGTACAAAGATGCGTCCACCATTATCTATCTCCCCTATACTAGACAGGCGCGTGGAAGGAACGAAAGAGAGGAGAATTATGTCAGCCAACCATCCCAACAAATACATCAACAAATACGAAATGCAAGGGTGTGCGTTGTCGCAACCACTAGTATTATCCATGGAGTTGTGTAGGTCAGGAGTTATACGGTACGCCTTTAAAGCGTGAAGAAGAACAGAAAACTTGACGCACTATATTAACTTGTCGCAAGAAAATCCCGTATAATTTTCCTTCTGACTTCTGACTTCGAACAACTTTATTTCGATGGACGTGATTTAAATTGCATTACTTAAATTTAACATAAATCATGTGCTGCTATTGTAAAAACAAGTAACTTTAATATTTGAAGCTATGAATTACTTGATAATATATAAAATATTTTAGTAGATAGTAGTATTTTAAAGGAATATATTATTTATCCGTGGAGTTAGAGCGTAAGAATATTCACTACTACGTGATATTACCTTCTGAATGTTATAAAAGCACTGACAGGCTGCAGCTTGCAGTATCCTACTGATAACATTTAAGTAAAAAAAGAAGAATAATGGTTAAACCAGTAATTTAAAAAAAGCAGTAGGATTTTCTTTGAAAAAATAACTGAAAAATATATATAAGAATATTATATAGCCTATGTCACTGTCACAATTAAGACGAATCTAATGGCATATAATATATTAAAATCCATCAAGCCGTTTAGGCTACAGAGCGTGTCAAGGATATTCACATATATATAGACGCATACATACTCTCGAAAAACATTACCTCTGGTAAATACTGCGGTTTCCAAGCTGCCTGCCGAGCGTAGCAGATATGTCAAATATGAGTATACCTTCCATTAAGATACCCTTGACCTGTAAAACCTATTATGTGGAATTTTATTTAATATTATTTTATATAATTGTATTTAAATGTCATTTTGTACTTTTTAGTATCTGAAGTCATTTTTACATATATATTTTTAAGTTAGAATTTTTACCCATTTGAATGGACCAATTTCAAGGATTTTACCTTTCGAGTAAAGCAAGTTCTAAAATGAGAGGGCCAAAATGTGCCCCAAACTGTACAAAAATAAGACTATTGCTATTAATTTAAATAAATAAAAAAAGAATTTTGAATAACTATTAACATTTCATAGCAGCTGTTGAAAAATAATCAAGTTTAAAAGTATTTAAAGTGATTTCTTCTCTTTGAAGGCACTCTATAGCACCTTTAATGTACGTACGATACGAGTATAATACTTAAAAAGATCAGAGAAGGGATAAAACAACAGCTAAACACAAAAAAAATTCTATATTTATGATATATTATGTATAAAAACAAGCCCTCAATTAATAAATTAATACATCAAAATACATTAAAGGATAGGATTTTATTTGTTTATTTAATACAGCAACCGCTTAAAAATGTATTTTCAAAATAATATATTGAATATTCTTACAAGAATATTCACTACTCCCGCAGGATACGCGTATACTGTTTAGTGTGTACACGTATACCCGGGTATCACCGCCACTAAACGGTATACGTGATATCTCAATTATAAATATTTTCATGCCTATGTTATTGATAAATTTTAAAATATAAGTACTAATAAAAATATACGTAAGCGTCTCGAGAAAATGTAAAAGTATAATGGTTGATCGTCGCATAGTCCCGTAGCTGCGGCACGCTGTGCAATAATCATAAAGCGTCTGTTTCCCTGGAGTGAGTACTTAAAGCTGAACTGGCTTTATTTTCTCTCAGGTTTAAGAAATAAACACAAACTAACTGCATACCTACTACCGACCCGCCCCAACTCTGCCTGGATAGTTCTAGTAACGTGACGTTATTTGGACTAAAAGTAAGCAAAGACCATTTATTTTATCAATTTTCGTTTTTTCTACAAAAAAAATCATTATAAAGTTTTTCAGTTAAAATATATCTGTTCGTAAATTTCCATTATAGTTGGTTAAGCCATTACAAAGATTAGCCCTTACAGAGAGACAGATAAAAATAACAAAAATTAATTATTTAAGGTGCAAAAAGCGTGCAAAAAAAACCCTGACCCGAATAGTCGCCAATTATTTCATTATTACACCTCAAATTATTATATATGTGTAGATGAAGATCTGATAAATACATCTGTGAAAATGACTCGATAACGCAGTGGCTGTAATACTAAGTGTCACCGGTTCGACGCTCGAAAGAGATTTATATAATTTTAATTTTATTTAATAACGCATAAAAACGACAGCAATTATACACAATTTTATAGTTAAATAAATAATGATGTTGATCTAATGTACAATCTTAAAAGAATGTCTACAACATAATCATATTAGAGAGCTAACTGTAACATAAAGTAAGCAAAATACAAAAATACATTAAATATTGGAAGAAACTTAATTTTTTTTAATATCTGGAATACTACTGTTGAGTGTGTCTAAAATAATCTCATAATAATCTACTCGTAATCACGGCAAAATTTAATAACATGTGTTATTTCTGTGTACGTGTAACCTCAATATTCTATGAACATTTTGTCATATACCATACATCTACGAATACCCGTGTCTAAAATACCAAAGTTATTATAACTGAACTTTACGCTTGACAGTTTAAATCCCGTGTGCTCACGGGGTTATGTCTTAATTATTTGTAAGATATCATTAGATTTCTCTAGGCCTTAAACTAAATTGAGAACGGTACATGTTGGATATATGGGCACACATTTGGAGAATAAGTCAACTTGGACAACAGTGTGTAGGGATGAAAAAGATACCTCACACCCTGCAATTTTTAAGCGAAAAGCACTAAAGCGGGAAGAAATTTAGAATAAACCACTCTCGAAGATGCTTCGGCGGGTACTAGCCGTGTTGTGTTAGGAACTCCATAACTGTTATATTTTAATTATTTTTTCATTAGGTAAAATAAAAACAAACGTGTAATACGAGTATGCCATTAATGGACGCATTCCTAAAGGCTTGCAAATACGATGGTTTTGATTACAATTCACCGTTAGTAGTTTATAAAAATTGTATTGATAGTTTTGAGCACTTTGTTGCTGTAAATATTGAAGAAATATAAGAAAATAAGAATACTTTAATAATTAATAAGAATGCAATGGACTACAACTTAAAATTTTGTTATCGAAATAATAAAGAACGAAAGAGAGGAGAGAGAGTGATTATATATTCTTTGGACGGGATGAAAACTTTTGGTTGCCATTAATAATTCCTACTTGGAAGATATTTGATGTCAAATTAGTATGAAAATCTAGATGCCATTTTTTCGAACACTGGTCACTCGTGAAACAGGAACAGTTATTTCAGTTTGGGTGTTAGAGTTCCAATCTGTTATTTTTCATCTCTGTTCTTTTTTTTCCTTGTTACTATAAATACTCCTTACCTTTATTCTAAAGTGTTTATCAGGAAAGCTGCATGCTCTTTTAAATTAATTCAATAAAAATTAATGACAACAGATGAAGTGAAACAGTATGTTCGGCTATAATATGTAAAGTATTTATAAAACTGACGATGCGATATCTCATTTAACGTACAAATAAATATATCTGCGCTAACGAACTTATCCATATTGAATGTGGTCACCGTACGGTTTGTTGAAGAGCTTTACGGGAACGGTAGGAAATATATTGGAAGAAATCCAAACATTTTGATTAATACCATTGTATTGGTATGTTTTCTCCTTTATTCGAGTAGGAAAAACTAGCAAACGATAAACTGACTACTTTAAACTGCACTGGTGGACATTAAATGTTTATAACGCTTGTAGCAGTTAACTCTTTACACAGATAATGCTTATACTTTACGTGGATAAGCTACGCCTTGTCTTTATTATCTATATTATGGTTGGTCACGCTCTCTCGGAACACCAACGCAAAATACCAGTTTAATGATGCTGTGTTTTTTTGGTGAATGTAGAGAACCGGATAGCTTTTTTTGGAAACGTGTCATTCCATCTCAGTTCTCAGAGGTGACAAGATATCTGTATTTTGATTTTTAATCGATGTCTATGGGCCGCGACATCCACTTGTTATATGGATTGTGTAACACTTATTATATTTAAAAACAATAATTAATTAAAAGGAAGGAAGGAATGCGGAATCAGAGATTTTTTTTATAAAATAAGGGTGACAAACAAACACACAGTCCACGTGATGGTAATTGGATGCTGTGGCCCATAAACATCTTCATTTATCCTCGATTGAGAATCAAAACGCCGAAATTATATACTGATATTCTGTGAGAGCTGCACGGTGGCTCTACCACGTATAAAAGAGATGCTTTAAGGATGTTTTCCGTCACCGATTAGGGCTACGTTTAGTGAAAACAAGAGTTATTTATTGAATTAATAGTTATTCCACCGCCTATTGAACACCATGAGCATTTCTTATATTTGATGAAATATAGAGGATTCGGATATATAGCAACCGAACAGCAAATTTCAATATACATTAATAAATGAAATTTTAGTATCATTACGGTGGAAAAATTTGAGTTCACATTTAGAATTATAAATATACAAGTTATTACCGACTCAAAATCTTACAGAAACACTAAAATACGGAATGAACGCCTACTTTCCTCTAATATCCCATTCTCTTTGATTTTTAACGGATTCAAATTTTGAGATTTGAAAACAAAGGCTTAAAATTAATATATTCATAGAAAATAGCTAAACTCTGAGCATAGACCACGACTTAGATCCATATGACATCAACGTCAACTCGCTTTAAACTTAACACGATTAAAATTTTTGTGCGATTGACTTCAGGATGTCTGAAGTAGAACCAAAGTTACCGACATAACGCAACGGATCAGGAAGCTGAAGTGAAAATGGACTGGCCATATAGCTTTAACAAGCGACAGCCGATGGAGAGGAAAATTGCTTGAGTGATAACCCCTCTTTGATGGGGTGGTGTCCATTGTTGGTTCGATCATGTATGGTAAGAGATGTTGGAAGTTGATGAAGGCAGGTTTCTCAGAACCGCACTTTGTAGATTTTTTTAAGAATTGTCGCTTTATCCTCGTTACGTTCATACATAAACATGTATAATATAATATTATTATCCTGTTTCTTCCTAGGACAGAGATTTATAAAATATGTAAAAAATGGTAACTAAAAAGTAACTAAAACTGGTAACTAAAAAGCATTTCATGTGACATATCGCACAGGAAAAAATCCATCGCTTTAACTCGTCACATAGCTATCGTCAGATTTGACTAATGCCCTTGATGGCCTTGTTCAAGAAACGTTTCGTTCCCCTTTACAATCAGTTTTACTATAGTCAACCAAATCTAAGAAATACATTTTGACAGCTGTTACACTTATTGCACCAAGCATGCCAACCAAAAAAATGGGAAAGTACAATATTCTATTCTTCAAAAAATCGATATCGATTATTTAGAGTTATTAATCATTTATAGTTTGGTTTGAATAATACCAGAATGAATTAAAAACGGATAATTTAAAACACAAGATCAGTTAGATTGAAACTAGATTAAAAATAAATTTATTCAATCACTTTCAGTACAACTACTTGAGCTGTCGTTGTTTAGATTAATTATTATTTGATTTTCAATAATGCAGTCAAAATTAATGTCTCTCAAAGTCATCCATAATCTTTTTTTTTTTTTTTTGCTACCACTTTTGCCCGATCAACGTTTTTGACATGGGCACATGCTTCAACGAATATAGAATAAACAGTCCAAAAAGTTAAAGCCGAGTCACAAAATCAGAATACAAACACAAAATCACAAAATTATAGGGGTCTATGTTTAGCAGTGGACTTTAATATGCTGTAAAAGTGACGATTATCAGGAAGATGCTACTACCCAACTCATGTTTGTTTCTTTTTGTCGCATCTTACGACACCCACAAAAAAATTATTCAATAAGACTTTTTTTTTTATAAAAATCCTTGTTACATTCAACGAAGAAAGAGTTTAATTTTGCAAATCTCTTAGGGATTCTGGCACAGCATACGACACACACATTCTGGCACAGACACGCACAGTAAGCTCCCGAAATGGCGGGAGATTGAAATAACGTAGTGGTTTTTTCAGTTAGTTATATGAGTTGTTTTGCCTACACAAAGGACACTGGCGAAATAATAGGTGATGGAATTATTAAGCGTCTATTTAGTCACCATTACAGATATCAATAAAATAATTTACTATGTATTATCTAATCAAACTTGTGGGCTATTGAAAAATAATCATACATAATTCTAAACTTAATTGACTAGTTGTTGTAGTTGTTACGATTCGTCAGTTAAGACAGACAAAGATCTTATAACATACAGCTGAGTTTGACGTGTATTTTATTCAGAAAACTCTTCTATATATAAATAATAATAAAAATAATGCGTTCTTTAAGGTTTCCCTCTATGCTATTAACTATCCTATAGGTATAAACTTACTTGAAAATTATATTGACTAGTTGTTGTTGTAACGATTTGCCAGTTAAGGCGTTTTATACCATAGAGCCTAGTCTGATGTGTATTTTGTTTAAACTGGAATATTTCTAATTCCTGCCTTCCTGCAGTAGTATGATCGAAGAATAAAATGTTCAAAATCTTAAGCTATATTTTTACATATTTTGCATTTGTAGACGCAAGAAAAAAAAGTCAACTAAAATTTATTTGGGAGTTCGCTATTGTCCTTTACGTTGGCAAAGTAGAAAAAATAAACTTGTTTTATTCATGATTCATGTAATTAAAGAATTTTAAAAATAAAAATTTTATTAAATAATTACAACATAAACAAAACCAAATACATTAAAAAATTAATGATTCGAATAATTGAATATTTGTAAGGATTATTTGAATATTTTTTTCGATTATTCGCTTATCAATGGATTTTAATCATCCAAACACTAAACACACGAAACGACGTCAAGTAAAAAAGTTGATACTGGTTATTTTTTATAATATTTTGCTTTGTTTGAAAGATTCTAATTTAAATTATTAATAAAAAACTAAACTCGTTATAATTAAATATAGATAGCTTCATAATTCTTCGGATTTAGGTAAAAGGTTATTGTAAATCGTATGAGTACGCTTGCGCAGTTATTGCGGAATGATTAATGTGAAACGTCAAAAGGTATTTCTTATATTTGTTTGATTATTAAAAAGTATATATTACGCACTTCAGTCGCAGTTCACATAAAACAGAGGGACAATTCTAAATATGGTTTGTTCAGTTTTTTGCTGCAATAAGAAATCAACCGCATCAATATATACAATATATACAAAAAGATGGATAATTTTTAACCACATTATTGCTATTTACTTCTTTTTAAACGAATCCGAAACAACACGACGATATTATTATAATTTTAGTAATAACGCTGTATTGTTTCGGATTTGTTTACCAGCACAGGCCGCTCACCCTCATACAATTTGCGAATGGATCGAGCTAATGATCCGAGTCTGTATCCGAGGTTTCGCTGCCATCGACCGTTAGTGTTATATTGTATTGTTTATCTTATATGATATTCTTAGTTTATTGTTTTAATTCTTATATGTGAGCGTGGTAGTGACAGACGATTGTTTTTGTGTGCGCAGATTTCTCCTCGAAAAAAATGGCAGACAGTACTGTATGGGGGAAAAACGGTATGAATATTCCCCTCCGGTCCGTAGCTAACCCATGTTTGCATTTTAAACATGAACAGTTTTGTTGTTTTAATGACATGCGAATAGCCCTCAGCTCAAAAAATGGCAGTTATTTTGATATTCGATTCAGAGAGTTTGTAGATTATTATTGAAATTAAAAGAAATACTCCATATGTAAAACAATACAAATGAAACCTGCTGGAGACTGTAATTATTCATGCAAATTCCCAACCGCGAAGAGACCATAAAGGTGCTTTACATTTCCGTATACCGGATGGAGATGCCCGTCGCGTACGTTCGAAATGCAGTTTACTACTGCTCAGCTGTGCATGACATTAATATAATTGCTTTTGTTAAGTTCCTCACGTTCACTGTTAAATCAAAAATATCATACATTATGTTCTCCGTGGGTAGCCTATTATCATTTTTGTACTTTCAAATTTAGGGCGCTTCCTCAATAGTTGGAGTGACGACCTGGTCGGAGATGCAGAAGGTCGATACACGTGAGTCAAGACCGTGCTTCATGGGATTCCTTGGGGAAGGCCTCAGTTCAGCTATGAAATTTCATCACCCGTTCATCTCATGGGTGTCGTAAGAGGTGACTACGGTTATACTAATACTACCTTTGGGCTTGTGATTAAATAAAAATTTAACTATCTTTTTCCGCCGGCGTAAAACGTCTAACTGCGATTCTCAATCCAATCGCAAAGCGTGACGATTATTTATAGCATAGCCTTACTACAATGGGAGAGACTATGGCTTTTACGGACTGATGAAAAAGAAATGATGAAAACTAAGAAGTCGCCCTAAAAAAGTTATCAGTTATGGGAACTTAAGTATCTGACAAACACTCAATTTGTATTAGGCATCAAGTACGAAAAAAGGATGGAGGAGGCCTTCACCCGGAAATGGGTATCCCATAATTAATTAAAATTAATATAATAAATTATGATACTATTTCATGTTTATAGCCAAATTCAGTAGATTATTATTAACTTTAATTTTATTATTTTTAACTATATATTTTGTGACAAAAATCAAAATAAGTTGACAATGCTTAAAAATATAAATATAAATTGATTATTTACCCTAACATTATTTATAAATAATCAAAAAATAATTTTGTAAATTTAATTTAAACTTTTTATTTTAAATTGACACTGGCATTAACATGTCATTTAATTTAAAAAAATTGCATGACTCATAATAATATTGTAATTGGTTTTAACTAATATCGACTGCTGTATGAAAATTTAGAAATTTTAGAAAATTTAGAAGTAAATGGCTATTATTATTATTATTATCAAGTACAAAATTTTTAGACCATTGTATTTTCAGCCTAAAATACGGAGTTAAATTTTTCGAAAGTAGCAATGTGTTATGACAATGGCAAAGCACTTTAAAGTATAAGATTTACGTGTTCCGTAATTCATCTCTGTATAATATTATCCTACAATATTACACAATTCATCATTTTACGTGATTTGATATGTTAAAATGATGAATTACAGTATTTTTCACATTACACTTCAAAAAACCTTTACTTAAAGTAGTATAGATGTGAAAGTCTTCGATATTACCTTAGATTCTGTTTCATTAACAAAACACGATAATGAAACAGTAAAAAATTTCGCATTCACTTCTTTATCTTCATTGATAATTCAAATTTAGTTTATTGATAGCTTTATTTTATAATGTCAACATGACTATTCCCTCGTGCTCAGGTGCAAGGCACTTCACTTGATATACTCAAGCGTTCGGCAAACACAATCACTCGTTGACCCCACTGCAGTACCTGATCTACCCATTTTAAAGTGTCTTAAGTTAGTTTTATTGTAATATTAAAAAAACATTTAAAATATAAAGAAAAGAATCTTTAGAAACATTTAAAAGAACATTTGAAATATAAAAAAATTGTGTACGAAGAATGACTATTTCCTCGAGAAATTTCCTAAACACAATTAATTTTTACAAGCTCATTGCTTAAATCGGTAAACTTGGTTTTGTAAAAGAATTCACTAGAAAAAAGCTACCCTTCATTTTTTTTGTATTTATCAGATGCAAAATATAAATATTATATAGCCTATGTTGCACCCATAACTTAAAACAATCTAACGACATCCCATACGTATAAAAGACTTTGAAGTTAAAAAGTTAAAATTTGTTTAGATCCACGTGCGGGTTCTACATAAGTGTAAGTAACGAGTACAAAGTGCACCTGATGGTATTTGTTTGCTATGGCCCGTAGACACCTACATCTATAATCAATTAAGAATCTACCATGTAGATAAATGAGGATCTCCCTCCTTACCACAATAATTGCGTGCACATCACTGCCACTAAATCCAATACCACAACTATTCGTTATAAAGTCTTCGCAAAAGCAATTTACATACATAATACATCATAAACACTCACGCCTGTCACCCAGAGGGGTAGGCAGAGACTACTGACTTCCATTTGGCACGATCCTGACACACCTCTCTCGCCTCCTTCACATCCATATACCTACGCATACATGCTCGTCGGTTAAGGGTACTCCTAATTTGGCCCGTTTTCAATAAATCGCCAATTTGGTCGATAAACTTTCGCCTAGGACGTCCCTTTCCGACTCTGTCATTCACTTCTGCAACATAAATTTTCTTTGTCACTCTTTCCTCATTCATTCTTTGTACATGACCAAACCACCGAAGCATTCCTTTCTTAATCCTGGTCACAACATCATCTTACAAACCACACTCTTCTCTTATCACACAATTTCTCACCCTGTTATTCAGATTTAGCCCTAACATACTCCTTAAGGACCGCATTTCTACTGCGTTCATTCTACTCTCATGCTTCTTCTGCCACACCCAACTTTCACTACCATACGTTAAAGTAGGGACCAACACAGCATTGTGATTTGCCTTTTTCGACACATTTTGACTCTTCACAATAGAGTGCAGAAGTGCAAAAGTAATTTATATATAATTTATGATATCTACAAATAACTAGGCACAAAATAAATCGTAGCAAGCAATCATGACTGTGTAACAGCTGTTTCTACCTTCAAACGAAACTATCTTAACAGTAGCTCTGCTTTTTCATATTTTTATCAGACGTTTGGACCTTGGGCGATCTTACTCACAAATGTTCTTATTATATTGATTTGATTGGTCTGGAATATTGTAATAACTATCACGGCAATCCTATAAAATATTTTCATGTATTTCATTAACATTATTACACTCTTTATATAACCTAATAATTCGTATACGTGGTATAGCCACGCTGCAGTTATATTATGATTGTAGCAAAAATAGGTCGGCTCGACCTGGGTAAGGCCACGCTGTCACAAAATACCAGTGTAAAATAGTAGATTATGGCTGCTGTGTTTCGTATAGTTATTGTGGAGAACTGGAAGCCACTTAGACTGGAGAGGAGGTATTCCATCTCAGTCCTCGGAGATAACTACGCATCTGCATTATTTTCATTTTTAATTGAGGGTTAATAGGGTTTTAATAATATGTCTATGGGTTACATCATCCAATTACCGTCAGGTGGACTGTGAGCCCGTTTTGTCACCAATATTCTATAAATAACCGTTTCTTTAAGATTTTAAACGATTTCAATAACCCATAGGTTCATATAATATATTATTTAATAAAGGCTCCGGCACACTGTGGTGCTAGGGACGAACATTGGCCCTAACAATTGTTATTTTAATAGGGGCGAGGTACCGTTTTCATACCTACGCCATCTTTGTAGTACAATACTACAAAAACGGCCTTAACCAATATACTCAGATGACACTGATGTCACTCAGGAGTAGGGAGCTGTTCTTAAATTAACTTAAATTATTAGTAATACGAGCAACTCCAGCTCGCTTTGCTGGTACTACTGAACTGTTATTTACATTTTAATAACACATTTACTGCATTGTTGGGGAAGAAAACCTTCATCTTGGAGAACAGTTTAAAGAATATTTTGAGACTAGCTGTGATCCACGGTTTCACCCGCGTATATCACTTGTCTGAGCCGACGACATGACATGACACCAAGTTCAAGCATTTTAGATAGTGATGTATGCAAAATTAATAGATCACTTTTATCTATCGTCATATGTATGTTACAGAGCGAAAGTAAATATTCATAATTTCTGCGCAATCTGCCATAAAATATAAACAGAAACAGAAACAGAAACTTTTTTATTCATTGTAGATTATAACAATACCTATTGAAAGTCGCTTTTTTCATTTACCACTGGTTCTCAAAAAAACCTCTGTCCTGGGAAGAACCAGCAAGAAACCCAGCAGAACCATTTTTTTCCTATAATAACTTACAATTATGTTTACAATTAACAACACAATACAATCTAGAAATAGCTTGGTAGCGATCACCCTTCCCAGGGGTTATTATCATTCATAAATTCCTTAATATTATAATAACCCTTTTTATACAAACTAAGTTTAATAACATTTTTGAACTTTGTGACACATTTTTAAATTTTTGTATGACAAATTTTGTATATTTTCTGGGATTTTGTTATTAAAGCGTATGTATATATCGCCCCAAGAATGAATTACTGAATCGGTGGAGTCGAGTAACTGGTACTACTAGCTTGTGTCTGTTCCTAGTATTTATAGAATGAATATCCCTTATTTATGCAAAACTACTTTTATTTTTGTGTACGTACATTACATTTTCATAAATGTATTGAGAGGCCAGAGTTAATATATTGATTTCCTTAAATTTTTGTCTCAGTGACTCTTTTGGTTTTAAAATATATATTGCTCTAATGGCCCTCTTCTGTAAAATAAATGTAACTTCAGTGTCAGTCGCGTGTCCCCATATCAATACACCATACGAAATAATGCTATGGAAATAACTAAAGTAAACTATTCTAGCTGTTTCAACACTGGTAAGAGTTCTAATCTTTTTACAGCATATGCTGCAGAACTAAGTCTGCCAGCTAGTTTCGATATATGGGGGAGCCATTGAAGCTTTGCATCTATTGTGATTCTAACTCAGTTCCTCTACACCAGACGTTAAATACCTATAGACCGGAAATGGGGAGCAGCGTTAAAGGTGCGAGACGTCTGCGATTTACAATCGCCAATCTATATCAAAATCCTGGACTGGCGATAAAGAAGTAATGAAATAATGTTTATTTTCACGTTTACAAATAACTATACCAATTGTTTGTGCAAGGATTGCGAACAGTTAAGTAAACCCTGTATTTCAGTTTACGATTTCTTACTCGATTTCCGTAATCCCTGAATATTTGTTCGGAATTGTTTTCGGTTAGTTTCATTTACGAATATTTTTTGCCTGTTGTAAAACATATAAAATCGGTTTTAGGTAAATATTCAGTAGCGTGCCCAGGGTCTTAACTTGGGCAAGTGCAACTATATGTTATTTCAGATGCTGATCTGGGTATTTTACTCTTCAATATTAAATCTCTGGTAATTTTTATACTGAACATATAAACAAGATGATAATAACAGTTTTGGCAATACTATCAGATGACATCCACTTACCATCAGGTGATAGCACAAGGTGGTTTTTGTTTGCAACTCTTATTCTATTAAAAATATATACTTCCAAGCAGTTAGATAAGAGTATTACATTTTTTATAAACCATCTTACGTGGGTTGAAAGCACATGTTACTGACGATAACATATCTCAACGAACAATAAAACTTGTTCAATTTACGTCTTTATACTACATGATTCAAGGAAAGAACATGTGACCAAATTCTCTGAAGCTTGTGTAGAATATAGTCGAGTTTGTTAGGTTAAATGGACACCACCTTAAAGCGATTGTTACTATATAATTTAACATATTTCTATATGTTTTAGGAAGAAGATAAAACTATATATTAAAAAAGATTAGACGTGAAGTGTGTGTATACATTTAGAATACCATCAAAAATATAACTTGTAAAAAAACCAAGTCTTGCAACTCAGTTCTTCTACCGTAAAAAGTTGTGAAATCCATGTAAGTGCAAGTCGGTTAATTTATTCAGTCCCCACTTAATTCTTAAGTTATTTCTTCTGTCTTAAGTTATTATGTAATTATTATAACAATTAGATAACCTAAAATATATTATAGTTGCCATATTAATATTAAAAATCTTTCGTGTAAAAAAAATAGATTGATTTGGTCATCGCATGAAAACACTATGTATTTCACTAGTAATACATATTATGTTATTAAATTAGATTGCTTAATGCGATTGCAAATCGCAATATGACTTTGTTCAAGCGTGCATAAAACACTTCGCAAACTGACTGAGCCAGTCTCATCGATACCGACATTCTGTGACATACCTAGGTATGGGTATGTTTCAGCCTTGGAAAGGATGTTCAAGTTGACGGACATAGATAAATCGATGCTCTCACAGTTAGCAACCCTTTCCTTTTCAACATGAAGAACCGCACACTTACCCGTCCCTAGCTCCATTCTAATAGAATTGCTAAAACCACAAGTGATGTTTAACAATTCCACAAGAAGGTGCGATTGGAGACGAATAACTTGAGGTCATCCATATAGAAAAGGTAGGTCACTTTTGTACCTCCTTTTCAAAGCTGAAATCCCCTTCCGGAGCCCTCCAGTAACGTACGGAAAGGGTTCAAAGAGAGGCAGAACCAGATTGGACTCAGACAATCGCCCTGGGAAATACCCCTTCTTATCATTACGCGGCTTTCCGCAGCCGTCATCCGTTCACCCAAATCACTAAAAATCGTACTCCACTGTCCTACACTGCTTAAGGAAGTCTTTTACTATACAGTCAATCTTGTAAATCTCGAGGACTCTCTTTTTCCATGTATGGGGAACCGAGTCGAATGCCTTTCTGTAGTCTATCCAGATGGCGGAGAAGTTCCGAGAGTTGCATTTCACGACTTTGCCAATGACCGCGTCAATGAAGAGTGGTTCCTTGGTTCCACGACCACCACCCCGACATCCATTTTGAGCGCGTGACATCATCTGATTTGAGCCCAGGTGACGAGTGACTCTCGTATATGGTAGGTAGACACGCGATGAGGCGGTCTATGGTACCCTGGTCCTTAGGAAGCAAATGAGTGATCGCAGTAGCGAAGACGCTAGGTAGCGACTTCTGGTTGTGAGCCTCTTGAAAATGTGGGACGAGCACAGTATGATACACCACAAACCCCTCCAACCAGTCGTGATGCAGCCCGTCGAGTTCCGGACTTTTTCATTTCGGGACCTTACGGACCACCTCTGCTACGTCATCCGACGTTATGATGTCGGAGTCCAAGGGTGTAATAATCGCACAATGACTTGCCACAGCTTCCGTTCAAGGGTCATTGCTGTGGCTCTAACCACAGGCCGCGGCAGAATGCGACAGTGTCGATCTTATTCAGAACTGTCGACCTCTCTGTATATCGCCGAATCCACTTTCCCCAAGCAGTGATTATCTGCTTCAGATCGTCTATGCGCTACGTCAGTTTTTGCGTTATATCCAACTGAGACATACTGACATTTGTCCCAGCAAATGCCATGCAAACGGTGCGTGCAATCCTTGGCCTGTTATTGCCTGACCTGAAGCATCAGTCTGCCGATGAGTGCCCTAGCCTTTGCGATACGTTCTTCAGTTCTTATTCTCTAGGCTGGGATATGGCTACTCTGTTCAGTAGCGCGTCCAGCCGTGGAATATTTGGCACTTATATACGGTAGACTGCCAGTGCGGCGGCAAAAATAATTGAGTCCGTCTCGCAAAGGTCCTGGTTGGCTTCCAAATAAGTCTTCAGCATTGGGTTCAGAAATCTCACGACAGCTCGATTCCGCTTGCTTAGGGCTATACGAGGAAATCGTGGTCAATTTTCGAGACGCGTATTGCGCTTACTGAACAGACAGATCTCCAAATTCATGCGGCAAGACTTACGCAACTTTAATACTGCTCGTATTAAAGAAGCGATCGAGCGGAACCAGGGCTCCAAAGTCTTTGCCAGAGATCTGTCTGCCAGAAAGAGCCAACTGTCAAAGCTGAAGACTGAGTGTGGCAGCATCGTTTCCGGGACACCTGAGATTTTGAGTGAGATTGAGAGGTTCTATGGGCAGCTGTACCTATTATCGTTGGAGCCACACGCAAATATGAGTAACAATCCAAGAGCAAGTCTTATCCGACACTATTTCGATGATATCGCGGACGTTAGTCTGAGCGAGATTAGAATGGCTCTCCAGCACCTTAAAGAGGCAGGACCCCAGGCGAGAATGGAATTACAGCGAAGCTTCTGAAAGCAGGTGGAACACCGGTACTTAAAGTCCTTCAGAAGCTCTTTAATTCCGCCCTCCATCGTGGCACTACTCCGGAGGCGTGAATCAGAAGTGCGATGATCTTATTCTTTAAGAAAGGCGACAACGCTCTCTTGAAGAACTACAGACCGATTTCCCTTCTGAGCCGCGTCTACATGCTGTTTTCGAGAGTCATTATGAATCGTCTCGCACGCAGACACGACGACATCCAGCCTCCCGAAAAAGCCGGTTTCCGAAAAGGCTTGAGTACCATAGACCACATACATACCCTGCGGCAGATTGTACAGAAGACCGAAGAGTACAATCTGCCATTTTTCCTGGCGTATTTGGACTATGAGAAAGCCTTTGATTCCGTCGAAAATTGGGCGGTGCTACAGTCCCTTCAGGGGTGCCAAGTTGACTGCCGGTATATTGAAGTGTTGAAGTGTTTGTACAGTAGGGCTACGATGGCTATCCGGCTATTAACTCTGAAATCTAGATTGTACAACAAGTGCATGTTTTCAGTAATGACTTACAGATCTGAGACGTGGTCCTTCACTGCTGGCCATATGAAGACGCTCAAGGTCGCTCAGCGAGCTATAGAGAAGGCTATCCTCGGGGTTTCTCTACGTAATGAACTCAGGAATGAGCATATCCGCAGTAGAACCAGAGTGACCGACGTAGCCTAACGGATTAGTAAGCTAAAGTGGCAATGGGCCGGCTATATAGTTCTAAGAACCGATAACCGATGGGGAAGAAAGGTTCTCGAGTGGCAGCCTCGTACCGGTAGGCATAGTGTAGGGCGACCCCCCACTAGATGGAGTGACGACCTGGTGAGACATACAGGAAGTCAATGGATGCAAGTAGCTCAGAACCGTGCTTTGTGGTATTACTTGGGGGAGGCATATGTTCAGCAGTGGACTTGTGAAGGGCTGTAATGATGATGATGAATGTATCGCGCTTCCACAATTGCCTCTTCCAATGTACTCCTCATTTCTGGAGCAAATGAGGAGTACATTGGTAGAGGCAATTGTGTTTATTATTTTTATTATAAATAACATTAACAGTGACACTACAATGACTTTTTTTTAAATTCTTTATTAATGAGCTTATTCACAATATGAATATGTCGCTCCGTTAATTCATCACCAAAAAAAACAACTACATAAGGTATACTTAAACTTATTACATTATAAAGTTCTCAAATCAATAATTAATTACAGAAAGTTGTACAATGACTTGAATGAATGAAAAACTTAAATAACGCTATGTCACCGAAAAACTCTGAATATATGAAATGTGAAAAACACCCTGCCTGTTTCAAAATTGACACAAAATCCAAAATATATCAAATAAGTATAAAGGGTTATAATCATAATAACGATTCGGACAGTTGATGCTGTATAATTTTTCATACATTTGTTTAATATTTTTTTACATTATTTTTACAGTGATTAAAGTCAACCAGTAAACAAAAAAATTACGATAACGTGTATCGTAAACGAACCAGAGGTGTTCGCATAAAGTAAATATATAGAGATATATATTAATAAATAATTAACCGGTAATTAAATATTATCCAATTAAACTGACCGAAGTCCACTGCTCCTACTGTTTAAGCATTTTGTAGTATCCGTGGCTAAAGTTTGAATTAGTTTTAGCTCCTGTTAGTTAAGACACCGTGAACCAAATGTAATAAAACTTTCGAAGTGTATTAGATTTATTATCTACAACTTCCGCAAGTTGAATTTACGAATTGTGTTTCAGTTTGAGGGAAATAAAACAGTAAATGCAAAGTTATATTTCTGATAACAAATATCTAATAAAATCACTTTTCAAGTGTGGTAACTATGGCACATATCTCTCGTTTTGAGGTAATCTATGGCCCACCTGCACAGCCGCGGACTAATCATCATGTAGTGCAAGCAGCTGACGCTTCCTAAAGGTCTTCTTTAGCGGATATCGCAATATTTGTTATGATTGAATAGGATGTATATAAAGAATAGAATACGTGTCACTTTGCAAATTTCCATTATATTAGAGATGTAGAAATGAATTAGTTTAGATCCGCGCAGGGTGCACATAAGGGTAACTAGCAAGTATATAGCGTACCTTATGTGTGTGGTTGCTATAGACCATAGACACCTACAGCTGTCATCGATTAAGAGAGAGAAGAGAGAATGAGAGAATCAATATACAGATGCATTGTAACTCTTGAGGACTAAGATGGAATGCCTCATGTTAGTAAAAAGGTATGTTCTTTAGGATTTCCCTGTCTACCACAACTGCGTGCACAATCACTGCGACTAAATCCAACACCGCAACCATTCGTCATACAGTCTGGGCAAATATAATTTATATGTATATATTTATATTTCCAAAAAATCAGCTCCAAAAGAAATCGGAGCAAGCAATTATGACTATGTTTCCAATGTTATTACCTTCAAAGTAAAGTGGCTCTGTTCTTATATATTTTTATCATTACATGTCTTGTACCTAGGGCGGTATTACTTACAAGTGTTCTTATTATATTGATTTCATTGATCTGGAATATTACAATGGCCACGCCAATCTGAAAAAAACGGATCATCACGATTTTCACGTACTTTATACAATCTTTCTGCAACCTACTATAAAGTTTGATGCTAGAGACGAACATTGACTCTAACAATTGTTATTCTTTAAATATTAAGGCGATGTTGTAATACTTTTCACCTTTTTTACCTTTGTAAATTTACTTTAATGTAGATATTGCGCAAAATCCAAATCGTTTTATAAAATTGGGCTATAAGTGCAAGTGCAGTAAGAAGACACAAACGCAAAACATAGTACGATAAAAATATATTATGAAACGATACGGTAAAATAAATTATAAAAATTATACTAAATCGCTATATAAACGTGTACCTTGCAGACAATTCATAATAAAAGTTATATCAAATGAGAATGGTCATTATTTTTACGGTAATGTTAAGAAAATATTTTTATTTTTATCTGAAAATATTAACAAAGTTGAACAGTTTGAGTGCCCGCGGCCATTTGGCCAATGTAAACGTAGTGATTACATTTCGGGAACTACCTGAGACGTCTTTTCTTATTATTAATAAGGTACTCTGTAGTTTTAACATCTGAAGATTGGACGTATGTAATTTCTTTTCTATATATTCTCCCCGTCTCAATACTAATTCGCTCAGTGTAAAGAACGTGAAAAAAATTGATATCGAATGAAAATGATCATTAATACTTAGATAAAGTTAATAAAATATTTTTTACTATGAAAAATAAACAAAATGGAACAGTTCGAGCGACAATCATTTTTACAAAAATAGCTCGGTCAAGAATTGCGGTGGACGATGTATCGTTTTCATACCTACGAATTGTACTCCAAGACGGTCTTAACCAATAGACTCAGGTGGCAATGAATTTGCTCAAAAGTATGGAATTTTTCTTACATTATGTTAAATTATTAGTAATACGAGCAACTCCAGTTCGCGTTGCAGGTAAAACAAGATTATATATATAGTTATCTGCGTTTTAATTACACATTTATCGCATTGCCGGGGAAGAAATAATAGAAACAATATAAACTTTATTGCTATAATAAACAAACGTACGCGGCTTCAGAGTGGCCTAAGTGCCACCTCAGCCGCACCTTAGCCTACTGTCACGGGCATCACAAAATATTAAAGATTTACGGATTTTATCGCGTTTAATTAACTATTTTAAATTATTTTTAAATCCCGACGTTTCGGGTGCTTTACAGTATTTTTACAGTATTTATTATATTACAGTACAGTACCCATAGTCACGGAGGGGGACTGAGATTTTTGACGTCCTAATGTCATAATCAGTTTATGAATATTAATTTTTGGTCCAATCTACGCAGAACGAGCTTACAGTATCTTGAAGTCTTGCAGTGGTATGCTTGGGTTTGGATTTAATTTTTTTTAATAGGATCCTAAGCAGATAGTAGTACCCATCCAACTTCTCTATTGAAATTAAGATTTTTTCAATTTCAAAAGCCTCGCATATTTCTGATAGGAATCGGTGTTCTTTTGCGAGGATTTGTGGTTTATCAAATCTAATGTAATGGTGGGGACGATCTTGAAAATGTTCACGGACTGCAGATTTCCCGGAGCGTCGGTGCTTCATGTCAGCTATATGTTCTTTCACGTGGGTTTTTATGGATCTTTTTGTTTGACCTATGTAAGAGAGACTACATTCACAATCTAGTTTGTACACTCCTGCATCTTTAGAGGAATATTACACTTGATGGATAGTAAAAATTTACTAATCTTCTTCGGCGGTTTGTAGTATGTTTTAATGGAAACTCGCTTCAAGATGTAGGCAGCCTTTTCTGTGACTCCTCTGAAATACGATAGTACAGCAGGCACACGCTCGAATGTGGCCTGCTTCACTCGGTCACTGTGACGTAAGCGTGTGACCCGAAGCTTGTTGTCTTGCAATACTTGCTTGACGTGCAGAAGCTCGGCGGTAAGATGTTTTCTGTCACAGATCCCTCGTGCTCTCTGAAACAAAGATTTACCCACGGTAGCTAATTATGAAGGATGGTGGTGAGATTCACCATTTAAATATCGGTTGGTATGGAACTTTTTCCTACACACAGTGTGACCAGGATTTCGGATGACTGATGACATCTAGCAAAGCTAAAGAATTATTTGCCTCTAACTCCATTGTGAATTGTGTTTTAAAGTTTATGGTGTTATGGTGGTCTAAAAATGCAGTTACTTTGTCAGATGAAATAATGAAATATGCCAATCCATTGCACTGCTTATAAAATCCACTGTTGAACATAAACCTCTGCAATAGATTGCCTCATAGGGAAATTGCGCCATAGTTGCTACGCTTGTCTGGTGGTTTGGCACCCGCAGTTTGTCGTTATTTTGAGTTGTTTTTTTTTTTTGTTAACTTTAACGCCCACCACAAGGAGTAGGTGTTCCCGCACGTTCATGTAGCGACGCGAGTACCACTAGATGTGGCCAGACATACGTCCAATTGCTTGGACTTTCTGCTAACAACAGACCCCGATAGGCACTCGGTATCTGTCTCACCTCCGCTGGAATCATCTGATCAATGTCTTGTAAAATTCGTATCGATCACCTCTTCTCCGGATGACTGTCCAGCGGGTACGAGGAGAGTATGGCGATACGATTCTGCAGACTGCGATGACATGCAGCACTTTTTGCATAATATCCATGGCGGCAAGTGTGCTTTTCTTCTGCTGAATCCTCCTGCTCTGCCAGTGCAGTTGCGGACGTGATACGGCAGAAAATAGAGTATTTTATTCCGTTCTCTCATATCCTGCTCGATTACAAGGCTCAGCCCTGATATAATATGCGGACTATTTTCGTGCTGAGGCCCGAAAAGAGACCTGGGTTCTAGTTCAATAGGCTCGAAAGGTTCGTGTGAAGAAGTGAGCTTTGAATTCTGCTGCCAAGTCATGTCCAGCTTTTATCGTCCCTCATTGCCACCTATGAAGAAACCTGATGGAACACAGGCTCACTCCGCGACTGAGAAAGCAAACTTATTTGCATCTCTGTTTGCGATCAATTTTCGTCTAGATGCTGGCTCTAAATAACCGCCAGCCCTGCCTCGGTGTGATTTTTCGATGTCAAAAATCACTATGTATATGAAAGTAGTATGTAGAGTTTTGCAAAACCTAGACGTAAACAAGGCCAATGGACCTCATGGTATTCCTGCAAGGCTACTTAAGCACTATGAGCCTGAGTTGTCCCATGTTCTGACGTGCCTGTATCGCCTCTCTTTTAAAAGTTGAACAGTACCAAAATCTTCAAAATTCAAAAAAAGGGTAGTCATGCCGATCCCTGTAATTATACACCAATCGCTATCACCTCCATACTCTGTAAAGTTATGGAAAGCGTACTGAATAATAAGGTGCTGAGATATCTTGAAACAAATTACCTCCTCAGTGACCACCAATATAGTTTCCACTGAGAATGGTGCACTGGGGATCTTCTCGTGTATGTCACGCACTTCTGGGGCGAGGCTATTGAGAAAAACAATTAAGTGCCCAGAGTTTCACTCGATATCTTGCTGCCATCTGCAAAGGCTATTGACAGGGTTTGGTACTCAAGTCTGTTGAGTAAGATTCTTGTCTACGGCATCCTCGCCAAATTTTGCAACCGTATATCTGACTTTCTAAGTAAACGGTCGATCAAGGTAGTCATAGATGCTCTGCTTACGCAATGCATATTAATGCCAGAGTTCCTCAGGGGCTGTTCACCGCGAGTTCTTTTTCTTGCTGCACATCAATTATCTACTTTAACCAGGTGTTGTTGGGTATGCAAATGACAGCGCTGTCTCAGAGAGATTCATGTTCTGCGCAAAATGCAGAGGAGCATTAATACGTTAATTTAGAGAGACCATGGTGGAGTGGATAAATGCGACTTTAAGTCTAGTCGCCAAATAGGGTGACGACAATTTGGTCACTTTCAACGCCACAAAAACATGTCTGTTCAGAGGCGTGTCTGTTTTCCCAAAACGGAGTCCAGATCGTCTGACTCCTACTTTCCGAGGTACATCTGTACTTTACCCGTACGGTTTACTGAACGGTTACTGATTATCTTGAGTTTCTCAGTATGCAGTTGAGTGTTCACCTTAACTATGACGCCAACATTGAGTCAAAATGAAACGAAGTAACACAAACTGCAGCCAAAAAACTGAATATTCTAAGCGAAGTGAAGCGATACTTCACGCCCGGTCGGATTTTATAATGCACACAGCCATGGAGTACTAAGACACGAACTGGAACTCTTCAAGGTGCGTGTTAACAGGGGCAAGCCCGTGCATACTCCATATGGAAGTCAAGAATGAGCCTACTTTTAATAAAAAAATGTTATCACAAGAAAGAAGCTGCTGCACATCTTCTGTATTAATTTCCTTTTGTCGCCTCCTACGACACACACGGGGCGACATGTTGCATCGGAAGTAATCACACCGTGTTCAAACTCTAATATCCTCAAATTATTTGTGTTTTATTATAATTACAACCGCTAAAATTGGAACCCAGGAATTCTTAATTAATAAAATTTTAATAACGTATAATCGAAGTAAGAAAGACGTTGGTGAGGTAAAATTATGACTCAAAATTTCCTGTTCAGCTCAGTTTCTTTTCAATTCCAAATGCTGCGCCTCTGACGGACATATTAAGCTCAGTTTCCTTTCAACCCAAAAGGCTGCATCTCTGACGGATCTTTTATTTGGCTCAGTTTCCTTTCAATTCAGAAAACTGCATCTCTGACGAATCAGAGAGCTCAGTTTGTTTTCAAAAGTCTGCATCCCTGACGGATAATTATGCTCAGTTTCCTTTAATTAAAAAAATATCCCATTTCCATTTGGAATAACAGGCTATTTTCATGATTTCCTATACGCTGCGTTTCAAAACATTTAAATAGGCTGACGAATCAATTTGGCTCAGTTTCCTTTTAATAGCTGCATCTCTGACAAATCTATAAAACTCAGTTTTCTTTCAATTCAAAAAGCAATGGATAGTTCATTTTCCAGTGCCCATGCGGGCGAAGCCGCGGGTAACAGCTAGTTTGTTATAAATATACAAATCATTATTACAATCTCACCGCGAAAATAATTGTTCTTCACAACACCTTAATTTTTCTTACCAAGTTTCTATAAATAACAACAAATATGTTTTAATAAATAGGAACTGCATAATGCTCTCATTTTTCATCACCGCTGTAACTTTAGCGTATCGCGATGTGATTGTGATAATAGCCACGTGATATGTCATCATATGAATATACTGCGGTTTGAATTAGCAGGATACAAAACATACCCGACTAGTTGAAAGTGAGAATAATAAAGCAGTAGGCGTGCAGCTGCCTCAACCACGACTTTGTGATGGTCGGCCAAATCTATCCCTTAAAATGTAACTGCTTTAACCCCTAATAAACGGCCACATCGACGTATAGACACGTCGCTAAACTTACATCTGATTCGTCTAACACTAAAATCTAAATGGCTCACATCTATAAAAGTTAAAAAGTGAGCATAAAACAAATAAAACAACTATAATTTACTTATGGATTGTGCGTACAAAAACTCCGAGCCGACAATTTCCAGAAATAAATAATTATAATAAAGACACATATTGATAAAAAAAACTTTATATACCATTATACATACGTGCCACATAATGTACCCTACCTAAAATCTCTTACAAACAATATGTACAGAAGGAAATAAAAAACATGGTAAATATTAAAGTTTGTTAATCCTTAAGATAATGCATTAATTCAATTCGTCTCGAGGATGTATAAAGCTGCAACTGTGAGAAATGTCGTAAATATATTTCCATAGATGGTGGTGTAACCATCCCATTCACACCAGGTTTTAAAGAACTCAAAGAAAACTAAATCAAAAGTGCGAGACGTCTGCGATTTACAATTGGTTTTTTTGTGACTAACGATAAATAAGACCGATAGAAATAATGTTTATTTTATACGGAGAAATAAACGCTAAGCTAACACGTTTTCAAATAACTTAAGCAACTGATTTTGCAAGGATCGCGAGCACTAAAGTAAACCCTGAATTTCCGTTTATGATTTTTTCTCAATTTCTGTAATCCACGGATTTTTGTTTGGAATTGTTTTCGGCTAGTTTCATTTGCGTATATCTTTTGCCGTTTACAAAACAGATGAATTCGGTTTGAATTTTTCAGGCAAATATTCAAAAGCGTGCCCTGGGTCTCGACTTGTACAAACGTAACTACTGATATGTTATTTCCTATGCAGACCTGGTGGACCAGACACAGACTTCAATATAAACTCTTTGCTAGTTTTTATATCGAGTATAAATTCAAGACAATGATAAAAGTAATACCAATACCATCAGATGACATCCACTAATCATCAGCTGGACTGGCTTCTCATTTGTCAACCGTTATTCTAATAAAAATATATACTTCTAAGCATTAAGATAAGAGTATTATATTATTCAAAAATAGTCCTTCGTGGGTTGATAGCACATTTTACAACACTTAAGTAACTATTTTTATTTCTTTACATAACATGATTCAAGAAAAGAATATACGACACAATTTTCTGACGCTTTTGTTGAATGTAGTCGAATCTGTAAGGTTAAAAACGATAGTTACTATTGTATAATTTACAAAATAGAATATTCATTTACGATCATTATTTTATACGGTTCACTATTTTTTATTTTCACACAACTAAATACATTTTAGGGATATGTACCTCAGGAGAAAATAAAGGAATCCGTATAAGATCATTTTGTTGTCTTTTTGTCAACATCTTTTTTTAAATTAAAGGGTGAAGGTATCAAACTATAAAGTTTATATTGTACGTTCGTTTATACTACGAGTTTAAAATGTTAACGGGCGAGCAACCGAAATCTATGATAATTGTATCAAAAATATAGTTGTTCTGCATTTACATTAGACACTCGCAGAATCACTTATCATAAACTCCAGTCAAACTAGACTTATGAAATTTGAAACTTACATTTACTTTTTGAGCATCGACCGTAGTAAACACCGATGTATGGGAGAAGTTTTTTCCAATACATATTATAATAATTTTATATATAATAATTTTCACCTTTAATTCGACTAACCTTTCGTTTAAACAATGTTCGATGCTAAGCTCACCCATTATTTCCGGAAAATATGAACTATCTATTTTATACTATGAGATGACAAACGAGCACACAGTCCATCTGATAGTAAGTGGATTCTATGGGAAATAGACATGTTGCAGTGTTGGTGTGTTGTCACCTCTTAGAAGTAAGATGTTACCAGTAAAAAAGGGTCTTCGGTTCTCTAAGAGACACAGCAGCACTAAGCTACTATTATACGCTAGGAGTTTGTTTCATACAAACATAATATTAATTAAGTTCTTACGAATCCATTGGAGCGCAAGTCCTACTCGAGCTTGTCCGGTTTTGTTTTAATCAACAACGCGTATTACTAACAGCAATTCAATTTAATAAACCTTATAACCTATTTTGAAAAAATGCGATAACTTCCGAATACTGAATACGTATAAGAGATGAGAGTAAACCGTTGTAAAACTTATCTATATAAAATATAACTTACATATATTAAAAAAGTATCTATATGTAATGAAAAGTTTACAATAGACTAGGAAACAGTGCAGAGACAGTGACAATCACAACACCACTATGGCTAAAACTGAACATTTTGTAATTTACACAAAATTAGCTTTTGACGAAGCCTTTTTTCATTATCATTACATACAGCACTTGAAGAAGTCCACTGCTCAACATAGGCTTCCCCCCGGAAATATCACAATGCATATATAGTCTATAAAACTACACGTTGTATATAAGTGCACAAAAGTTACATGTTATATGTGTATACACCGGGATATTTGAACGAAAGTACGGCTATCGATCCTTTAGTATAAAAGTTTTCAGCAAGAGGTGCCACAAAAGTTACATCAAGGATAACTGGCTTGTGGCGGCCAAGCGTTCAAAGCATTTTTTTATAAAATGCGTTATCTATATGGCACACCAGGATTTTCTCCTGTATCGTGAAGGCAGTTAACACTTACTGGTAGGCTGCCATACAAATATTTGTTCCGTGCGGGTTTCGAAACAGCAGCTCTCAGTGCTGTAATTCATTGCTCAGACACTCTTCCACGGAGCCTTAAGATATCGAACCTTAATGTTTGAAAGAATTCGGTAATTGGAGAGTTAGGATCTTAGATTAGTGGTGGGTACTACTAAAGCACTACTAGTGATAATATTTAAGGTACACAAACAGTAAGTATTATATAAAATTCGTTGGTATTGTTGATCAAAGCAAGATTCGTACAAAACAAAAATAAGAAAGAACGTGTCTTATATGCTAACCATTTAAATGCGTACATAACATTCACTTAATATATGAATTACGGTGAAACAATATTACTCTTGTATTAATGTTTACATTATTAAAATAGATTTTCCTACGAAAAAGTAGGGTGGTTTTTTCAAACAATTTTACTAATGATTCGGTGGTGATATGAACCTCAGAGTTTTTCATCCGCTAAAGCGCTGGGTTAAACTGTCGTCAAAATCTCTCAAAAATGTTGCGATGTGATGCATCTATATAATTCATATTGTAAAGAATTTTGTGAACAAAATATACATAAAACTAGACTGTATGACCTATGACTTTTGCCTGCCTTAATTGGCCACTCGTAACAACAACAAAAACGTTCAGGAAACTGCAATACATAATGAGATCAGAAAAAAAATTAAATAAGGCGAGTGCAATTTAAAAACTATTTAAAAAAATAATTTTATTTAAAATTTACGGGTAAGCAGAAAATTTACATTTCAGAGATTATTCAAATCTTTCTTGGTGAATGACTTCATAACTAAAACTTGTGTCTGAAAAGGTATGAATAGCTGCTTAAGAATGTTGTTAATTTTAAGAATGTTGGCATCAACAAGGACTCGGCGTCAATGCATGAATGTATTTAGTGTTTACTCAACTCTTAACACCCTTCAGCCTCTTATATCCCGCCGCGGGAAGCAAGGATCATTATTTAATTTAACATTTACAGTTCTTATATCTAATAACACCACAATCTGGTAATTATTGAATAAGTTTTGTGATAAGTCATATTTATTTCTAGTAACCCATCCCAGCGTTTTATAGTTTTAGATTCATTTATTTAAAAACATATAGGATCACACTTAGGCGATGTCTTAAATAAAATAAAGAAAAAAGTGTACGAAATCCGTACCATCCAAAGAGCCGTTGCTACGTTTAAACTTATTTCAAATAAGTTGGTAGGTATCTTATAAAATGTTTGAAAGATTTCCGGTTGAAAAATACCCTGAAAAATATTTTCAATGCAAACAAAACTGAATGAAAAGGAGTGTTACAATGCATACGACTTTAACCATGGAACGAAGGAAATGCATGCTTCCTAGTTTAATTTTTGGTATAATATAACAACAATCTTACATTTAAATAATATAATAATTTAAAAAACTTCAACAAACATTGATCATGAGCTGTGAGGATTCTGATTGTTATTTTATTTTATCCTGATGATGGTGATCAGGAAACTAATATAAAGTTATTAAATTATTGTGTTGTCGTCTGTCCTTGACGCGAGTGCAAGTTTTCAAGTCAATCGGCCGTCTACAAGTTGGTGAGAATTATATTAAAGGATTCCGTTACATAGATAGATAGGTAAATAGATAGATGCACTTGAAACTAATATAAGGTTGTGCTTGCAGAGATTCACGACAGTAGTTGAATGACATGGTGGAAACAAAACTACGTTATTGATACGATCAATATTCATTATTTTAAATCGCCAAGACACATAAAATTGGCTACAGCCTTCTTCTATCAGCGCTATAATTTTGACAGTTATTTTATTTAAGCTTAAAAGTCAATGAAATCAATTAATAATAAAAACATTGCCTGGATTAAATTTATTTAAAAAACTTTTTTGAACAATTTTCAAAAAAAAAAAGTTTAAATTTAGAACAGATTTTCTCAGACGCGAGGATGCTTTCTGAAGCCTATAATAATTCCATGAGATTAAAACCTTTTCAGTATAAATTTTTTTAGCTATGTACATCACTCGTTTATTTTTGCAAATTAATATCAATTGCTTTGTGTTAGCCAATTTATTTGATTGCTTTTAGTTGCCAATTTGAAGATATGTGTGAATTACATTCATTAGTTAATGGCATTGCGGTCAGATACGTGGTAAACCGCATGTTGCTTTTGTATTATTTACTATAATATTATGTAAAAAATAATATGTTGAAGCAACCTCACACACTACGTTTTCAAATTTTTGAATTCCAAATAATATGTCTTAACCTATGAAATTGTCGTTCTGCAGTACTGGTCTTTTCAAATCAAAATAGTTTTTGTTTGGCTAAGAATTATAGTTTCAAAGTAATTTCATTTTAATCACATAGAATTTATTTTTCAAAATTAGTAATTTTTTATTGATTACCGTTATGTTTTTTTTCTTTATCAAGGGTACGTTAAAATTTTGAGTAATTATGGAATATGAGAGCCGTGACAGCTCAGACGGTTAGCGCTCGCTATAAAATTCACAGTATGCGACCAACCGGGATCGACCCCGCCAGCACCAATAAAATTGTTAATTGCAATTTAAGTGCTGGCTTATCACGTGCTCGGCGGTAAAATAAAACAACATGAAGAAACCTGCATATCTGAGAAATAAAAAAAGAAATTTCGAAGCCATGTGGAGTTCGCCAACACGCATTGGGGCAGGGCGCCGGACAATTCCTTGCCCTAAAAACCTCTCAGAAATTAGCGGAGGCCTGTGCCCAGGAGTGGGACATATATGTAGGCTGGATAAAAAAATGGAATATGAGTACCGTCTTGGCACCAACGTGGCACAAGTAGTACGCAACATCAACAACGTTTATGTACCGAATACTGCAAACGAACCAACCTTGCTGTTACTGGTTTGCCCGCTTCCGTTCTGGAAATTACGACCTGAAAATTGAACCCTGTGGTCATCCGAAAACTTTTCTCGACAATGAAGAATTAAAGGCGATTGTGGTCGCTGATAATACTTAATCTACGACATCTTTCCACGTTAGCATTAAAACAATATTATTCAAAATGGTGCCCTAAAATCTCAATGATCGCAAGCGCGATGTACGCGTCGAGAGGTGCCTTCGCATTGATCGACAGGCACACAAACGATGGAATTTTGAACCACATTGTAACCTACGACAAAAAATGGAATCTGTTTGACATTCGCAAGTTGTCAAGTCAAGAATCCTAGTTCAGCACCTAAATCATGCCCTAAACGAAAACTTACCCTAAAAAAGTAATCGTTACTGCTTGCTTCATCACAGCTTCTTACCAAACAGAATTAGCGTTACTGTAGATGTGTACGGTGAAGAACTGCACACAATGAATGAGAAGCTCGCACTTCTCCAACCAGATAAATGGTCAATCGCTCGCCCCCGCTGCTCCTGCACGATAACGTGACCTCATACAGCACAACAGACTTCTACTCTTTCCAGAATTACAGAAAGGATATTTTTTTGGCGGGAAGAAAAATTCAATAGCCGAGAGGCAGTATTTGTTGCCTCCCGTTCAGCTGATTTCTTCAAGTTGGGCATCATCATCATCATCATGGTTTGATTAATAGATATAGAAATATTGTTAAAAATACGTTAGCTAATTTCATAAAAAAACGGAAATTGCATAAGTAAAGACCTAATATATCATTTTGATCTAAAAAGCCATTGCTTACTACTATTCCTTTTGATGTTCATTATTGAAGCAGCCGAATGGTAAAGCACGCTAACGTTTAACTTGACAAAAGTCTATTCCATTTTACGTTGAAGACGATCACGATGTAATCAAGTGAAAAAACAAACGCTGGCAAATATTTCATATTTATTAAATAAAATATCTCATCCATTTGCTCTACCCATCACAAATACAAATAGTTTTCTTTGGACTAAATCTATATTCATTCTTTTTTTTAATAATTTCAAATAATATATTCTTTTTTTTTTAATTAAATAAGTTTAACTAGCTCTTTCCGATCGGCTTGACTCACTGGCACTACAAAGAGATGTTGCACCTCTTTTCGTATTTTATCGCATTTACCACGGCGAGTGCTTTGAGGAATTGTTCGGACTAATTCCAGCTGTACAATTTCGCCATCGCACATCGCAACAACACTCACGATACCATCTGGATGACTGGCGGTCCACCGGACTGTGCGATTCAAAAGAATTTTTAAATCGCACAGTGACAGTCTACCACCAGTGATTTTTCCGGACCGACACGACCTTACGACAGATACTTTAAAAAAAGAGTCTACTCCTTTTTAAACCTTCAAGCACCATAAAAATTCCGCGCGGTCGCATGCGACCGCGCCCACTCACAGCACCTAAAACCATTAAAACTTATATTTAGAGACTACTTTTCTATGAAAAAGTGTAACATAATAAAATCTATACAAAGTTCTCTATCTTGTCTTCTAAACAAAAGTCTGGTTTTATTTCATGACACAAAGTTTTTATTATATTTTGTTAACAAAACAAACGTACCAAACGTTTGTCGGCATCGTGAAAATCACAATAACTCAATATATATTACTCAAAATATGTACGTAAAAAGATAAATTATATTCAAACAAAAACTTTCATAATAATTTTATAATAAAACACTATACTAAAACACTAATAAAAAACAAGAAAAATCCAAAAATTAACACTATAACATTCACACGAAAATGGCTTACGAAATAAACGTAGATTATAAAAAAATATTCATAGGATAACAGTCTTTTATTGCACTAGAATATTTTTCATAGAAAGGTAGTCTCTATATATAAGTTTTTATGGGTTAAAGTGCTGTGGATGCGTTTGACCTCATAAGACCGCTAGGGATTTGACGGAATATGGCCGCGGTCTCCTGAGACCGCTAGAGGGTTGAGAGGTTAAATAGGCGGCAACGCATCTACAACTCTCCTGGTGGTGCAGTTGTTCATGGGCGGCGGTAATCACTAAACATCAGGTGAGCCGTATGCTCGTTTACCACTCTTCTATAAAAAAATTCGGCCAACTTATGAAGTTACGAATTCAAGTTGACCTTTTCTGGATCGTATAATAATAGTATTAATCGTATAATAATAGTATTATAATTATGTACTGCAAATTATAATACTATTACTATACGAATTGCATTACTTGGGGGAGGCCTATGTTCAGCAGTGGACTTGTGAAAGGCTGTAATGAAGATGATGATGATGATTGGAAAATAAATATATATATTTATACACGCATATAAATAAAATCATGAAGATTGTCTATTTTGTTCCCTTATTATAAAATTAAACTTTTGCAGGTTAAGGAAACAGGCTTATGTCTTATATAGCAGACTTATACTTACTCTTAATGATGGTAATTAGAAGTTAAGGAATATACAAAATGAGTTTCAAAATAAATAGGTTCGAAATAAATAAATTAGCAAATAACCTTTAAATAAAATTAATTTTACTGGTAGTACATACATTAACTTCATATAAAACATAACATGACATAAACAATCACGCCTGTCACCCTGAGGGGTAGGCAGAGACTACAGACTTCCATTTGGCACGATCCTGACACACCTCTCCCGCCTCCTCCACATTCATATACCTACGCATACATGCTCGTCGATTAAGGGTACTCCTAATTTTCAATATATCACTATATTGGTCGATAAAATCTCGTCTAGGACGTCCCTTTTCAACTCTTCCATTCACTTCTCCCCAGTTCCTGTCACTCTTTCCCCATTCATTCTTTCCAACTAATTATGTTGTACAATGCTCTTTCTTTATTGACATTTTTAAATACCTTAAAAAACGAAGGTACATATCAGAAATATTTTATGTTAATAAACTAATTTGAATATTTAAATTGAATTTTTATAATAAGCGCGCCGCTTCGGCTTGGCGTAGATAGAATTTATCGTTGTGCCGTTATTTTCTCATTATAACCAAATTTAATAACAAATTAAGTTCTTAAAATAAAATATAGTCAAGATCCCTCCTGCAATTATGCTTTATCCGTTCGTAAAGGAGATGAACTTGATTCCATACAAGTTTGAGCCCGGCGCGAACAAATTTAAAATATTTCTTGTTTTGAAGATTTAAATATTCCATAAGTATGGTCAGTAAGTCATATTGTTGCAGAACCTGGGGTTTTATTTTGTTTTGTGTTTTATGGTTTGTAGGTTGTGTAGTGAAATTTGTTTAAATAAATTGAAAAGGACACAAAAGAATGCAGTTTTGTAGAAATTATTAAATAAAGTAAAATAAAACAACCTATCTAAATTGTTAAATTATTTTTTGCCAATCAATATAAAATGTCATCTAGGAAAGGAGCCGGAGGCTGTAAGTTATCTGTAATATTCCTCTCATAACCCAAGTATTTATTGTGCTGTAATCCAAGGGAAAAGTCGAGGGTCAATTTAACTAAATCCACGAAAGTAACAACACGAAATTACAATATCTCGCTTAAACTCGAAAGCGGCCCCGCCAGTTTTGATTATTTTTTGAATGGATCCCCAGATGGTTTAGATTCACATTTGTACCCGGTAGCTGGCGCTGTTGTCGAGTCGTAAGTAAAAACACGAAATTACAATATCTCGCTTAAACTCGAAAGCGGCCCCGCCAGTTTTGATTATTTTTTGAATGGATCCCCAGATGGTTTAGATTCACATTTGTACCCGGTAGCTAGCGCTGTTGTCGAGTCGTAAGTAAAAATACGAAATTACAATATCTCGCTTAAACTCGAAAGCGGCCCCGCCAGTTTTGATTATTTTTTGAATGGATCCCCAGATGGTTTAGATTCACATTTGTACCCGGTAGCTGGCGCTGTTGTCGAGTCGTTAGTAAAAACACGAAATTACAATGTCTTGCTTAAACTCAAAAGCAGCCCCGCCGGTTTTGATTATTTTTTGAATGGATCCCCAGATGGTTTAGATTCACATTTGTACCCGGTAGCTGGCGCTGTTTTCGAGTCGTTAGCAAAAACACGAAATTACAATGTCTTGCTTAAACTCAAAAGCAGCCCCGCCGGTTTTGATTATTTTTTGAATGGATCCCCAGATGGTTTAGATTCACATTTGACCCGGTAGCTGGCGCTGTTGTCGAGTCGTTAGTAAAAACACGAAATTACAATGTCTTGCTTAAACTCAAAAGCGGCCCCGCCAGTTTTGATTATTTTTTGAATGGATCCCCAGATGGTTTAGATTCACATTTGTACCCGGTAGCTGGCGCTGTTGTCGAGTCGTTAGTAAAAACACGAAATTACAATGTTTTGCTTAAACTCATAAGCGGCCCCGCCGGTTTTAATTATTTTTTGAATGGATCCCCAGATGGTTTAGATTCACATTTGTACCCGGTAGCTGGCGCTGTTGTCGAGTCATTAGTAAAAATGATTCTAATTTATTCTATTCTTACTAGAATCCAGTCATTTAAAACTTCAATTCTATTTACAGGCTGCATAGATCAATTGACAACTAGGGATATTTCTTTCTTCGACAATCTTAGATTCAAATATTGATGTTTGCTTTGCCTAACCTTTACTTTCTATTCGTACATTTATCTAATTTCTTGATTTAATACCCTTTGAGATCAGTATTTTTTATATTATTTATACGCTATTTTCCATAAAGCTTGTTCTGCTATTCATTATTAATTTGCGTTACATACTTTTTCATAATATTTTTGTTTATTTCCTATTCATTAGTCAGTATCCTGTAGACATGTGTTGAAGATCGCAGTATCAGAGATCTTGCATCTTTGATGCTGCTCCCCGTTTCAAGTTTAGGTATTTTACGTTTGATATAAAATAGATGGTTATTTCGTCATCTGTCAGATGCCACAAGGTCTTTGTTTTATTTCCGACTGTCGACTCCTACAACACACAGAGATGGGAATCGTGTGATAAATTTCTTTACGCTACCACAAAACGGTTATCCTTACGATTAAATCTTTCTATATTTTAATACATGAACGATAAATTCTGTACACCGCTTCATCATATTGCGTGCTTGGAGGATGGTGAGGGTTGGAATAGTTAAATTTTTTATGGAGTAGATATGAAGAATCTTGAAAATTATAAATATTATGTGTAATTGTCACTGAGCCAATTTATGTTTGTACTACCAATGTCTCAGAGTGTAAGTACAAGCGTATCATCATCATCATCATCACAGCCCTTCACAAGTCCACTGCTGAACATAGGCCTCCCTCAAGTAATGCCACAAAGCACGGTCCTGAGCCACCTGCATCCATCGACTTCCTGCATATCTTACCAGGTCGTCACTCCATCTAGTGGGGGGGTCGCCCTACACTACGCCTACCGGTACGAGGCTGCCCCTCGAGAAACTTTCTTCCCCATCGGTTATCGGTTCTTCGAGCTATATGGCCGGCCCATTGCCACTTCAGCTTACTAATCCGTTGGGCTATGTCGGTCACTCTGGTTTTAACTGCGGATATCCTCATTTCTGATATCACGCAGAGAAACTCCGAGCATAACCCTCTCCATAGCTCGCTGAGCGACCTTGAGCGTCCTCATACGGCCAGCAGTGAAAGACCACGTCTCTGATCCGTAAGTCATCACTGGCAACACGCACTGGTTGTACACTTTAGTTTTCAGAGATTGAGGTATACCTGACGAGAAGATGTGTCGTAATTTCCCGAACGCTGCCCAGCCGATTTGAATCCGTCGATTGACCTCTCGGTCGAAGTTGGACTTACCTAGTTGGACTATTTGTCCCAGGTAAACGTACTCGTCAACAACTTCGAGCATAGTGCTCTCAACAACTACCGGCATAGGTGTGACATGGACATTAAACATGATTTTTGTTTTTGTCCATGTTCATCTTAAGACCTATCCGTTGGGAGGCACTATTGAGGTCATTGAGCATAGTGCTTAAGTCCTCCAGCGATTCTGCCATAAGGACTATATCGTCGGCAAATCGAAGGTGAGTGATGTACTCGCCATTGATGTTAATACCGTATCCTTTCCAGTCCAGTAACTTGAAAACGTCTTCCAAAGCAGCGGTGAAGAGTTTCGGGGATATAACGTCACCCTGTCTTACACCTCTCTGCAGTTGGATAGGTTTCGAGCTCTGGTTCTGTACTCGGATAGCCATCGTAGCCCTACTGTACAAACACTTCAGCACTTCGATATACCGACAGTCAACATGGCACCGCTGAAGGGACTGCAGCACCGCCCAAATTTCGACGGAATCAAAGGCTTTCTCATAGTCCACATACGCCAGGCAAAGTGGCAAATTGTACTCTTCAGTCTTCTGTACAATCTGCCGCAGGGTATGTATGTGGTCTATGGTACTGAAGTCTTTTCGGAAACCGGCTTGTTCGGGAGGTTGAAAGTCGTCGAGTCTGCGTGCAAGACGATTCGTAATGACTCTCGAAAACAGCACGTAGACGCGGCTCAGAAGGGAAATCGGTGTGTAGTTCTTCAAGAGAGCGTTGTCGCCTTTCTTAAAGAACAAGACCACCGCACTTCTGCTCCACGCCTCTGGAGTAGTGCCACCATGGAGGACGGAATTGAAGAGCTTCTGAAGGACTTCAAGTACCGGTGTTCCACCCGCTTTCAGAAGCTCCGCTGTAATTCCATCCTCGCCTGGGGCCCTGCCGTTTTTAGGGTGCTGGAGAGCCATTCTAATCTCGCTTAGACTGACGTCCGGGATATCATCGGAATAGTGTCGGATAAGACTTGCTCTTGGATCGTTACTCACACTTGCGTGTGGCTCCAACGATGATGTGTACAGCTGCCCATAGAACCTCTCAATCTCACTCAAAATCTCAGGTGTCCCGGAAACGATGCTGCCACACTCAGTCTTCAGCCTTGACAGTTGGCTCTTACGGGCAGACAGATCTCTGGCAAAGACTTTGGAGCCCTGGTTCCGCTCGATCGCTTCTTTAATACGAGCAGTATTAAAGTTGCGTAAGTCTTGCCGCATGCATTTGGAGATCTGTCTGTTCAGTTGCCTGTATGCTGTCAAATCTGTTGACGATTGCAACCTCATCTCCCGTCTAACAGCCATGAGACTAAGAGTGTGATCGGAGAGTTTTTGTGTTCTTCTGCGGCGGGTCTTGCAGAACTTAGCTCCGACCGCATGGACAGTTTCCACGAGCTTGTCATTCATATCGTCCACTGCATTGCAATCTTGTAGGCACTGAAAGCAGTTGTGTAACTCGAGCTGAAAGTTTTCGGGATTTTGGATTAGAGTATGAGGGGGACGGAGCGTTGACTTCATTAGACGAGACCTCTCCAACTTAACGTTTAGGTTCAGTGTGCCTCTAACCATTCGGTGATCCCTGCCAGTTTTCACCCTTGCGATCACTGAGACATCACTGAACAGTTGACTTCATTATGACGACCAGACGGTCGTCATAATGAAGTCAATCTCATTTTTTGTCGAACTGTCGGGGCTCGACCAGGTCCACTTCCTATGGGGCCGCTTCTGGAAGAAAGAGTTCATCATAAAGAGTCCCTCTTTCTCCATAAAGTCGGCCAGCTGCTGGCCCCTTCGGTTCCGTTGCCCTACTCCAAATTTCCCTAACTTCAGCTCACCGTTTTCTCTTGTGCCTAGTTTTGCGTTGAAGTCTCCCATCAACACCGTGTACGTGGGTGGGTTAAGTACAAACGTATGTAATGTGATTACTCTAGGGCCAATGTTAAACCCTTAATGGTATGTGGTCAAACAGATGCTGATTAATATGTTACCAAAAATAATTACTGACATATTGATTGAAGACCACTATCTATAAGCCTTTTTTAAAATATTTTATTTTAGAATTTAAGTGTTAATCTATCGTCTGTTAAATGTAAATTGCAAAATTGTATCTGTTAAATGTAAATAGTATATATATTATGTTTAAAATGAAAATTGTAAATCTATTGCACGCCTGATGAGGCAACTGTTGATACATTTAATAATATGTCATCATTAACTTGTACACAGTAATTCAATAAATAAATAATAATTATTATTATTATTGACTATGAAAATTTGTGTGATTGTAAATGTTCCTTTTTTTTGCTCAAATGTGTTTTATATTAATTTGCAGTTGAAAGTGAAACACAATTTACTTAATATACAAACCTAAACCTTTAATAAATTTGGGGTGAATTTAGACCACTAGTTTTAATACATAGGCGGTATAAAAGAGTCTGATTTATAAGTAGTAAATAGTATATTATAAATGTTGGATCTATGTTTCGGTTAACAACCATTTATTTAACAGCAACAAGTTATAAAACTCAATTGGTTATTGGGACCTAAAGTATTCGAGAAACAAAGTCGTTTAATCGCATTTTAAAAAGCGATGCGATATGAAATCCAATTTATATTTATCAAACGTGATAGCTTTTAAAGTCATACTTTGAGTGAATAAAGTTTTCTATTTGTTATTTTTCTGACTATCAAACATTCTGTCTAGTTTTGCTTGGTAGACAACTTACATAAAACATATACATTTAATAAGGTTAATAAGACAAAATTACGGCGGTTAATTAAAGAACCTTGAAACTAAATCCTATAGACTGGCGGTAGTGATGATGATGAGAATTTAATACTGGCCTCAGTTTATTTTTCAGTAGAGATATCAGATCTTAAAATCTCAGATCAACACTTAAAATTGCAATTTAAAATATAAAATCGAAACATTTTTTTTTTTTTGATAGAAAAAGGGTGACAAACGAGCAGTATTTAACCTCGATTAAGAATCAAAATGCAAATGCGTTGTCACCCCTAAGGACTAAGATAGAATGCCTCGATTCCAATAAAACGGGTCTCCAGTTCTCTAAACGATCACTCATTCACGATACGAAATACAGCATCATTAAGCTGCTATTTTACGCTGGTATTCTGTGAGAGCGTGGTCCCTCCCCGGTCGAGCCGACCCATTCGTGTTACAATAATAATATATATAGCTGTAGCATTGTTCTACCACGTATAAAAAGTATCGCGCGTACTGTGAAATTACGATATTTTTGGTTTTGTTCGGTTCGGAAAAACTCCTGTTCATTGATTGTCAAGTAACAGCGCGGGAATGTGAGATAAAAACGTATCTCTGCAATAATTTTAGCCACAACAGGCATTTTAATCTTGGACGTCATAATTTTATCGTCATCATCGTCACTTACCGTTATATGTAGACCAATTATAAACGACCATTTTATAAATGAAAAACCTGACAAGAGCGAATAAGACTCACGCTTTAAGAGTTCCCAACAAACTTAATTATTTATGTTATTTATTAGCTATAACAGCTCATTCATTTTAAAAAATCAAAAGCGTCATAGATTTTTTCTGTTTCTAATACCGATACACCAACACCGTACATTGGCAAAGGTAATATTCATTTATATATTATGTATATATAATAGATACGAACAACAACATAAGCAATTATACAAATGCTTACCGTTAGCAGAGTTCACCGCTAGACATAGGCCTCCGCATAAACTACCTCACACGAGAGATATTTGCTTTAATTGCCATAACTGCAGTTTTTTTTAAGTTTTAATTAGACGCTGCTCCCCGTCTCCTAGTTTATTTTCCTGTGTCACATATTACGACACCCTCAGGACGAGATGGAGAAGTGGATATACTTTCACCGCCACTACACGGTTAATAAGTACTTACTATTACCGAAATAATTAACTTTTTTACATGGTAGAGCTTTGCTGCAGTCATATTATGATTGTAGCGCGAATGGGTCGGCTCGATAGAACCACGGAATACCAGCGTGAAAGCTGCTTTATACTGTTGTGTTTCGCATGGCGAGTGTGAGTAACCGGCGACCCATTTTACTGGAAACTAGGCATTATGTGGCAACGCACCCGCATTTTGACTCTTAATCGAGGATAAATTAGAATGTCTTTGGACTACAGCCTATCAATATATACCTACCATTTGGTGGACTGCGTGCGCGTTTGTCTCACGTATAACTATAAAGACACATACTATGTGTCGTGCAGAATTCGAATTCGCGGAGCTACCACAGTGTCATTATTACAACAAGGAATGTCACAAAATATTACTATACATAAATTACAAACTAAATATCTTATATAATTATGAAAAAGAGGATAATTATGAACGTGCTCCTATCTTGTCCTATCTCTAACACTAAAATGTAACCAGGCCTCAATCAAAAGGACTTGTAAGGAATTATCTATGTATAATTAACTTTGGATTCTACATTTATTATATGTCAATAGAAAAGAATAATTTTTATTAACTATAAATTTTAAGAATACTTAAAGAAAGTCATTTTAAATTTAACACTGGTTCGGATAAACCTCTGTCCTAGAAAGAACTAGTAAAAAACCCAGCGGGCCGTTTTAAAATAATATCTACATTAAAATATGTTATACAATTACTACGAAAACATTTAAAAACAGCACGGCAGCGATCACCTCATTTCCAGAGGTTAAACATTTTCTTTAATAGTATAATAATCCTAACTGCTTAATAAAATTCTTAAACTTTTTGACAGATAAGTGCCGCATGTTTTGTTGAACTTCGTAGTAAAAGCGTATACATTGCCACATGAAGGACTTATCAACTCTTTAGAGGTTAATAACTAAATAGAAGGAGTTATTATTTGCCTAAAGTCCGCCTGGGTGGGCACCGTCTTCTGGACTGCTCCTGACGCCAACAACACCGCTTGCACTGCTGGTGTCCGCTCTGCAGTGCACCGCTTGTAGAGAGCAAGTATAATCACATTTCCATTGGCATCCGTTTTGTTTTAATTGAAATGGGGAAATCCCTGGACTACAGTAGCCACTTATTATCAAGTAAACTGCTATATTATTTGTCGCATTTTTTTAAAAGTTTTAAACTGTCATATTATCGCTCAATACACCGCCACTTGCACTTATGTGTGTTGATAGTATGTTTAGTAAAATATATCTAATATGTTAAAATTAATACATGCTTGTTCGTATTTTATGGTCTACCATACGTTTCATGACAACGCGGTAAAATTTTGTCAACATATTGCATAAATTAAGGTAATTTAATTTTGGCCAAATAATGTCGAATTTCGTTGTCTTCTATTAATGTACGGCAGAGTGTTTATTTGCGATATTTGTTTTATATCATTGGCCTATTGAATATTGATTGGCACTATAAAATAGTTGCTTATATTTTTACTAATCCATCAAATAGAGATAAAAACTTACATCGGATAACTTAATACCAAAGCAAGTTAGAAAAATTATTGCTATGCCGATGTACACCCAATAAGTATAGTTACTAAAAAGTTTCTCTTTTAATCACATTTTTGTATACCTACACAGTATCCAGTATAACAGTTTAGTTAGTTATTTTGCTAAATGTATCAATTACGGTAAATCGTCCCGACAATGGCTGGATATTTTAAGTTTTATATCTTGCAAGAATAAGTATTAATTCAATAATATTTAATAGATGGCGTTAATTTTAGATTAAAACTATGAAAGCCAAAACTCTGAAGTTACGTAAATGTGGCCAGATCGTAGAATTGATCATATTATCATGAAGTGCTGGACCACTTCACATATTGCAATCATTTCATGATAGCCTATTATTACTGACCGTCTCTCCATAGTATAAAACAAAGTCGCTTCCCACCGTCTGTGTTCTGTACGCTCAGGTCTTTTAAACTACGCAACGAATTTTGATGAGGTTTTCATCAATATACATAACGATTCAAGAGGAAGGTTTGTACATATATTACATGCATATTATAGTAATCTATAAATATAAAAATCAATTGCTGTCCGATAGTCTCGCTAAAGCTCACCGATTTTGATGAAGTTGTTTGTGTGTATTCAAGTGGGTCTCCATATTGTTTAGATTTACCATTTAGATTTATATCCGGTACTTGGTGGTGTTACCGATATCCAGAAACCACCCGTGCGAAGCCGAGGTGAATCGCTAGTATCGTATAAATGTCAACGTTTGTCAAATTTATCCTCAATCTACAATTGAATCTACGACACTGACCTCTATATATACAAGTACGCTGGACTGGCTATACCATAGAAAATGACTGTGCCAATTTGAAGCGCCGCTAAAGGATGTCTTGAAAAATAAAATTGACATAATATGTCAAAGTCTGTTGTCTCATTTATACTGTCTTATTTAATAAGTCCGTATTTTGAACTTTTAAAATAAAAAACGAAAGTATTTTATGTTGTTTGATTATGTATAATATTAGTTACATAATAAGAATTATTTTTATTAATAACGAGAGAGTGCGTAATCTATAAAACAACCAAAAGGGAAGTGGTATAACATTTCCCAAGTAAGTGAATTTGCAGCAAATATTGAACAAATTAAAATTAATTTATAATATAAGTACTTAAAAATTTCGTAACTAATCTTAATATTATATACACTAACATCTTTGGCTATATATTACTGAGTTTTGATAAACAATAAAATTCAATAGGGTTGTCGAGTTCCTTGTCTATAATACTTATCGATGTTCTTTCCTACCCATATCTGTTAATAAACAAAGTCGCCACCAACAGTTTCCAACTGAACCTAGACTAAAATTATGGCTTCAAAGCATAAATATTGTGAATTGGCGTCCGAAACAAAATGATCATATTTGTTCCAAACGTTTCACAGACAACTGTTTTATTAGACATGAGAACTGCACCACTTTGAAAAAGTGCAGTATACCGACAATATTTTCTGTTAGTACCAGTACCAGTAAGTATAAAAGTATTAGATTAATATTTCGAATGTTTTTTTATTTCTTCTTTCCTCATTTCCCAACAAACTCAAGGGCCATAGCGAAGTGTCGAAAGGTCGCCTGATGATGTCGAGCCACGTTGTATGTATTTTAATGGGCTGCGGCTAGAGGAGATTCCTCTCTCTGTACCGCTGTAGTCGAGGTGGAGTCGTAAAGGAAGAGGAGTGTTGGTATGGCTATTGGCGATGCGTCACAGGACAGTGGTTTGTGACATTCCTTGGGGGAGGCCAATTTCATCAGTGGACTTGTGAAAGGTTTTAATGATGATGAATGATAATGGTATTATATTATTATGATACATAAATAGAATGGACGTTACGGGTAGAGTCTATCTATCCATAGAGTCTATTCTATTTATTTAGGATGCTAGGATAATAATTTTATCGATATAATTTGGTACACTGTCTTAACCCTATTATTAATTCCGTGGACGTGCACTTCTGCTGTCAGCGCCAAAATGTCGGAAATCAAATCGCTTTATCATGTCACGGTGTATAGCCAGTCCAGCGTACTTGTATATATAGAGGTCAGTGATCTACGAAGTCAATTCTCGTTTCGCCATAATACTTATCGTACGAAAGCACCATCTAGTAACATCAGCGACAGTACATTGATATGCGGCTGGGGTGATCCTTAGGATACCTTAAAGCCGCGAACATTTATATATATTATTTAAATGTTCGCGATGAGGCATAGAGTTATGTGGATTCTGTTAAAAATATGCTGTTTCTGTTAAAAAACGCGCTATCGGCGCCGCTAGCGGTGAATAGTGAAACTATTTTACGATATAATTAGAATATTACGGAAAATCAATTTTAGGTTTAGTTGTTAATTTCTTCAAACAATGTTTATTCATCGATTTGGTCAAGCCTTATCACGATATGGTCAACAGAGAGACAAACATTCATGATAAAATCAATTCTACAATCTGGTCACGACGTATACAAACATATCTTTAAAATGTTTTTATTTATTTAGGAAGTAATTGATAATTGACGGCCAAATATACAACTTTTTACTTTTTATGACAAATGGCGCTGTTTCTAACAATGTGGATCGTTAGCGTAATTTCAAATTATTACATAACAGTTAAAACAAATTTTAAACTTTAATTATAAATATTGTATTCGTTTAAACAAAATACTAAGTTATCCCGCTTATAACTAACAGAAGCATACATAATAGAAAATTAACTTCTCAAGAAAGGAAAATATTTAACCCTCCTTTTTTAAGTTCCGTAATCAGATAAAAAGTAGCCTATAAGTAGCCCCGGGTCACTTTCAATTTCAAAATTTCACGGAGATCTGTCCAGTAGTTTTTGCGTGAATCTTTAATACACAGACAGACAGACAAAAATTCTAAAAACCAGTAATTTGGCTTCAGTATCCTTTATTTAGTCCCATCGACTCGTTTTTTCCAGGAAATATTAGAATTACAGACACGACTTTTCTACAGATTTATTATGTGTATAGGTTATCATATAATGTCATATCATATAATATTTTATAGTATTCAATTTTGTCAACGCTTAGTTACTTCAACATATCTGACGAACGAATATTCCTATACAAATCCCAAACGTTTAAAAAGCAGGGCTGCCAGTTTGGATACAAAAACTAAGTAATTTTGTTGCTGTTTGTACCCTCCTTTTATTATTGAATTTCATTTATTTAAATCTATTTATTTCACATTCAACCCAAATCTTAAAAAAAAATTAAAAACAAGAAAATAAAAAGGAACGCAAAATACACTTTAAAGAAAAACAAAATCGTATAAAATTATATTGAAAAAACTCAATACAACTCTTATGCTAGGGTTTCTTTAGCAACCGTGCTAGAGATCTCAAACCTGTGTTACAGCTGCATTTATAATTCGATATAACCATAATCGATAAACGATTTGGAGCAAGGTTCTCAAGTGGCAACATCGTAAAGCTTAGCGCAGCTCCCGAGTGACGAACTGGTTGGATATGCGGGGCGTCGTTGGATGCAGATGGCTAGGACCAGGGGATTTCCAAGTTCAGCAGTAGACTTGTGATAATTTGTAAGGATTGGCCGAATATGGATTTCACCGAATACGAATATTCGGCCGAAATACGGTAAAACTTTTACCGAACCGAACGAATGGCCGAATGGCCGAACTTTATTCGGCAGCATCACCTCTGTACCTGACCAGTTTACGTCGTAACTTGTGTACATAAAACGCGCGGAATTAGCGCTGGAGCTTGCCCCCCGCTCATCATCTAGTTATGAACAAATTGCCGGTACATGCTTATGTTTTGACTATTTTTGTGAAAAAAAAGTATTAGGTTAGTTAGAATAACACATTCTCAGTGAAAATTGATAATTTATATGATAAAAATGAGTGGCAAGAGATCTACTATTTGGACTTATTTTAGAGAAACTGACATCCGATGGTAAGTAGATGTTATGGGATATAACCATCTACATCTTTCCATGATTAAGAATCAAAATGCAGATCAGTTGTCAAAGCTGAGGACTAATATGGAATGCGTGTATTACAGTAAAATTAATCACCGGTATTTACACTCGCCATACGAAACACAGCAGTATTAAGCTAGTTATGGTTACACCAGCACCACCCATAATACTTATAAAGCGTCCATCAGCATAAATACATAAACGCTGAGTATTTAGTAATTTAAGTAGACTGTAAGCATAGGATTAAGAATTGTAAAAGACAATGGTTAGAATAAATTCACATCTCTCTCTGTGAACACGTTATTTTAATTAGTTTTTAAAAAGCTCTCGGCAGCTCCCGCAACTTGACTGGCGCAGCCGGTAGGTTCACCGGAAAAGCTATGCCACCGTTCGTGAATATCGCGTATACAAATTTACACATTTTCACACATCGGCGGGCGATTCATAATATCATAATATCATATTCATAGCGTGGTGATCCAGCGAAAAAAAAACTTGGACAAGAATAAGGAGCCGTGAAGCTGATGATGGGCACTGCGGGCTGGTGAGTAGGACTCTTCACCTCCTTCATATCCCTTAGTAAACTTGGAATTAGATATTTTCCATTTTGACTGTTATTTGGGTTTCAAATACCAGTCTTACATACATTTTATAAAGTATTAAGTGCAATAAATAACTATTACTTAAATAAAAATTAAAATAATATTAATTTAATTGTAATACGTGCATAATATTAAGTCCCATATTACTCAATAAAGTTATAGAGTAATATTATATTAAGTATTATACATTAATATTAAGTTCTTATTGTGTCTACATGTCGATGGCCCCAACAAATAAACGTGCAAGAGCTCTTACCCAAATTTTTTTTCGTATTTTTCGTTTGCTTGGCCTATTATACACCTATATTTTTTTTGAATATTTTAGACTTCGAATAAGCCTTTTATAGCACAATATTCCTTTATTGTACGGAAAAAAATATATACATATCACATAAATAATAAAACATGCACTTATTGCCGATTATTAGTTTATTTGAGTTCACCGGAATAATGGATATTTGTAATTTTTTGAATTTAGGTTCCTATAAATGTATAAAATAAAGTTATAAAAATAAAAAATTGATATTCAATTTTTTTTATTGGAAAAATCATGTAGTCACTATAAGACCATTGCCCGTTTAGTAAAAAATATGTGGACTCTATATGACCATCGCTCATTTGGAAACTCATAGAAACTCAAAACTCATTGTTAGTTTGTAGTAAATTGTATTAAAACTACAGAAACTGGTTGAGTATTTATCAAATTCTATTATTTTCAGTACTGGTTTACATGAAAATTTTCAAAACAAGGTATTACACATAAAGTAACAAGGCATATTTTGCACATAATATTTGTGCGGCGCTGCTAACGTCATGTGCTACAAAATTTGCACCACCTTCTTTTACCTTTGCAGGGCATGTGCAACCTCACATTAGCTAACCTCACTTCATCCGGCACTCCAAATACACCTCCTTTCTTGTTTTTATAAGTGATTGGTTGTAGACTGGTGGTACTAAAATTATTTATAAGCCCTCTGCCAAGTCTTGCTCTAAAATATATGTGACTGTTGTTTGTTTTCTTATGTGTAAGCCGGTAATACATATACGCATTTATAGCAGAGGTCTCCAGCATGAACCAAAACAAGCGGAACCAGTTTCGTCTGGACTTCTTTCCGATCGAATAAGACGACCTGAAATGATCAAGGCGATCGAATCCGCCCATATTTTTTGTGTATTCTGCCTGCATTGCAGCCAGGGTTCGTGCAATATCATCATCTTTCAGTAGTTTCTTAGGCCTCTGGAATAAGAACAAAATAGGTAAAAATACAAGAAAACCACATTTTTTTAATGGGCTTTGGTCGAAATATGTACCACATACTTTGCACTCATATAGTTCTAGAATCACACTCTCAATACTAAAACTATTATATTTACATAAATATTTCTTTTATCTGAAAAAAAAAGGATACAATATCACTTACCGGATGTTTTTTCGACATTTTCACAAAAAACACCTCACAAACGCGCGAAAATAACCAGCCACTGACAGTTTTTTTTTAAACAGGATCGTTCAAAAATTTCCGTTCGGATACACGCGATTGATGATTCATTTTGTAGAATCATTCACTCACTCGCATAAAATGACATTTTGTGGTACATTTATGAACATTAAGTTTGTTCAAAACCCCATAATGTAATGTGGTACATTCTGATATCATGGCCCTATTAAGGGTTAAAATTGGTGAACAATAGGATACACGGTATGTACCTACATATTATTATTGATTAACTACTTTTGTAAGTAAGAGGATACACACTTTAATCAATGGAAATTGGATTCTTATTATTCTTTCCCTTTATGACAGGTGGTACCATGTTATGTGGACTCCGACAACCTTTTTAGTTAAATGTAATAAGAACGAAAATCACCTGACACAGGCACCGCACGGTGGTTGCCTATTATTTAGCTAATTTATTGTCTTATGTATTATGTAACTATTCTCTTTAGAAGGATTATTTGCTTTTACAGGCTCAGCTGATATTGTATCGAGTAAACATTTTTTGATCCATGTTAAGTACTTTTTTTTAGACAATATTATTAATGAAGATGACAGTAGTATTGAACTTGAAGAACAAAATGAAATTAAAGGTGAGAATGATGAAACTTTTTCTTTGGTTGTTGGTTAGATATAATATATATATCTCTGTGGTGAGGGTTTAATTTGATTTTATATATAATGAATTTATATTTTATATTTTATTTATGAAATGGAATTGCAATCCGTAAATAATAATGATGATTTCCAGACTACTGATAATTATATTGTAATGACTCCATCAACCCAACAAAAAATAGATTTTATAGCCACGCCGACTGTTTTATACATTAATAATGATTAGTCGATCTAAGAAATATTTCCGACTTAGAGGGTTTTTTACATAGTATTGAAACACAAAATATATCCCAGGATATTGTAACTACAGAATCGGAGGAAAGACCGGTCACTCCTATAGAACCGCTTACGAAAAAGAGAAAAATAGATCCTAATTTATGGAAAGATCGCAAAAATAAAACTCTTAAAAATTCTGGTAAAAGTTATGAAAGTATTAGAACTAAAAAGTAAAACGTAGAAAAATCTATAGGTCCACCATGCAACTGCAAACTGAAATGTTACGAAAAGATACAGCAAAATATGAGGAGTAAAATTTTTCAAAATTTTTGGGCTATCGGGGACCACGAAAGACAGTGGGATTTTATTAACCGCCATGTAAAAAAAGAAAACGTCAAAAAAATTACAATTGAACGTAAAAATAATCGTACTTAAACATTAACATATCAACTATTCGATGATACTAATTCCATGATTAAAGTTTGTAAAACTATGTTTTTAAGTACTTTGTCTATTACACAGCAAGTAGTATACACAGCTATTGATAAATTGGGAGATGACAATTATTTAAAAGATTACAGAGGAACTCATAAGAATAGGCCAAGAAGAATGTCAGAAGAGACTGAGAAAAGTATAATTGACCATATAAATCTATTTGAAAGAGTTGAATCACACTATACTCGTAAAGATAGTCAAAAGCAATATCTGTGTGAAACATTGAATGTCTCTAAAATGCACCGACTATATTTAGAATGGATAGATACAAACCACCAGTACAATCAAACATGCAAAGCAACTAAACGGTAGTATGAAATAATATTTAATACGAAGTTTAACCTATCCTTTCACAAACCTAAAAAAGATTTATGTGAAATATGTTCAATTTACCAAACTTCTGATGATGTTAGAAAAGAACAATTAAAAGCTGACTATGAAAAGCACTTAAAAGAAAAACAAATGGTAAGGCAATTAAAGGAACAAGAAAAGGAAAAATTTTGTTCAGGTGACAGTGTTGTAGCATGTTTTGATCTGGAAAAAGTGTTAAATATCCCCCAAAGTGAAGTAGGCATATTTCATTATAAACGAAAGTATCCTGTATACAATTTCACGATTTATAATATCTTAGAGAAGAAAGGTTACTGCTACGTCTGGCATTGTCAAATTGCGAAAAGGGGTGCGATAGAAATAGCTAGTTGTCTTTGGTCATTTATCCAGGCACACGTTGAATTAGGAATAAAAAACATATCATTTTATTCTGATTCATGCGCAGGGCAAAATCGTAATCGTTTCGTATTCGCCATGTTTTCTTTAGCGGCGAAGAAATACAACATAAAAATAACACATAGGTTTTTGGAGAAAGGTCATAGCCAATCGGAGGGCGATTCTGTGCATGCTGCTATTGAGCGTTTTAAGAAAAAGCATACTATCTACACACCTGATCAAATGTATTACTTGATAGAGAATGCCAAAGTTACCGGGCATAAGTATCAAGTAAAACAAATGACGCAAGCTGATTTCATAGATTTTAAAGAATTTATTAAAGGGAAGAATTGGTTAAAAGATACAGATGGTAATAAAATTTACTGGAGCAAAATTAAAGAAGTAGTTTTTCCTTATAATCAACCTGATACAGTTTACTTTAGATACAGTTTTGAAGACGAATTACAAGAGATGCAAGCTATTACGAGGACTAACTCACGAAGGTGACGAGGGGAACCTATAGAACACGCTGAAACCTAAAACTCGCATACACTGGAATGCTACACGTACCTCTTCCTTTATATAGAGATTTAATAAGTCTGTATGACTCGGGAGCCATACCAAACCATTACCAGTGTTTTTACAGAAATCTAGTTCCATTAAATTCCACCTGAGTTACCAACGATAGTGACGAGGAGAATTATTAGTAACCACTTATTAGTTGTTTTCTGTTAGATTTTTCTTGTTTTGTTTTAGTAATAATATACTTGATAAGTACCTACTTCGTTCTAAATTGGATAAATAAATAGTAATTATTCTTATTAACAATATTTTTTATTGAACCTTCAACAAAAAAATAGCTAATTTACATTATATACCATGCACTAATAAAGTCGTATTACATAAATATTGAGTCGATCTTGTTAACACAAATATACGGGCCTTTATCTTTACAAATGTGTAAAAGCAACAAAATATACAAGAATAAGTGTGTAGATGACCAGAGCAAGGCTCAGGGAAAAAAATATACGTGGAATAACCATGCAACATTTCACTACACTTGTTTAAGCTTCATTTATGACACGAATAAACGTGCAGTGATACAATAATGTTAACAAGTCACATATTATTCACTGGAATAATATAATATTTTATTTATAATAAATATATGAGCTGAAAGATATCTTTTTTACCTTTAATTTGATCACACATTATATTTGTCTATTTATTAAGTAATTAAAGTTATGTGATTCCAAACGTTTTTATATCTTCCTGAAAAGTTGTCGTTTTTCGATTGCACGTTTATTCGTTGGGGCCATCGATGTGTTTGTTAATTTAAAGATTACTCGACACGTTAAGGACGCGTTTGCAAATCAACCAAAATTAGGGTGTTTTTCGGTAGATTTTGTGACAAAACTAAACCAAATCAAATATAAGTAAAAACTACCATGTATAGATTGGTTCTTCATCTGCAAACGTCTGTAACTCTTTTGTTGAAAATAGTAGTTTTTTATATTGTAAAAACGAACTGCCATTTTCTACAAAATTAACGATACCGGCTTGTGTTTCGGTACATGTTTTGGTCTATTATCAACATATTTAAAAATTTAAAAAATACTATAAGATGACAGACATATTCAATTAAAAAACCCTGGGTTTATTTTTTTATCAAAATGTCACAAATAGTCGTAGAAAAAATAAAAACTGATGCACATTTTTTCACATATTTTGCTAATACGGATAAATCATAATGTATTGCAATAAGGGCTATTTTATTGTTGGTGCCTGCTTTGATTTATTGTACAAAGATTTCGATGAAACCACAGTCCGCGCTCGGCCGCCGTCGTGAGTGGACACTATATCGCCTGTTTGCAGCGGCTCATTCTGAAAAGATCGCTGTACATACACAAAATATTAGAAAAAAACAAATTGGAAACATAAGTACTTGACAAGTGATAAAATTATTATTTTTATACTCACAGTTTTTTATTTAGCTAAAAATAAGTAGGATATATAAACTTACCTACTACTGCAACTCCTGGACGAGCGGAACTAGGTGTGCCGAGTTTGAGCTCGTTTTGTTGGTTATGATGAGACCTTACCTCCGGACTTGATGGTGTGACCTGAAGGTGTACTTTCGTGATCGCTATTTAAACTTCTTGCAGAGTAAAACTAGGTGTGCCGAGTTTGGGCTTATTTTGTTAGTTATGATGAGACCTTACCACTGGACTTGATTGAGTGACCTGAAGGTGTAATCAGGTGGTTACAACTGGAACTCCTAGACTAGTCGAACTAGGTGTGACGAGTTTGGGTTCATTTTGTTAGTTATGATGCAACCTTACCACCGGACTTGATGGAGTGACCTGAAGGTGTAATTCAGTGATTAAACTGGAACTCCTAGACTAGTGGAACTAGGTGTGCCGAGTTTGGGTTCATTTTGTCAGTTACGATGAGACCTTACCACCGGACTTGATGATCACTGAATTACACCTTCTGTCAGTCTGGTGGTAAGGTCTCATCATAACTAACAAAACGAACCCAAACTCGGCACACCTAGTTCTACAAGTCTAGGAGTTCCACTTGTAATCACCGAACTACACCTTCAGGTCACTCCATCAAGTCCGGAGGTATGGACTCGTTATAACTAACAAAACGAAGCCCAAATTCGGCACACCTAGTTCTACTCGTTCAGAAATTCCAGCAGTAGTTACTGAATTACCCCTTCAGGTCACTCCATCAGGTCTGGTGGTAAGGTCTCATCATAACTAACAAAACGAACCCAAACTCGGCACACCTAGTCCTACAAGTCTAGGAGTTCCACTTATAATCACCGAACTACACCTTCAGGTCACTCCATCAAGTCCGGAGGTAAGGTCTCATCATAACCTACAAAACGAACCCAAGCTCGGCACACCTAGTTCTACCAGTCTAGGAGTTCCAGTTGCAATCACCGATCTACACCTTCAGGTCACTCCATCAAGTCCGGAGGAATGGACTCGTTATAACTAACAAAATGAAGCCCAAATTCGGCACACCTAGTTCTACTCGTTCAGAAATTCCAGCAGTAGTTATTAAATTACCCCTTCAGGTCACTCCATCAAGTCTGGTGGTAAGGTCTCATCATAACTAACAAAACGAACCCAAACTCGGCACACCTAGTCCTACAAGTCTAGGAGTTCCACTTGTAATCACCGAACTACACCTTCAGGTCACTCCATCAAGTCCGGTGGTAAGGTCTCATCATAACCTACAAAACGAACCCAAATTCGGCACACCTAGTTCCACTAGTCTAGGAGTTCCTGTTGTAATCATCGAATTACACCTTCAGGTCACTCCATCAAGTCCGCAGGTAGGTAAGGTCTTATTATAACTGACAAACTCAGTTCAAAGTCCAGAGCTAACATCTCACTACCAGTAGAGGGCTTCCAGTGCCAAGCAGTCTCTGGAGCAGGTATTCGTATTTCGTATCTAAGTATATTTCTGTGGTATAAGAAATGAAAAACAAATTCAATCTTTCAAATTATTAAAATAATTTCATATGACTACGATTCCCACAGCCAACCGTGCGTACACTTGTGTATGTGACTTTTGTCAATGTAGTAGTGCGATTCTATACCTATCAATTTTGTAAATTATGCGTCCTTAATACATAATAGATTAGTGCTTATACTCGAATTTTCTTTACAACATTTGTGGAACTAGTAGAGTTATAATAAATATTTTATTTTATTTCTTATTTTTGTAATTAAACTTATCCCTAATGAATTAACTAAAATAATACTAATATTTAGCGGCGATAAACGCCATTTAAATTTATTTTAAATGGCGTTTATCGCCCCTAAAGTTAAGCTCCCGACAATTCCTAAAATCACTGTCTGAGAAATTCTTCGAAGCCTCAGAGTCCCATCCAAATCACCACATTCGCGAGGCAGCTACCTATGCAGCCCCACTTCCCACTCGCTATAGTGCTCTAGTGCTATAGGCCGCGAAACTCTCTCTCGGACCCACCCAACAAGCTTTCGGCTTACCTGAACTGCCTCCTGGCGACTCAGGCCGAGTCTCCACATCTCATCTCGTAATCTGCCTTAGTTTAGTACACTTCTCAGTGGCTACTCGTCGCCGCCGCCCCCCTTTCACCCAAGGGGGGTCGCGTTCGATACGGCTATAAAGATCTCTCACCAGGTCAAAGCCAATTTCATAGATGGTGCTTAGTGGGCAAAAGTCTCCACATAACCACACAGCCGGCACTGTGGCTGAATCGTGGTATATGCATGAGCATTCACCACCTCCGGTAAACGGGGGAGCGTTTACCGGAGGCTAGCCCTTATTTGCTTCTGGGCGCAAAAAATAAATAAAAAAGCGTGTTACGCCCTCTAGGTGACGCTACTAAATATAAGGTAAAATTCGTTTTTCACGTTTTGCACGTCGTCAACCACTAACATATTGATAAGTAAATAGTGACGTTACCGGATAACAGTACCCCTAGCACGAACATTTTGATCTATCGTATAGTTTACACCACAGTTTAGTTTCAGTTAAATTTTGTATGGGAATTTGAACAGCGCTCCGTGGGCGTATTTGGAACTAAAATTCAGAAGCACGAACATCTAACGCTACGTTACGTATCGCTTTCGTATAGTTTAACGTATAGTAAGACACAAAATGTATGGGAATCGGCAGCACGAATCTTTTTTTGACGTACGTTATCGTCTATACACTGTAGAGAACTACGAAATCATTCTCACCGACATTTTTACGGTGAGAACGCTATCGTGAAGTCTTACTTTTAAGTTTCTCTAAGTCTTTCGTTGATTTTAGTTTAAAATATTTTTATTAAGAAGAAATAGAATGAGATCCACGGCTTTTTATTATTTCGCGTGGCGTTTGGCAATCGAGGCAAGAAAGCAAAGACGAGAATTAAGGTACATATAATTCCCTTAAATTAATTATTTAATGTATTAGTAATATTTTTTATAGCAGTTTAAATTAAATATATTTAAATAATTCCAGGTGTTACACAACGCGTTTTTCTTCGACGAACTGAAGACCCTGTGGATATTTCTGAATTGGAGTTTAAAAAAAGATATAGATTGAGTAAAAATGCATTTAAATACCTTCGTCATGAACTTCGCTCTAAAACAAACTTGAGAGATAGTAAAAGAATAAGTTTAGAGCTTAAGGTATAAAACAATGCTCAAAGTTTATGTACTTGTCGTAGTTATTCTGTGACCTAAAATGTATTATTTATTTCATTTATGTTTTAGGTTCTTTGTGCTTTATCATTTTACGCAACGGGCTCTTATCAACGTTTAGTTGGTATGGGTAAACACTTAGGCCAAATAAGTGTTAGCAAATGTGTTTCTCAAGTTACGGAGGCACTTAACAGCCAAATAATATGCAACAATTTTATCAAGTTCCCTACTTCAAGGGCTGAGAGAGACGTCATTAAGAAAAAGTACTTAAAAACTTAAAATATTGTGTTTTTAACTTTGTTAAATTCTCTAGTCGAATTAAATTAAAAAAGTAATTATTTTTCACAGATTTTTGACTACATATAAGATACCGGGTGTCATTGGCTGCATAGATGGATCACATTTCCGCATATTTACACCACAAAAAGAAATTGAACACTTATTTTATTGCAGAAAGCATTTTCATTCCCTTAATGTACAAGTTGTAAGTTTAATTTGTAGGTACTCCATGTAGCTTGTAATCTAATGAGTAGTGGCGATATGGGAATATCCACTACCCCATATCTTCCGTTTCTCTAGTCGTAAGAGGCAACAGACGGAAGGAGATGGGTAGCAACACTTTTATAATAATTAGTAAATGAAAAAACTGCGGTTGCCAATCCATTTGCGGGCAAGTAGGTATGCCATTACTATGACATTAATAGGCTGTAATGATAATGATTATGGTGATGAATTTTGAACTTAGTATTAAATTAAGTACATAGATATTTTATGTTATTATTTGAAAACTAACAAAAAAATTATTTGTAGGTTTGTGACAGTGAATGCCGCATTTTAAATGTGAATGCAAAATATGGAGGTGCCACCCATGATGCTTTTATTTGGGATAATAGCCTAGTAAACCAGTGTATGCAAGAATTACATCTTAACAATGAACAAGTATGGCTACTTGGTAAGTTGCGTTATTATGTTAGCTTAAAAAATGCTTTTTTACAGGTTAATTAAATGTCCTTTTTAGTTTTCCAATTTAATTTTTATAATTATTTTTAATACTTTTTATAATGAATATCATCCTTTTTATAATATAAATAATACATTTTCATAATTGGTGCAGGTGATTCTGGATATCCACAAAGGCCATGGTTAATGACACCCATTCCTGATGCTGTAAAGGGAAGCCCTGAAGCTAATTATACCTTACTTCACGGGAAAGCGAGAGTGATTATAGAAAATACCTTTGGAAGATTGAAAAATAGGTGGAGATGTGTAAACAAGGATCGCACTCTGCATTACAAACCAGAAAAATGCGCCAAAATAATTATAGCTTGTTGTGTACTACATAACATAGCAATGCAATTTGGCGTACCTGACCCAGAGGCAGATGTATATGATAACAATCTGACTGAAAACGTAAATCAACCCACTTTATGTATTAGAAGTGATAGTAGTCAGTGATTTAATAAGAGGCCGTGCTATGAGAATTCTTGTAGATAGACTTACTGCAGCATAGTTCTTCTATACATATGTAATATGTGCATATGCCCAAATTGAATTTTATATTAACAATACAGTCAACTTAGGTAACTTTGAACAGTTTTTGAAGATTTTTACAAACAGAGTAAAAAAATTATATGAGAGAAGTTTGATTTTATTACGTTAACTACGTATTATAATATTCAGATTAATTAAAATACGCTTAATTCTTACTAAAATTGACGATTGAAATACCATTCAAAGTTATCTTGAATTTTGGGTAACTTTGAACTCTTTTGTTTCTGAAGACTAAAACATATAATATTGGACTTATTTGGAGCTTGGGTAACATTAACTAGCGTTTTTTTAATAAGAAAATAAAATTATACTCTATGGACAGTCGTATGCATTACAATTTTTTTTATATCACTTGGGGATGCCATATACAAACTAAATGTACCAGAAAGGAAGATACAGAAACAAAAGTTTTATACATTTTTAACTGTATTTATTGACTTAAATTAATAAAATAAAATTTGTATTAAAATACTAGAGCTTTTTGGGTTTCATTTGAGATCAAAAAATATGTATGTTAAGATGATATTTCTCATTAATATTTGACTTACAAAATCTTACTCTCCCCACTCCATGAATAAAATTTCATCTTCTATGTATGTTATACCACCTTTCTTGGAGATTTGATGTTCTTTTACGATACTTACTATATCCGATACCTTTACTTTTAATATCTCGGCTTTTGAAGGCTACTTCCAACCTCCTAAAAAGGATTTTTGGAAAGCTGAAACCATGACAGTCGCAGTTGACAAATTTACTTTTCGTATTTGTCCTAGGAACCTGCTCCCCTCATTACTAAATATACAATAAGCATCTTTCGCCAAATCTCTAACAGAATTATTTTTTTCGGTGTTATCTTCCTTGCGGGTTAGTCCACTCTTATGTGACGTAGAGGCTGTTAAGGCACTGCTAGGTTCCACAACATATTCTTCTATAATTGGCAAATCCTTATCTTCCCATAATATTTGTTCTTCCGACTCTCCAGTTGTAAAATCTCCTCGGATTGTTATGACCGGTGACTCAACCTCTTGTTCTTGAAGCACAGATTATCACCTATGTCAAGCATATTTATCTCAGCTATTTCTGGAGAAGGTGGTCTGTGTATCATAGCCTCAACGACAAACTTTGCGTGTCCTCCAATGTTTTGTGACTTAAGTTCATTTCCATCACCTTCTTCACCATGCTCAACAGTATCAACGACCTCATTGTTTTCACTGTCATTTTCTGTTGACAAGACTTCTCCCGAAGGAGCAGGATCCCTTTGCTTTTTCTTTTTCTTGTTTTTTGATCCCATGGGCCTGCCACGTTTTTGACAGACTGGCTGGTTTCTATTTCATTTCCTGTCTTCGTTTTGGCTGTTTTTTCCCTTTCTTTATAATAATTTTCCACTTCTTCAACCGACACACTCTTCCCTGCTACAACAGGTAATTGAAATTTCTTTCCTTTGGTTACTGTATTTAAATTCGATTGCCTCACATTTTCTATATAATTAACAAAACTTTCGCCAATAGTGTCGCTTATGTCCACAGTAGAGTATATGCTGGAAGTTTGTTTAACACAGTATCTGGAGACAATGGATACAAACCACAACTTTTAAATCCTGCTCGTAGATTTTCAGATGAATTGGCATTTCCATTTTGTAAAGTTTTTATAATTAACTGGGCAAATAATGACTTCGGAAGAGCCAACACTTTCTTGCCTCTGCAGGTTTGACGATAATCATTAAGTACTTTTCTCGATGCCGATTTTACTGCCGAAAAATAGCCTACATCAAGGGGTTGAAGAAGATGTGTCGAGTTAGGGATTAAACAAATGAACGAAATATTATTTTCAGCACATAAGCTCAGTGCTTTAGGAGATATGTGCGCGCTTATATTATCACACATTAATATTTTTTTACCCTCATCTTTTTTCACGAATGGAATGAATTGGTTTTCTAACCAATCTTCAAAAATTATTGTCTCCATCCATCCTGATTTTGAGACTGCCATTCTGGAACCTTCAGGGGCTTGATATAGCCTATCAGACCAATGTTTTACCCCTTTAAAAATAAAAAATGGTGGTACGAGCTCACCTGCTGCATTCACACAGAAGACTATGGTAAAACATGATTTAGAGCTGTTTTTTATTACATCAGGGTGCTTGCAATCTCTACGAAATAGCAATTTATTTTTCCCGGGATCGTCATGAAACCCTGACTCGTCCATGTTATACAAATTTTGTGGAGCGACGGCTTCACTCTCCTTGGAAAAATTATTAAAAAATTGTTCAATTTGCTCACGATTAACTTGAGCTCTTTTTCTCGGTATATTATGAGATAGTTTCTCCTTCAGTAAAGGGTGTCTTTCTAAAAATAATGTTCCCCATTCATAACCAGGCATATTTTCTCTGAATTGCGGCACAATCCTGTTGTTTTTATTTAGATGATCTCTGACGATAATCCTGAAGTCTAACATACGCAATGATAAGCCCACATCACTCAACAGTAACAAATGATTCTGAAAGCTCTCCTCCCCTTCTGCGGTAAATGTAATAGGTCTTCCGATATTTTTGATATGTTTCTTATTTAATTTATAATATAATGTTACAGGTGGTATATTATAATGTTTGGAAGCATCCATCCTAGACATGGCACCTGACCGAATTTTATTAAGTGCCTCTTCCAAAATTTCTGGAGTATAATTGCTTTTAGTTCCATATTTTCTAACACCAGGCTTAATTTTAAAGGATTTTCGCGGCATTGTACCTTAAAATAAAAAACAAATATGTTCATACATATGTTTTTTTAACATTTGGTAGCAACACATTGAAAGTTACCCCATCTAATAAAATACTACCAGGGTATCATTGAATGGTTCAAAGTTACCCAAAAATTTGTTATTTTTTTCTGTATCAAATGATTATCAAATATATGGGTAAAAGGGTTAGTAAATTATATGTTAATTGACAAAAAGATAATTCAAAACTGTGCCAGTAATATTAAACACAAAACTTACCCTCTTCAATTACTTACGATATCTTAAAAAAATGTAATTTAAATTCACTAATTAACTTTGTTGCAGACAGACCTTGTTTTCGCAGACGCGCTAAAATACAAACTGACATTGACAAGTACAGTTTTTTTGTTAAATATAGTCTATACATTCCACTGTTTAGCTCCACACGATACCTTCTCTATTTGGATACTCTGGTACAGTTGTAAAAAATATTTAATTGTTAGTGAAGTTCTATTCAAAGTTACATTGAAATTCAAAGATACCCAAGTTGACTATAATAATAATGATTTATTTATTACTTTTTTCGTAATTTACAATAATTTTTTAACAAATTTCGTCCACTGACAACTTCACAAAATTTATTAAGCATGTATTGTATAAAAATAGTTATTATAATATTAAGGAAATAATGGATGCTAATTACCCCTGGGAATGAGGTAGTCGCTAGCAAGCCATTTCTAATATGATTTGTGTAGTTAATTATATAATATAATACTTCATTGTAAAACATTTTTTTTAATTTACCTTGGATTTTGTTGCTAATATTTTTTTACTTTACTTCTTTACTTTTTAAAAAACGTTACCCCTCACTAGGATTTTCTCCATTATCGTGGAGGCATTTTACAAACATAAATTGCACAAGGACAAACATCCAGAGCCGGGACAATTACTTTTAGGCCATACACATACTTGTTCCGTGCGGGATTTGAACCCGAGGCCCTCAGCGCTATAATTTTCCGAACCAGTGGTAAATTAAACATAAAAGTGACTTTCAATTAGTAGGTACTCTTAATATGTATTGAACAGAAAAACATCCATTTCTATTGAATTTGATTCCGTGTTGTGTTGTATATCTATTTAGTTTGAACAATGCTTTGAATTGTTTTGTTATTACAATTTTAGATTTTAAGTGTTATTTATTTTTATCGGTATTAATATTAAGTTTGAATAAAAAATACATTAACAATTTCAATGAGATATTTTAATAAACTTATATATCATTACATTACTAAATAGGTACATTAATACTACAAAAATCACAATTAATACTACAAAAATCACAATATTTATTACCATAAAAAACTAAAACTAAAAACTATATTATATTACGGTCCTCACGGTATATTGCCAAGAAGCTTAATGCATATGGTGAGTTTACTGGAAACGAGGCATTCCATATTAGCTCACAAGCGTCCTCAGACATCTCAGCTGCATTTTGATTTTTAATCTAAAATGAATGTAGTTATTTACGGGTCACATGATCCACTTCCACTAGATGGACTGTGTGCTCATTTGTCATCATTATTCTATTAAAAAGTCTAAATTAAAACTCTCATTCATTCATTTTCTATCATCCAAATATTTTTGTAAAATATCTAATGCTCCCCGCATAAATTCCAGCCACTGAGCTTGCAACTGTAGCTCACTATCACGCTGATGGAGCTCGATATCTCTGTCGAATCCTCTCTTGTTCTAACTCTACAAACATCTTTTCTCTCTCTCTGTTATCACTTCTTATATTCTCCTCACACAAAAAGAAATATTCCTCTAATGACTTAAGTTGTTTCTTCTTGGATTGGCGGCGCTGAGGTGGAGGTTGTGGGGTGGGTTGCCTGGGGGGCAACTGGGGGGGGAGATTTCGGCGGTGTGGCAGATTGTGGAGATGTTGGGGATCAGGGTGGTGTGAGGGATCTGTGATTGCTTGGAGGTATAACTACTGGATCCTTGCTGCAGCCAGGAGTATTCCAGTCCTCATCATCTGAAAAAACCAATTGAAAACTTGAACTTCTTACAGAATTATCTTCATTTATTTTACAATTATTTACTTTTCATATAGTTAAAAATAAATATTTGTAAGTTAAAAGATTTTTTATATAATAACGGTGACAAACGAGCACACAGTCCACTAGATTGGAAGTTGATTCTGTGGCCCATATGAAACACAGCAGATTTTACGCTGGTATTCTGTGAGTGTGGTCTTTCCCCGGTCGAGCCAACCTATTCGTGCTACAACCATAATATAACTGCAGCGTAGCTCTATCACATATTAATTGATAATATAATATAGTAATGTTAATAGTTATTATTACTGATTATTATTTATTTAATTTACAAATAACCAGGACTCATGCTGATACTACAAAAATTCATATTTTTTTTATAGAATAGGGTGACAAACGAGCACACAATCCACCTGATGGTAAGTGGATGCTGTGGCCCATAGACATCGACATCTATCCTCGATGACAAATCAAAATGCAGATGCGTTGTCATCCGTGAGGACTAAGATGGAATGTCCCGTTTTCAGTAAAAAGGTCACCATACAAAACACAGCAGCATTAAGCTCTTTCTCCGGTCAAGCCGAACCATTCGTGCTACAACTATACTACTAATAGGTATAACTGCAGCATGGCTCTACCACATATAAAATATGTAATGTAATATATGTAATGCTATATAAAGCTACATGTGGCAACATGGGTCCTGGTTATTTGAAAATCAAAATAAATAATAATTACAAATAATTCATATTAGTCATAAAATTTTTTCGTATGCATCAAGTGAAAGAATTCATCATGTTATTATGATATTAAATCGTAAAATGAAAGTAATAATGTTCTGTAAGAGAAAGCAAACCAACCCATATAACAAAAATATATGAGTAGTTGAAGACTTACCAGTAGCAGGAACTTCAGGTGGTACAATTATTATATCCTCTGTATTTACTGGCTCCACAGGTATAAAAACAGTTTTGTTTACTTTTTCAGATTCTTCTACCTTCAAAATAATATAGGTTATTAGCCTTATTCTAGTTATTTACATTTATATAAATTAATTTCTGTATGTCATATTTTCATAGTGAAAGAATTCATCATGTTATTATGATATTAAATCGTAAAATGAAAGTTTTTGATTTCTAATAATGTTCTATTTATGTAAGTATGAAAGGTTTGCTAAACTAGAATAGTGATGATGAATATATATTCTAATAAAGTCAGCAAGGTAATTCAGAATTGGGGTTCGTAACTTTTTATATGAGCGCCTTTTTAGTTTGATATTGATTTCATGATAAAAATTTAACAAACCAACTGCTAAAACCAACTTCAGCTATGGCCATCCCAGTTGCTGCTTCGACACCCATTATCGACAGCACCCTATTCTCCAAATCTGTGAGACACATTTTTAAGGCAGGCCCACCACCAGTACCATGAGCAGTTTTATTAATTTTGGCCCACTTCCTCTTCGTGTTGTTTTTTTAAATCACTCCACACCTTTAGCAAAGCAAATAAAACGATAATTAACTTAAAATTTTGACTACACAAAATCAACCTTGCTTTTAAAACTCTATGTAGGTAAGCGCTCTTGATTTGTAAAGAAGGTTTAGGAACAATGAAACTAGAACTTACTTTTCGCCACTTTTCTTCACTTCGAGACTCTCCAATTCCTTGGCTGTTAAGCAAATCGCTTAACTCCTTCCACTTTCTAATACACCACAGTCGCCCGTGCGGTAAATTTTGAGGTTTAGATAAGTTACCATTCGGGTTGGGTTTACAATTCGGTCGCCTGAATTTGAAGATTCTGTCAATGTGGGGGAGTCAAAGGGGTTTATCTGAAGCACCCCCACTCAATTTTTTCTGCCGGAGCAGCGTCGAAGTATTTTTAATTATTTTTTAAAAATATTGGTAAATGACTAATTTAATTACGTTTTTGACATTTCATCTGTCAATGTCATATCGATATATAGTATTGAATCGATCTAGTGAATCGATATTTCACCCTAGAGAATCGAGATCGAATCTTTTTCTGTTTTATTAAGATTTGCAAAATTATTTACAATTGGTTGAATGTACCCCAACTCGTAAAGAATGACAGTTTTTAATTTAATTATTCAATGTTATCTGTACTTTATTGTATCTTTTGATATCGTAAATATAAACTTTTAACGCAAATAAAAAAAAACGATTTTTGCGAAATCGATCTTTAAGATTTCGATTTTTTGTGAATCGATTCATCTAATTTCGATTTGAATCGATTTAAAAATATGTAAAATTAAATCGCTATGCCGGCCATTTTGTTGACAGCTTTTCGTCATGGTGTTGCTTCCGAGTTTCAGAATTTTGGTGAATAGTGAAATATTTGTGGCGGCGGAATACTGCTAAATATCGCAAAGATCTTTTCTTACAAATGGTGGCAGCCATAAATTATGTTTATAAATTAAAGTAGTTACGAAAGTTAATAATTTGGTGTTATATCGAGTGCAATAGCGAGCGAAACGAGCCTGGGACGTGGAGCACCCCGACTCGGACAGGTTAGGTTAGAAGAGGATGACGGGGTCGAGTGAGCGAGCGAAGCGAGTGAATAGACTCCGTCATCCTCTTCGTGGTTATTGTTTTGTAAACCACTCAGAAGTAGGAGCCCCGCAAAGCTCCGTCTACCAGACTTCCCTCGACTGCACCACGTTAAGTGGCGTGGGGCTTCCATCCTCCAACTCTCTCTACCCATAAATCGGGTTAAAATTGTCATAAAAATTACGAAACATAACCTCAAAATGAGATTTTTAAAAATAAATAAAAAAAAAACAAAGCACGTCCGGCAGAAAGTGGAAGTAGGGGGTGACTCTACAACTCCTCCCCCTCCCCCCCACGCCACCCCTCACCCCCAAATTCAGGCGACCGAATTGTAAACCTTACCCGAAATTCAGCCAAAAATACTAAATACAAATACAAAAACTTTCTACGACAAAACGAAGCGCAGTCACAAACTAGTTTTTCGCATAGTTGACTCCACAGACTACTAAGAGGATACTACGCATGTTGACTCTATACGAATTCATGACGCAATTGCTTATTATTCGTGCTCGGGGTACAGAGGGCACTTATTACGATATATATTTTTTTTACTTCTAAAACGATCTACTACAAATACTAAAATTTAAAGATTATTTGGTAAATATACATTATTCTTACGATAATATACCGAAATCACGTCCATTTTTTGCTGGGCCATAACGTGACTATACCATAGATAAATTAAATATGTAGCAAGCTTACGTGACTATACTCTATTCTAATTACGAAGTCCCATTTGACAGATATCAGATATCAATAATCGAGTACTAGTAAAGTACCGCTATAGTCGATACTTGACGATATTTATCTTCAATTACTATAACGAACAAATTAAAATCGTATTGACAGAAAAAGGATTAGCATCAAAATAAAATTTGTAAAACTGTTTTTTAATTTTAATTAGATAATATTATATGATATTTGTATCAAGATGGAACATATTCATCATCACCAGCCGAAATCGATATTTCATGGTCGGCATCGTCGTCATCACCCTCATCATCGTCTGTAGAATCCCCTGTATTTATTATAATTTTGTTATCTATGACGACATCGATATGTATGTCTCTGTCCCAATTAGCACGAAATCAAATTTTTGTTTGCAAAAAAAAAGTTGAAGCAATTGGGCCAAGGGCTACTCTTTATGTAGGGAGGCGGAAAATGCATTACGCATACCACGACAGCCGGTCTATCGTGGTTATGAGGGACTCACTGCCTGCCGGGGGAACCTAAGTGATACCCTCTAAAAACCGCCTTTGGGGACTGGCAACCAGCTGTTTAAAGCTTCTTATGCCGTATCGGAAGCGACCGTCTTTTGGGAAAAGAGGGTGCAGGCGGCTACGAGCCGCTGAGGGAGTGCCTACGAAGGCAAATTAATTCTGAATAATTTAATTAGAGTTGGCCTGAGCCACCAGGAGGCAGTTCAGATCGTTTGACAGTTTATTAGGCGGGTCCGAGTGAGAGTTTCTCGGCCTGCGGACTCAATAGCCTCACGAATAAGATGATTGGAATGCGACTCTAACGCTTTGAAGAAGTTCTCAGAGAGTTTTTTAAGAAATTGTTGAATTGTAGGGAGCTCTAGGTCCCGATGAATCAGGGTGCATTCGCAGCTCGACGACAGAAAAGGTTTTGAACTATTTGGAGTTCATTAATAATTTTAGGGTCAAAAATGGGGCCCGCGTAGGACATGACTGGTCGTATACATACCTTATAAAGGGTACGCTTGTTTCTGAGAGACATTTTACTGTGTCGGCCCAATATACTGTTGAGCCTACTCAGGTAAAAACGTGCGTGATGGGTTACTCTTTTGACGTGGGGTCTGAAAGTGAGCCTTGTGTCTAGAGTGACACCTAAATATTTGGCAGACGTATGCCAGGGGACAGGGGTCCCTAGCATACGTATTGGTGGAGTCTTTTTGAGACGGCGTCTTTTATAATCGAAGTGAACGGCGTAGCTCTTCTCCGGGTTCTCATCGATGCGCCATTTTTTGAACCAAGCTCCTAGGTCGTCAACTGACTTTTGAACCTTGTTCCGTATTAAAGGTAGCGAGATAGCTTTACAGTAGAGAGCAGTGTCGTCTGCGAAGAGGAAGAACACCTTTCGACGGGATGGGAATGTCGTTGGTGAACAGGATGTACAGCAGAGGAGCAAGTACTGAGCCCTGAGGGACACCAGCTTTGATAGGGCGCTGTGAAGATAGCGTGCCTTCGTGTCTAAAACGAAAGGTACGATGCTTTAAATAAGAGGCCACGAGACGTACTAGAAGATTGGGGAGACCTATTTTGTACAGCTTGTAGATAAGGCCTGTATGCCAGACTCTATCAAAGGCTTTAGCTATGTCGAAAAAGACCGCGATGGTCTTATGACGATGAGGATAAAAACTACTGAGGATATATTCCACAATACAGAATTGATGGGGAATGATAAGAGGGTCACCGTCTGTGGGAAACAGATAGCGCCTCATGCGAGTTTGGATGACTCTTTCGAAGAGCTTGCCCATTGCCTTGAGGAGGCTAACGGGGCGATGACTGGAGGGGAGGTTGAGAGGCTTGCCTGGCTTGGGAATACCAATCACAGTTGCCTCTTTCCACGTAGTGGGAAAATAACTAAGGTTGAAGCAGGCGTTGAAGATAATAGATAAAAAGGTTAACACCTGCTCAGGAAAGTGTTTTAGGGCTTGGTTGGAGATGCCATCCGCGCCCGGAGCCTTTTTGGGCTTAAGTCCTTTGATGAGGGATGAAATCTCATCATTGGACACAGAGATAGGTTTGGAGGCTGTAGGGGGTGAGTTCCGGCGGCGGACCTCATCCTCCACTGCCTGGACGTGTGAGGGGTCGACGGGTTGAGAGCTAGGAGAGCATTGTGCGGCAATGCTATCTGCAAGGCACTCAGCCTTTTCCTCGTCCTCGAAGGCAACCGTACCATCGGGACGGGAGAGAGGGGTGTGTGTGTGATAGCGTCTACGCGGAGGGCTTTAGCCATCTGATAGTATGCTGTATGAGATGGAAAGATATTCTCCATGAGTTTACTCTTTTCGAATTTCTCGACAGGCCACACACTGTGCGTACCTGCTGGAAGATGGCTTTTGCCTCCGGCACGTTGGTTAAAATGACTAGGGCAAGAGAGAACCTCTGGCCCGTTCTGCTGTGCATTTTGTGCCCGGCTTCTACGGAAAACCTTGGGACTTAAGGTCCTCAAGGATTTTCTCGTTGGAAAATTCGAAGGGGACGCCTCGGATGACGGCCCTGACTTTACGCTCTTCCGGAAGGGCGTACGTATGATAAGAAACTCGTTCGGCTGTGAATAACCTGGTGAGTTGACGGAAGTCGAATTGGGGATGATTTTGATAGTCTCCCCGAGGTTAATGGCGTGGCGTGGCGATGGTGGTCATATTTAATGCCTGCATCGTAGCAGGTTTTCGACAATTTGGTGAATCTTGCCTTGTCTCTTAGGAAGACAGGGGGTGGGACTTGCTTCTTGGCAAGGACTGGAGCACAGCGAGAGGCAGGCTTGGGCGGAGCGGGGATGTCTAGTGACATAAGGGGGGCCGAGGCAGAGGCGGGGGCTGCGGGGGCAGAGGTGGCAGCGGGAGCTGCGAAGGTTGTAGGAGCGGCAGGGGCCGCTGAGACAGGGAGGATACGGTTTTTCGCGGCGCGTTTACCGCTGCGCTTGGAGTTCACCGTGGTGAATGAAGAATCACCGGTTCCGTCGGAATCACAGGACTCCGATGAACTGGTGCCAGAATTGGTGGTGGGCCTCTTCCGGGAGGCCGACGCAGAGGACTCGGAGCATGCGTACTCCATCTCTAAGGGGGCAAAAGAGTTCTTAGTCTCTAGGTATGTCGCGATTACGGGCGGCGGTTGGAGTGCCTGAGGGGCAGGGGGAGTAACATGGGCGGCGATGACGGCGAGGGCCGTCTCATCGAGGTTAAGGCCCAGACCAAGAGTTTGGTTTAGGGCGGAGACGAGGGACTTAATTTGACTAACTGTGGACATGTTGGGGGCAGTAATTCTACGAACAGTAACATAACACGACCGCTCGAGAGCGGTGCCACAGGCGGAATGTTGCGAAAAGAATCTGTCTATAATATTTTATACAATTCTTTTAGTCACGTCACTATGTAAAAAGAAAAATAAAAATATAGAACGTAAACGCAAAACGGCAGTAAAATATTATTATCTTTTAAAGTTTTAATTATTTTGAGCACGATGTCTAAAAACAATATGTTGATTGTGTGTGTGAATTAATTGTATAATGATTTAGATTGATTGTGTATTTTTAAATGATGATTTACGACCATGAGCAAAAAATGATTATTATTTCAAATTATGCAAAACGTGAAGAGTTACGTTCTAAGAAATGTCAAAAGGGACTTCGTAATTGGAATAGAGTATAACAATACCTTAATGCACAACCGGGCATATTTTTTAAAAATATTTTTAAATTTATGAAACGAATGCATCTTGACCTTTTGACGATGTCACTACACTATAGTTCGGCCGTTCAGAGAATGCGTTCCTGACACCTATTGCCCCATTTACATTCAGCCCGTTTGGGCAGGGAAGTGAGCAGGGCAGTGAGCAGGGCAGTATGTAAACAGGCTACTCGCGCTGACACTGCCGCTGCCGCTGACACTGCCCGAAATGTCGGTTTTTCGTGCGGAAGTCAAAGGACGGGCAGCGCGAGCGGCAGTGTGTGTTCACATTCAGCTCCATCGCTCACTTCGCGACAAGCGCCTGGATGAACGGACGTGCGTGCCGTCCTGTTATTAAATAAATACGATCTACCAAAATGCCTTTCGAGTGGATTAATGAAAATACAATTAAGTTTTTAGAACTGCTGGAATCAGAAAAAACTATATGGGATTTCAACGATAAAAACCACAATTCATCATCTTCTACGAATACGAATTTTCTTTTTGAGTTAACATAGTACCTATGTACATAATTAATTATAAATTCGTCAAATTTATTATATTAATATAAAATTTAGTTTAAGGAATTAATGAACATTGACATTTTATTTCTAAAAACGATTAGTAACTCATATTGATTATTTATTAATTAAAATGTAAAATAAGTTAAAAGGTAATATTTGCATAATAGCCTGAGATTTTTAAATTATAATTTTATTGTAATTAAAATTACGAATTAGTTTATACTGAAGTGTAGTTAATAAAATAATAATAGCTTAACTAATCTCATATAATATTTAATATTATTTATGTAACAATAATATAATAATTCAATTAATAATTTATGAACAATTTACTGTATAAGAATTCAAATAGAGTGGATCTGTATAAGTATTTAATTGTACATAATATATGAATTCAAAAAGAATGTGTGTACCTAACTTTTAAGCAACATCGGGTTTGTGTAATTAGCTGTATTTCATATCATTTTTCCATGCCAATTATGGCAAAACATGTCAGTTCCACGTCATTGATCATCTTATGTACCATGTTTTTAAGCAAATAAATTTTCTATCTATCTATCTATCTTCTTTTGAACTTGATATCTTTTTAAATTATTAACATAATTTTGTATTGCAAGAAGACACAGCGCGGATGCTGTAATTATTTCGACGTCCGCCATAGTCGAAAGCCGAAAGCGATGTGAGTGGTAGGGCAGAGTGTGAATACACACTTCCCGCGATCCTGCTACGGCAGTATTTGGGGAAGTATTGCCGGCAGCGCGAGGAGCAGTGGCAGTGGCTGAATGTAAATGGGGCTTATCAGTTAGTCACGACTAGTGATGAGTACAACATAACACTGAGTTCGTTACCGTTCCTCCAAAATGAACCGCCGCGTTATTTTTAAGATTATTTTCGTTTTAAATTCGCGGAATCATTTAAAACTTATATTTTAGTAATTTAAGTGGAAACCAAAAAAAGGTAATATTTATATAATAAAATTGTTTTATTTATTCTTTTTTACAAAGTTACAATCTGTATTTCTATGCAATAAAGTACATTAAATTGAATGTGCGTACAGAATATTAATCAGACTCCGATTCGCTTGAGGAGGTGTTGTCTTCATCATCATCTTCGCCTACATGTATAATTATATTATTATCAATAACAGAATCAATCCTGATATCTCGGTCAAAATGTTCCACAATCAGGTTTTTAATCTTCTCAACAACCTTTGCCCAGTCATCTCTTGTGACTTCCCCGCAGGCTTCTTTTAGGGTCATCATCTTTTTCGTGCTGAATGGCGGGGAAGTATTGTGGCGGGCGGCGTAATCTCTTATTTGAGCTCAGATTAGCTCAATCGCGTTATATTGGCAATGATACGGTGGCATTCTTAGAACGCGATGACCGTACTCCAGAGCCAGTTCATCGATTTCGTATCGCACATTTTCCGTTTTATTTTCTCTGGTTTTATTTTAATTAGCTCTGGTTTTAGCATGTTTATGCATATTTGCGTCAATGCCTTTTGCTTGTAACCAAGCCACCATTTCTTCTTTTTTATTAGCTTGGGTAGGTGGTTTCTGTATTTGAACCGAGTGATAGGAGGCATTATCCATGAATATTACAGAAGGCTTTGGTAGGCTGGGCAAAAGCACGTTCTGGAACCACTCTTTAAATGCAATGGCATTCATTTCCTCGTGGTAGTCATTTGTGGTTTTTGATTGAACTGCCAGTAACGCGTTATCCACAAAGCCGTATTTTACAGAACCTGCGTGGCATATTATCAGACGGGCCCCCTTACCCATTGGTACTTTCGACATCGACGCTTGTGAATCATCCGTCCAAGAACGGGAAACCGTGTGATTACCGTTTAGCCATGTCTCGTCAATGAACACATTATCCCTGTTATCAATATTTTTTGCTTCTCTCAAAAAACTTATCCGTTTTAAAATTATGTCGTATCATTCTAATAAAATTTTTCTTTTGTCGGTTTTTTATACGAAAAACCAATATCTTTTAAGATTTTGGTTAAAGCAGTTTTACCCTCGCTAAACAGTCCAGCTTCTCTTAACGATGCCAAAAGCTTCTTCCTATTGAGATATTCATTTCTGGAATAGTAACCATATAATATATGGTTACTATTCCATTTATATGATTTCTGATTGCATCGGCGTCAAAGGTGTCAATATCTCTCACGAGTTTAGTTCTACGTTTCTTCTTCGGAGTACGTAAAATATTATCTTCCGTGCCAGTAGAGCCGAACTTTTCTTTATTAATATTTGTTATCGTTCGTTTGCTAACTCCAAGCACCTGAGAGACGCGTTCTTGTACTTGTTCGACAGGTAACAGGGGTCCGCCATTTTGCCGCTCCCGCTCAAAGTAATCTTGCAGCTTGATGATTAACTCACGGGCTCCACCAAAAGTAAAAAGAACGCAATACAAAACACAATCGAAGTCCGATTTAGCGCCGATGTCAGTTTGAAGAATGCAGAAACAGTCCATTAAACGAAAGCCGGGTAATCAAATAAAAACAGATCGAAAACACTTGAATGACGTGGTCTATGCGCACGAAACGACAACAAACGACTGTTTTAGAGTCACAAAATGGCGGTCCATAACGCCATTTGGGGTTACCATTTTCAACCTAAATATAAAAATGCTACGTTCTTTGGCGCGTTCGGTTTGGTCGTTGTTTTATTTTTATATTTAATAAAAGTTATCTTATAGTCCATTATTTTCAAATTCTAAAAAAGAAAAACAAAACGTATTATTTTATAAAGTATAACTGTATAAGAACAGATTACGATACTGTTATTGCCTGTTATTGTTAGCACAGCACTACAAATATAAAGCGCTGACATAACCTTATAATAGCGCAGTATAGATTTAGAAAAATATAATGATTTCTTATATTTACGCGAACACTACACATTGAACGGATTTTATCGCGTTTATTTTACTATTATTTTTAATTCCCGACGTTTCGGGCGCTTTCCAGCACCCATGGTCACGGGGGACTGAGATGACTGACGTTCCAATGTCATTGTTAAACCCGGAGTATGTTCAGAAGAAACGTCGGGAATTAAAAATAATAGTAAAATAAGCGCGATAAAATCCATAAAAGTAGTTTTAATCAATTAGAAAAATACTGTTTACCAAGTTATTTGACACTCAGTTTGGCAAAAAATTATAATATTCATTGATTATTGATATAATAATGTTGTTTTAACGCTCATTAATTGTTAAAACGGTAAACAACCAGCAAAAATATTTTTATCGTAACTGCAATGCCATTACAAAGTTACGTCGTCAGTTCAATCGCGACGTGTCAGGAATGCATTCTCTGAACGGCCGAACTATAAATGACAAAAATCGGGATTTTAATACTGATGTTCGGTCTATTACTACTACTTAAATGTCTTTGACTAAAGCCTTTTCCAATGAATCGGTACCTTTTAAATTTTGCCAAGTGGTAGGTTGCAATACACTGAAATTGGAGACAATTTCATTCATTCCAAGAAAACGTGATCTCTGTTGGTTAACGATGCTGTAATATTCAATAGAATATATCTTTTCAACAAGTTTTCAGGATCTTGTAGACGTTCATCCATGCAAATTTATTAAAATGGCGTTTAACTTGCCCCTGAATTTCCTAAGGAAATCCTAAAAAAATTCCTAAGGAAATAAGGGATCTTGGAGACATTCATCCTCGCAAATTTTATCAAAATGACGTTTCACCTTCCAAATAAATCACCATTTTGCTATTCTGTTTGCTCCCGTTTTAAAAATTTCCAGATTCAGTTCTATGCTTTTCAAGGTCTTCCAGGCAGACTTTCAAGCGCTTTAACCCCTCGTCTGTCCAAACGCCATATGCCCTGGCATCTCAAATAATATGCGCATCTGTCAAACGCCATAATATGGCGTCGAGTGATAGCAAACTATTTGTAACACACACACACACATATATATATATACATATATATATATATATATATATATATATATATATATACTTAGTATACTTGTTATATACTTAGTACTTCGGAAAGTGCTCGACAGATATATTGGCCGAAATGACCCCGACATTCGAGTGGTCAATAATGTATTTTAAAGATTAATGGCTTTAGATCGGAGTGCTCTAGAGGCCGCATCGATGGTCTGTAAAATATTGCAATGGAAAACCAGTACTTAAACATAATGAAGTTATAGTTTTCGACCTTTTTATTTAGTAGAATAGCTTTATTTCTTTCATCTGCCTTGGAATTAAATAGAATAGTTTTTATAAGCGCTTTTTGTGTTCAACAAACCAAACTTTTAAAGTAAAAATGAAATCGAAACGTCCCTCCAAATAAACGAATAGACAGACAAAAATTTAATTTTTTTCTTATAAGTACCGTATATAATTCCATATGCATTTAGTAAAAAGCTATTTTTTGACATTATAAACAGTCTATCTTGCTCTTCATCTAGCGTTTCATGTAACTGCAATTGTCGATATACAAAATATTAATGCAAATGATCTTTAGACGTCTAGTGACTTTCTATAGCATCCTCAATATATTTTCAATCATCGTCTATTTGAGAAAAAGCAATGTTGTTCACAGTATGCTTTTTGAAATAATAGATAATAGGACAGCCATGTATGTTTTAATTTCACGTCAGACTTTTCGCCCGTTTTCGATCACAAACCGGTTCAATTGATTATAGAGTTCTTTAAAGTTATCCTTCTCAGTGATATATAGCAAAGATTAAAATTTTTACAATATAAACATTTTTACGGTTATTTGCTTTACTTTCGTAAAGCTACTTTCCTTTGTTCGGTTCTAACGATTTGGATCAAATATTATCAGTTCAGATTAGTTTATTTCTCAATAGCAAAAATAAATTTAAATATCATAAAATTATGTAGAAAACTCACAACGCGTCGCAGCTCACAAATTAGCAGAATTGGTGTGATTTTTTTTGTAGTTTATGGCATTTTGTTATTATTAATAGCAATCACAAGTTGAACTGAAGTTATAGAACGTACGAGAAACGCATATACCACAACTTATTTTTTTTTGCAGTCTTTACCGGCGTGTGTGAGTATAAATAGCGAAAGTTTGCGAGCGAGAGGTGAATAGAGGTGTCACCATTTTCAATCCCATTCTTTAACCGCACGGGTAGTAACATAAATTCATTAAAGAAAAAAACTAATAACTTAAACTAAATCTTGTAACAATAAATGTTAAATAATAAAAATAGGTGTGGTAATGGCCCTCTAGGGCCGGGGCACTCTTCGGAATGGGGGCCCATGGCATTTTACCCAACCTGCTACCTTTTTACTATGCCACTGGTTCCTATGGTGATGTGAACACCAAGATAATGTGTCTGCTAAGACGCCTTGATATACTATCACCACCTACGGTCTATTGACTCAATCTGCCGTCAAAATCTCTCAAATACTTCGCATTGTGACTCATCGACATATTGTGAAGAAGTTTTTAAACAAAAACCTACAAAACGAAAATCCCGAATGAAATAAAAACATGACTGAAAAGACAAGCATCCAAACCAAAAATCCTAATAAATAAATACATAAAAGACTAGCAGTAGGTCGTCTGGTGTTTTATAAATAACGTAACGTTATCGTAATGGTACAACAGATAACGTTATCACAACTATCTATATTCATAACTGTCTATTTTCCATTTAACGGCAACGTTACAATATTCCTAGCGTAGACAGAGAATGCTAGCATGGCATTAGCGGTATAGATGATGGCATCACGGAGGTTGAATTTGACGTCTAGGGCTGGCTCAATAAGTTATTTTTTAAGTTAATGCTTGACGCATGGGCTGGGACACCCAAAATATTCACAGGTCCTGATTAGATCTATCAATAATTTGCTGTTCCAAAGGCACTCGCGTGTACGATTCTATATATCGCTGCCATAAATGTAACTTCAGATTACCTGGACAGAACTTTATAATAAACAGCACGAAGTTTAAAATTGCTTTATTAAACACATTTTAAAATCGTTATACATGTATCCATATGAAAAAAAAAGAAACTTATTACTCGGATTTCGCTTCACTCACTTACACGTTTTAAAAATGGGCCCCGCTGCAGTTTCGTCCTTATTGTTACGGCATAATTTTCGTTTTTGTACGGCAGTAAGTGAAGTAAGAATCACGTTTTGCCCGCAAAATTCCGTACGGAAAACTACTGTAGGTACGTGACAATTCATAGATTTTATATGAACTTACTGCGTTCGGAATCCCGAATCGGAATTCCAAAACGGAATCTCGAAACGGAATTCCGTATGTATGTGGCGGGCCTAATTTTCATAGCTATAAAGGACTTAAAAAACGTTTTGAAGTTTTTGCGGGAATTTGGCCGCCAGTGGTTTGCTGCTCTTGTTTTATTGTATAAATAATAGTTGAAGTGGATTTCGATGCGTAAAACTGATCCGATTTTGTGTATTAAATTTCTGTGCATGTGAAATAATGGTGAAAACGATGAAACAAGTGGTCATTTGGTGATGTTAACCTCAAAATAAAGTGTCTGCTTAATCGCCTTGAGATACTGTCGTTATTCACCGTCTGTTGGCCAAATACTTTTAAAATCTGCCAAATACTTGGGATTGTGATACATTAATACATCGTGAAGAAGTTTGTAAACAAAAAATCTATAAAAAGGAACATCCCGAATGAACTTAAGATATGTCTTAAAGGACAAGAATCCAAGTCAAAAAATCTTAATAAAAAAAGAGCCACAAACTAATAAGAGTACTAACGTACTACAGACGACAATCTTCCATAGTAAAAAGTTGGTCTATAGCAAGCCTCAAATATTGAAAGTGACATTTAGGTTTTTAAATTTATCTAAGGCAAAGGTATTTATTTGTTTCAGCCTAGTAGCCGGTGGCTGTAAATAATCCTCCTAGAACTTTGAAAATTTATCATTATTGGTTTAAACTTTTGTACGTGTTCACAATGTGACCACGTACATAAATTTAAACCATTATTAACGTTTATTTAGATATAAAGAAATAAAATACAGAAATATTTATTAAGTCTTTTAACATTTCAGTGTAAATTTACAAGTGCAAGCAAATTCTTTCCTTCTAGGTGCAAAACATCAATTTCTTTTAAATATTGCCACAGCCATGGAAACCTCTATAATTACAATATACTTTTTTATCGAAGAAACTGATGGTTCTTTGCACATAGGTCACATATTCACACTTCACTTCAATTGATGTAACAACTTTTCTCAAATTTTTCTCCTTGTAGTATTTATGGTTTGTGCTTGTTGCTCCCCAATTTACCAAATATGCAGCAATATTCAAAGCTATTTAATTGCTGAGTGCTCCTAGGCAGTTTAAAGACCTGCAACAAAAATAAAATTTATTTAAAAAAGTAACATCGTGTGAGTATTGCAAGGGTCCTTTTTAGATACAATCAGTCACTAAGGGTTAATTTTTCAATGGTCACATATAAGTTATTCATAAAATAAAATCCAACATAAAAATGAGAATTACAATTGAATTAATAAAATAGTTCAATTGTTTGAATTCACATCAGCATGTAAACAATCTACTATTGTACTTGGCAGATTAGCATTCACATTCTACTTTTTCGGTCGCCAGTTTAGATATGGCTATATTTTTAGATATTCTACAATCTGTCGACAATCCGTAAGATTTCCATTAATAAACACAGGATAATATAGATAGGTGTATTTTGATGGCTACTTTAATTTGCTTGTTTGTATAATAAGAAAAAGATGTGACAAAAGTATAAATGAATATTTTCCTATACTGATATTCATTGTGTCAATCCTATAGATTAAACAAAAGATTAAATATAAATACTCTTTCCTCAGTTACCATCAGGTTTGTATGAATTAGATATGGGGTAATATTCTATTTTGACTAAAAAAAATCTCACTTCTTGTAGATTCATAATATGCGCCTAAAATGATCATGCATTTGAAAGAGAATTGTCAGTTTAGTCAAGTCAATCACACACCATTTAGTGTCACTGCTACTAGTTATGTTAAGTGCAATAAAACAATTTATTAAAAGTTAAAATGCCATCTTATATCTTTAGACATTGTAAAAATTATAAATTATATATTATTATTATTAGATGTGCAGGAAGTCGATGGATGCAGGTGGCTCAGGACCGTGCTTTGTGGCATTACTTGGGGGAGGCCTATGTTCAGCAGTGGACTTGTGAAGGGCTGTAATGATGATGATGATGTAAAAATTATTATGCGTATATAAGTGTAAGGTTAAAATATATCATTTAATATAACTACTTTTACAGATCAATATAGCTTGAAGAACCGACAACCAATGGAGAAAAAAGGTTCTCAAGTGGCAGCCTTGTAAGATATACAGGAAGTCAATAGATGCTGGTGGCTCAGGACTGTGCTTTGTGGTATTCCTTGGGGATAGCCAATGTTCAGCTATGGACTTATAAATGGCTGTCATGTTGATAAAGTAAGTTTTGTTAACAGTAGAATAAAAGGAAACAAAACCACTAAAAGCAAAACAATTTTTTATAAAACTTATCTTCTCGATCGCCCGGCCACCGGTTTACGGTGGACTGTTTTACCCCGATAAGCGCCCATCGACCGTTATACGGTGGTGACGTAGTTGTCTCAAATAATATTAAAATGAAAAGCCGAAATAATGTTTGGCTCTTTCTAACGTATACTATATTGAAGCTAATGAAACGTTTAACAGATTTTATACACAAGCACGTATAGTTTCGACGATTGTTAAAACAAACAATCAGCTAAACTTGTCAGTAGGTGATGTCATATCGCTTTGGACGCTTAGTTAACTTCGAGCTGTAAATTTATTATGTTGTAATTTGAGTATCACAAGAAGAAAGTTTTTCGTAAATAGCTAAGGTTATTCATAATATATCGTAATATTATTCTCATTATAGTTTTGCTACCACGAACTTGTTTTACAGTATTTAAATTGGACCATCTGCCTAGCCAAACAAAACCGTTGTAAAAATCGTTTTAGATTTTAAGATATTAGAAATATTTCTGCTAAAATGTTTCTCCTAATGGGAGAAATTATCATGAACTATTGTTATACCTTAAAAAAAGATATACACAGTGCTTAAAATAAATCTAAATAACAAAATTATAAGAGGATGTCTCGAATAACCGTGATACGGTGGCGGGACGCCCTGAATTCTGAATTCATAATGGCGGCGAAATATAAATTTACAAATGAACATAGAAGTTGTGGAGACGCTATATATATATATATATATATATATATATATATATATATATATATATATATATATATATATATATATATATATATATATATATATATATATATTATATGTATCGCAATCGAATTTTTATAAAGCTATTTTATTTTTACCTAACTATTAACTACTTAGTGTTTTAAATTGTTTTCAGATTTAGGTATATAGCAGGATAAGACATATAGTGTGACAGTATTTCAATATGTCGTAAGTACTTCACTGTGATATTTTAACAAGTTGTACTTGCGTTTATAAAGTAAATATATTTGAAATTAAAATTTTACCATGTTTCTCAGGATTTTAACAATGCAGAAATAAGGGTTTGTAGAAACGGCCCAGGTGGGGAGAAATTGCGCAGGGTTTGCGTTGAATGCCGTAAACGCACCCGCGTTTATTGCCCTGATTGCAACGTGACTTTGTGCCCGTTTACTTGCTTTGCGCAACATCACGCCACTAAATAATAATTTTAAGCTTTTCCGACTTCTTAAAAGTAGGACGTTCTCGATTCGACCTGTATGTTTTTGTCTTTTTTTATAATTTTTGTTTTATTATTATTTTACAATTTATCCAATTTTGCCACTCTTTCATTTTCGTCAAGTTGACCCACAAAAACCATTTAAAAAAATTAAAAAATATTTTTCACCATTAACAAATTAAACTAAACATAAAAATGTAAGTATGTGTGTATGTGAGCCATGGTAGCTCAGTGGTTAACACTCGCTGTAAATATAACAGAACGCGAGTAACCCGGGTTTGATCCCCGCCGGCACCAATGAAATTGTTAATTGCTATTTTAAGTGCTCATTTACCACGTGCTCGGCGGTGAAGGAAAACATCGTGAGGAAACCTGCATGTCTGAGGAATAAGAGAAAAAAATATTTCGAAGACATGTGAAGTTCGTCAACACGCATTTGGGCAGCGCGGCGGACACTTCCTTGCCCTAAACCCTCTCAGAAATGAGGGGAGGCCTGAGCCCAGCAGTGGGACGTATATAGGCTATAACTTTTTTACTTAACTTTTTATAAAAATGTAAAAATAAAAACACCGATGAATTTAATATATTAATATATGCCTTTACAAATGAATATAAAATATTCGACGAAAGACGACTCCATACATTTTATGTCCTTAATTCTCAGTTTGGTTCGAAATTTCATCAATGTTTTTAGTTGATTTTAATAACTCTGGCAAATCATTAGAAATATGTGTTTAAGTTTATTAATTTCATATTCAGTATAGTTATTGACAAAACAATCCATTTATAAAATTATCAAACAGTTTATTTTTTGTTTCGTGAGATTATAGAAAATCTGACTACTTAAAACTCGCGATGTATTATAAAAGAAACTCGTTAACAAGTTGAGCATAATAGGGGACCACAAAAATATTTTAAGTGGCTAATCAAGGCCAAAAATTGCTTTGAACTCACATCTGTTGCAAGGATATTATTTTGCTTTCGCAACTTCGCTTTCAAATCTATTTCTTTGACTAATTTTGTAAGAAGAGGATGATTTTACCTATTTATATTAATAAAATAACTAATAAATAACATTATAAGACCTTTTATAACGGTATTAATGATTCATATTGATTTTTAAATGCATTTTTCTACAAATATGTGTATACATTTACACATTTGTGTGATTAGACCACTTGAATTATATATTGAATTTTATAATTTAATTATATAATATTTTCACTTGCTATCAGAATTAGTTAATTTTATATACATAATAAAGCAAATTTCATGCAGATTCTGAATATATATATATATTGATTAGTGTTCATAAATGAATTTATGTCGAAATCAGCATTTAAACGTTGACCGCCAACTTAAATTCATACGCTAAATTTGGCAGGGGCGCTTGTCGACTTTATGACGTTTGGGCGCTCGAGAAATTATATAGATATTATCCCATTTCTTACTTTTAACTTCCAATATTTTCAGTCTATGCAGCACCCATAACACCTATGACCATTATAACAGTTTTATTCAACATGTATTTGTATCTAGTTTGTATAAGGTATTTATAGCAAGTATAAGGTATATATGTGAATCTAGTTTGTTTTTAATATGTTCAGTGTGTGTTTTCCAGTAGATGTGCGTGTCTTTAATTATACTAAGTAATTTGAATGTATACACGGTTTCTATTTATATGTTGTTGTATCTTGTGTCAATATTTATGGGGGTGTTTTTGTATGTTCTACATTGGATGGTTTTTGTTTCATCATAGTTTATTTCTAAATAATGGTCGTTGAGCCACTGATTTACTGTGTAGTTTCCCGAAGTACTGGTGTTGGGTTTCTGTTTTGTCATAAGTAATCAATATTGATATATCATCAGCGAATAAGATTGGCAATGTTTGTTCCCTATTTAGAACTTTTGGCAAGTGGGTGATGTATCACAAATAGCACACAACCCAACACGCTGCCTTGTGGGATTTAACATTTTATGCTCCTTTTTCGGACCGCACCGATTTGAACTATTTGCAATTTATTTTCCCATATGATTTAAACCATGTGTAAGCTGAGCCACAAATAGCAGAACCATGTAGATTATGTAAAATATTACACAGTACTTTTTCATATGCTTTTGTTATGTCAAGTAATACTCTTACTCTCCTAATACTCTCCCTAAGTGGCAATCTATGGGGGATGCCTGCAGTCAGCAGCAGGCTTTCATAGGATGTATATTTATAGGAATAATGAATTAAGAAAAAATAAATTTAGAAAAATTACTGACCGGTCTTACTTTGATCTTAGATCCTGGTGAATAACAGATTTATTCGGGATAACAAATCGTAGCTCAATGTATCGGTAGCACACATCATCATCATCAGCTTGCGGCAGTCCACTGCTGGAAATAGGCCTCTCACAAGGCGCGCCACTTAGCCCGATCTTCGGCCACACGCATTCAGTTTCTATCAGCCACCATGCGCAGATCGTCGCTCCATCTGGTCAGAGGCGTCCCACACTACGTTTGCCTAGACGCGGTCTCCACTCCATAACACATATATAATAAAAAGTAACACACATGTAACTTATTATTATATAAGATCTTGTACATAACCCTTGAATTTTTTACTTTTTTAACTTTATGTCGTCGTATAATAGCCTAGGCGCTTGCCGCGTCACGTGGCGGGATTAGCGATGTGAACCGGTTTCATGAAAACCTTTAAAAAACCGGTTTTTTAAAAAACCTATAATCACCGGTTCTCATTGGCAAAACCGATTACAATCACAAAACATGTATCCTAGTCTTTGATATGTATCCGAACATGATTCTGTTCTGTTTAAAATGTTGTTTATGGTAGGGAAATTCCCCGATATCCCATTTTAATATGCGACTAACTTCACTATATTAAAATATTTCAGTTTCTGTTTTGCTTGCGAGTTCTTTAGAGTTAACAATATTTCTTTGCAAATATGCCTAAAGTAAAAAGTAAATCAATTACCAGAAATTATTTTGAAAAGATTGATAATGTTAGTGCAAAGTGTAAGCTATGCGCTAAAGTGATCAAAGTTGGAGGAGGAACTTCGAATATGTTGGCACATATTAAGAGAAACCATCCTCAGGCTACAGTGGAGGTGGATCGAGGTCAAGTGGGTGATCAGCCAGGTGCCACACAGGCACAGGAAACATCTACTAGCACGACACAAGAAAAACCAACGGATACTCCGCGCCCCATATTTCAGACTACTCTGAAAATGACCGCATCAAGTAGCAAAAAGAAAATCGATAAATATTTGACTATGATGATCGCCACGGACTTTCAGCCGTACTCAATTGTTGAAGACAAGTGTTTTAGGAAGCTGGTTGAAGCATTGAATCCAAGCTATAAACTACCAAGTAGACAGAGGATCAGGTATGACCTAATGCCAGAACTTTACCAATGCGCAAAGTTACAGCTTGCTAGCATGCTTGAAAATATTAAGAATCTTGCACTCACTGCTGATATGTGGTCGAATCAAAACATGGATTGTTTCCTTACTGTCACAATACATTTTTTTAACCAAAACATTTTAAAAAGCTACGTATTAACTACATGTGATGTTCCAACTTCACACACAGGCAAAAATTTAGCTGAAATTATGACAGATTTACTAACAGAATGGAAAATATTAGGAAAAATTTCTGCTATTGTTACTGATAATGGTACTAACATGGTGAAGATGTGTAATTTGCTGGGAATACGGCACATGCCGTGTTTTGCCCATACGCTTAATTTAACTTTGGACGATTCTATGAAGCTTTCTCAGGTGGAGGACATAACTAACAAATGTAAAGCCATAGTGAAATTTTTTAAGAAATCATCTGTAGGTTGGCGAGCGCTAAAATTAGCTCAGAAAGAAAGAAACCCCGATTCTACTCCTTTGAAGTTGATACAAGAAGTATCTACAAGATGGAACAGCACATTCTACATGATGAAGAGAATACTACAGCTAAGTGACATTCTCGCATTGGTGTGTAGGAAATTAGATCAGGCGCCAGACTACTTAACTGCTTCCGAAGAAGAAGCAGGGAGAGAAGTTATCAACATTTTGGAAATATTCGAGGAAGCTACAAAACTCGTCAGCGCTGATCAATATCCAACTAGTTCACTAGTTATTCCGTTAATATGTGGACTATTTGAAAAATTGAACACAACAGAAATTTGCCTAACAACAGATATAGGCAAGATGTTTCACTCATCAGTGAGGCGAAACATAAGTAGCAGACTCTTGGCATATGAGACAAGAACTGTATCCCAAATGGCTACATATTTACATCCAGTATTAAGAACAGGATTCCGTCACCCGGAGAACATGCAGTCGGCTAAAGAGTTAGTCAGGAAAGAATTATCCCATAACTTAAAGATTGTGCCGATAGCTCTATGCCATCGACTTCGGAGCAGCCAGGTAGTAGCACAGAACAGAAAAAACCTGGACTGCTAGACTTCATAAAACAAAGAAGACCCAATACTAATTTAACTGCTTCTGCAGTTAATATTTTACGAATGTATTTGGAGACAGATCCACAAAATGAAGAAGCCGAGATCACAAAAGCAGCTGAAAGTGCGGGAGCTTTTTGGTCCAGCAACAAACACTTGGCGCCATTAAATACAATAGCGCTAAAGTATTTAGCTATACCAGCCACATCGGTACCTTCAGAGAGGATGTTCTCTAAATCAGGATATGTATTGTCCTCTAGAAGGAGCAGGCTACAAGCAGATGCTGTGGACCAAATTTGTTTCATAAACCAAAACTACGATTTGTTAGAAACAGGCAAAGTATAACATTTAAATTTGGCAATTACTTATCTGATCGATGACCACTTCCTTTCTGTGATTGTTATTTTACCTCATTATTTTAAGAAAAATAAATAATAAGCCATAATTCAAAACCGGTATTTTATTAGGAAAAACCTTACTATCTTGACTCTGGTAAGTAATAAGAAACAAATATATAAATATTTAACCATGATGATCGCTACTGACTTCCAGCCCTATTCAATTGTTGAAGACAGGGGATTTAGGAGATTCACAGAAGTTTTGAACCCAAACTATAAATTACCAAATAGACACAAAATCACTTTCCGCCGCTTTTGCAAGTCGTCTGTACCTCCAGAAAGGATGTTTTCGAAGTCAGGTTAAGTGTCTTCAAAAAGAAGTAGGTTGCAAGCGGATGCTGTCGATCAGATCTGTTTTCTCAATCAAAATTACGACTTATGCGATTAGTTATTTTCAAGTTAAAGGTATTTTGATTTTAATAAAGTAGATTTAAAAAAAAAGATTAGAGCTTTTGTTCTTTCTATAAAAAAATAAGAAAAAAAACCTAAAAGTACCTTAAAAAACCGGTTTTTTTCTTAACGTAATCGGTTTAAACCGGTGCTGAAAATTGTAATCGGTTAACATCACTAGGCGGGATGTGGACAGAAATGTCAAAACAAACGTCAATCTAAATCCGTAGCTATAAATATTTATACATTGGGTGCGTTTGGCAGAAAAAAGCGCTAGCAAGCGCTTATAAGCGCTAAAATAGTTTTCGGCCAGGACACGATTGCTACTTCAGTAGCGCTGACACAATCCGCCATTTTGCTTATTTAATTTGTTTGTTTTGAAGTAGAGTTTATAAGTTGTTTTGTGCAATATTAGTTTTAAGTAATATAATTACACGAATAAACATATACATGCTATTAAAAATTCATGATTTGTAAGTTTTTAATATGAATACTTTACAAACATATATTTAAATTAGATTAGATTCCCCGGTTAAAACTAACATCGTGTCCTGGAGGAAAATAGCTACTTACGATTTGACAGCGCTTACTGCTTACTATCGCCATTTTGCTTACAAGCGCTTGCTAGCGCTTTTTTCTGCCAAACGCACCCATTTGTAGCCAATAACTGTCAACATCGATTTTTGAGGGCCATAGACATAAGGCTAGGAATATTTGTATAGAGATTACCACCCGTGAAAAGAGCGTTATATTTTGAAAGTTTGTAAAGAAAAAGAGAAGACACCTTTTTACTTATAATATCATTGTTTGTACCATTGTGCTTTGTAAAGGTAACGTTTTGTAAAAAATTAATAAATTGTGTTTTTTATTTTTGTATTTTCTTGATATTAGTTTGTGAAACTTAGTTGAATTTATTTTATGAAGTGCGTATAGTAATTGGCACCTCGCGGAACTCCGAGTGACGCCAAAAGTACAACGCAATATTTCGACAAAAATGAATACTACTAAAGCTAATTCATCACCGGTAACTGCAATAAAAAAAGTTATTGCGACCAGAAATGCCTCGGATAAAAGCAATACAAAAAGTAAGTTTTTGTTTAATGTCGTGCCTTTTAGACTTTTAGGGTGAAGTTTCTAATTTAAACCTTGTATGCTTGTATTTTTCAGTGTCAAGTACAAAGAAGATTGAACCAAAGCAAAGAACTAATACTGTTACAAAAGTAAGCACACCAAAATCCAAAGAGAATAAGCCTATAATTCTCGCTGGAGGTGTAACAAAAAGTGCTAAGAAAGCTCTGTGGAAGAGACGTCCCAAACCTGCCCACTCGGGTGTTCCAGTTCCAGAGAAAATGAAAAGGTTGTTAGAAGAGCAATTGCGAGATTTAGATTAAATTGGGACTTCATGTATATCACTTGAATTTATAATACTAAAACTACATTTCGTCCGGTTTTAATAATGTAACGTCTAATCACACTAATTTAGATGTAGATGTCACATTGTCAATTTGTAATGTGCTGGCTTGTCACTAGACCGCTAACTTAGGTAAATATTGTTAGAGCTAAAACTTAAATTCAGTAAGTAGATTGGACAATACATAATTTTTAAGTTGTTTCTACTAAACTTTACTTATTTATATAAAATAACTGAGGTTTTACACTGTATGAATATAATCTATTCTGATTGCGTGCAATGATTGTCACAAGTTGCATATTATAATAGAAACATCACCATTTTTATTTTCTTTTTGATTGAAGACAATTGTTTTTTTTTTACTGGAAAATCAAAATGACTGACTAAAAAGTGTATCTTGTACTTAATGGAAAAATTTTCATTAAATCTAAAATATATTATTTCAAAATACATAAAGCTTGCATGTTTTTAATGTGGTAGATGCTATGCTGCAGCTGTATTTTTCTGCAGTGCAAATTAATAAGTTGCTCTACTGGGGAAAGACCATGCTTTTACTGAATGCCGGCATGACAAAGCACCATACTGCTGCTGTGTTGTGTATGAATGTAATGAGAATTGGAGACCCCTTTTTAATGCTAACAAATTATTCCATTTTATTTTTGTATTCATGTTTATTACCCTTCAAATCCCATTCTTTATCTGCATATGTAGTGGTAGACACCTTGGTAGTTTTTTTAAAATACAATTTATCCTTAGGTGTTTACACTAACCACAGGCAGCACTGTGATTAAATTCTGTACAACTAAATTTATTTTTCTCAAAAATAATGTTACCTAAAGACAAAATATAATTATGAAACACATCCTCATTTCTGCAAACCACCACTAGCAACACGTAATAACTATTTTCTTTTGTAAACCAGACACTAAGCTATTCTGGTGGCTGGGATTGTTTAACAACTATTTAGAAGTAAAATAAAAAAAGACACTGTTTAAGTAAGGACAGAAAAAAACCAAACATCTTTTTAGTTTGTCCAATGGTGATGATTTATAATAAATAAGACCTCCAATTCCATACCATATTACCTATTTTATTTGTAGTTAGTATAATCCTGGTTCGTACCTTTCCATTTTGAAGATTGTAGGTAAATTATAATGTTAGATTGAGGCTTTAATTAATTATAGTACTGGTCAGGAAGTATAAATTATGTTTATCACTTTATTGTAATTATAAATGTACCCGCATAATTTTTACAATGTACAGATAAATATTACTTATTCATAGTGCGATAAAATAAAATTATTGATGCCATATCAATATAATTATAAAATGATACATAATTCCAATTAAGTTTGTGCATTTTATAGCTAGAAATTTATTATGTGTATTTAGTTTACAAAATCAACCTTTGTGAATTATCTTTCAGCTCCATTTTAATAATAAATATGTTAGTTATATTTGACACTTGCTATGTACATATATTTAGACATGCTAAGATTATTGAGAAATAAATATTTTAAGTAAATTCATTTACATATACTTTTTAATTATCCTTTCTTGGATCAGAGAAAAGGCCATCGAGCTGCCTTTGAAGGCTGCTCTGATGCATATATATATATATATATATTTTCTCTTTCTCTTTACTCTCGCATTACTTATATTTTAAAATTTGGAATTAGTATTAAAGTGCATGTTATTAATTAATATTCTTACTTCGTAAGAAAGTTCTTAAAATTAGACAAAATCTTAATTTTTTAACAGTTTTTATTAACAAAATATAACAAAACAAAATTTTTAACAAAATTTATTATGTTGAATATAGAACAGAATTTAAGTAGCCTTAGTTATGCCGCATTACGCCAGATGTCACTGTCTCCTGTTTATCAACTATAATATCCTCCTTATATATAAAACAAAATGCCCTGAGAAGCTGACTCATCTATCTACACGCAGTCTAATTCGCTTGATGTCGAAATCTGAAATTTGGACCGTAAAAATCCACTAAGAAAGGATTTACGAAAATTCGAGCCTTGCAGTTTTGTATAAAAGCTTAATCCGCAAGACGTAGAGCATCACTCTCTGAGAACTTCTTCAAAGGTTTCTATGCAGCCCCACTTCCCTCTCGCTATCAAGTTCGTAGGCCGACAAGCTCGCCCCCCCCCCCCCAAGCTTCCAACCGACCTGGACTGTGACACTGTTTGTGGTACAGACCTACATGTAAAGAAAGTGCTCTTTGCACTTTGGCAACCATAAGCGCACTTTACGTTGATTGTCGTCTACATGCACCTAGGTGCAATGCAGGTATCCGGCCTTGGGGTATACACCATTGCACGGATAATCTTCATGTCCCATAACTATGGGACAGTCATTGTAGCCTATTCTAGGCTAAGTAAAATTAGACGGACGGAAAAATATTATTTCCGTAGTTGTCCGACTACGGAAAAAAGAGGTTGTTGGTGTTGTGTGTGAAGTCTGGGTTGGCCTTTCAGCGGCATTGAGGGTTGTTACTCGACTCTCTAATCACTATAGAGAGGAGTTCTCTTGGAAGAGGTCGCCCGTCCGGGGGCCGAGCGTGCAACGGCGCAAAGCCGTTGAGGTGTTCATGTGGCCCGTTGTCGGCGCGGTCGAACATACCGCGCGCCATCCGGGCCACGAAGTCGGTGATGTTCTCGACTTTCAGATCGGCCGCTATGACGTCATTCCGGACGTAGCGACCTGCTCCGACGATCGTCCTTAATGTCAGATTCTGCTGGGCCTGCAGTCGCCGCCTCAGAGGGTCGCTCAGAAGTGCGTAGTGCGAGTGAGCAGAGCGGTCGTCTTACCAACGTTGACGACCATCCTCCACTCGTCCAGCCATGGTGGCAGCAGGTCCAGCAAACGCTGCATCTTGGCAGTGGCTATGTGGGCTCTTCTGGACGAGGTGAAATAGGCGCTATCATCCGCATATAGCGCCAGCTCAACGTCGTCCTCCCACTCTTGAAGCCTGCCTGCCAGTGTAGGTATATCGTTAGTATAAGCCGCGTACAGGACTGAAGACAAACAGCTGCCCTGTGGAACGCCGGCTCTGATGGATCTGGTTGCGGACTTGGCGTCCTCTACGCAGACGTAGAACTTCCTGTCTTCCAGGAAAGACGCCATTAGCCGCAACATAGCAAGAGGGACACTGGTCAGTTCGTTCAGCTTGTAAAGTAATCCTATGTGCCACACCCGGTCGAACGCCTTCTCGATATCGAGAAAGACGCCCAAGGATATGCGGCCACGATTGTACTCTGCCGCAAGCAGGTGCAGCACCCTAGTCAATTGTGTGACTGTAGAGTGACCCCTCCTGAATCCGTGCTGCTCCGCCCAAAGTTGGATGCACGGACGGAGACGTCTCAGCAGCAATCTTTCAAACAGTTTAGCTATGTGCGGTAATAGCGTGATCGGCCTGTAGCTGGCGGCTCTACGCCTGTCCTTCCCGGGTTTCGGCAAGACGATGACTTTGCCTTTCTTCCAGTCCTCCGGGAAGTGGGATGTCCGCAATATCCCATTGTAGCGTCGACCAAGCTCTACTAGGACTCTATTGGGCAGCTGTCGGAGTGCAGCGTTGGTAATCCCATCGTGCCCCGGCGCCTTCCTCGGTTGCAGGCAGGTTACTGTCCTCCGCAGTTCAGCGGGGGGATATGAACCACTCTCCTGCAAGAGGCGGCGCGGGCGAAACGCACTTTACGTCAAAGTTTTAAAACTTGTGAAATAAAAGCGTTACCTTAATGAACGACTGTTAGAAAATCAAAATGACTGACTAAAAAGTGTATCTTGTACTTAATGGAAAAATTTTCATTAAATCTAAAATATATTATTTCAAAATACATAAAGCTTGCATGTTTTTAATGTGGTAGATGCTATGCTGCAGCTGTATTTTTCTGCAGTGCAAATTAACAAGTTGCTCTACTGGTGAAAGACCATGCTTTTACTGAATGCCGGCATGACATAGCACCATACTGCTGCTGTGTTTTGTATGAATGTAATGAGAATTGGAGACCCCCCCTTTTTATTGCTAACAAATTATTCCATTTTATTTTTGTGTTCATGTTTATTACCCTTCAAATCCCATTCTTTATCTGCATATGTAGTGGTAGACACCTTGGTAGTTTTTTTTTTTAAATACAATTTATCCTTAGGTGTTTACACTAAGCACAGGCAGCACTGTGATTAAATTCTGTACAACTAAATTTATTTTTCTCAAAAATAATGTTACCTGAAGACAAAATATAATTATGAAACACATCCTCTTTTCTGCAAACCACCACTAGCAACACGTAATAACTCTATTTTCTTTTGTAAACCAGACACTAAGCTATTCTGGTGGCTGGGATTGTTTAACAACTATTTAGAAGTAAAATAAAAAAAAGACACTGTTTAAGTAAGGACAGAACAAACCAAACATCTTTTTAGTTTGTCCAATGGTGATGACTTATAATAAATAAGACCTCCAATTCCATACCATATTACCTTTTTTATTTATAGTTAGTATAATCCTGGTTCGTACCTTTCCATTTTGAAGATTGTAGGTAAATTATAATGTTAGATTGAGGCTTTAATTAATTATAGTACTGGTCAGGAAGTATAAATTATGTTTATCACTTTATTGTAATTATAAATGTACCCACATAATTTTTACAATGTACAGATAAATATTACTTATTCATAGTGCGATAAAATAAAATTATTGGTGCCATATCAGTATAATTATAAAATGATACATAATTCCAATTAAGTTTGTGCATTTTATAGCTAGAAATTTATTATGTGTATTTAGTTTACAAAATCAACCTTTGTGAATTATCTTTCAGCTCCATTTTAATAATAAATATGTTAGTTATATTTGACACTTGCTATGTACATATATTTAGACATGCTAAGATTATTGAGAAATAAATATTTTAAGTAAATTCATTTACATATACTTTTTAATTATCTTTTTCTTGGATCAGAGAAAAGGCCATCGAGCTGCCTTTGAAGGCTGCTCTGATGCATATATATATATATATATTTTTCTCTTTCTCTTTACTCTCGCATTACTTATATTTTAAAATTTGGAATTAGTATTAAAGTGCATGTTATTAATTAATATTCTTAGTTGGTAAGAAAGTTCTTAAAATTAGACAAAATCCTAATTTTTTAACAGTTTTTTTTTAACAAAATATAACAAAACAAAATTTTTAACAAAATTTATTATGTTGAATATAGAACAGAATTTAAGTAGCCGTAGTTATGCCGCATTACGCCAGATGTCACTGTCTCCTGTTTATCAACTATAATATCCTCCTTATATATAAAACAAAATGCCCTGAGAAGCTGACTCATCTATCTACACGCAGTCTAATTCGCTTGATGTCGAAATCTGAAATTTGGACCGTAAAAATCCACTAAGAAAGGATTTACGAAAATTCGAGCCTTGCAGTTTTGTATAAAAGCTTAATCCGCAAGACGTAGAGCATCACTCTCTGAGAACTTCTTCAAAGGTTTCTATGCAGCCCCACTTCCCTCTCGCTATCAAGTTCGTAGGCCGACAAGCTCGCCCCCCCCCCCCCCAAGCTTCCAACCGACCTGGACTGTGACACTGTTTGTGGGACAGACCTACATGTAAAGAAAGTGCTCTTTGCATTTTGGCAACCATAAGCGCACTTTACGTTGATTGTCGTCTACATGCACCTAGGTGCAATGCAGGTATCCGGCCTCGGGGTATACCCCATTGCCCGGATAATCTTCATGTCCCATAACTATGGGACAGTCATTGTAGCCTATTCTAGGCTAAGTAAAATTAGACGGACGGAAAAATATTATTTCCGTAGTTGTCCGACTACGGAAAAAAGAGGTTGTTGGTGTTGTGTGTGAAGTCTGGGTTGGCCTTTCAGCGGCATTGAGGGTTGTTACTCGACTCTTTAATCACTATAGAGAGGAGTTCTCTTGGAAGAGGTCGCCCGTCCGGGGGCCGAGCGTGCAACGGCGCAAAGCCGTTGAGGTGTTCATGTGGCCCGTTGTCGGCGCGGTCGAACATACCGCGCGCCATCCGGGCCACGAAGTCGGTGATGTTCTCGACTTTCAGATCGGCCGCTATGACGTCATTCCGGACGTAGCGACCTGCTCCGACGATCGTCCTTAATGTCAGATTCTGCTGGGCCTGCAGTCGCCGCCTCAGAGGGTCGCTCAGAAGTGCGTAGTGCGAGTGAGCAGAGCGGTCGTCTTACCAACGTTGACGACCATCCTCCACTCGTCCAGCCATGGTGGCAGCAGGTCCAGCAAACGCTGCATCTTGGCAGTGGCTATGTGGGCTCTTCTGGACGAGGTGAAATAGGCGCTATCATCCGCATATAGCGCCAGCTCAACGTCGTCCTCCCACTCTTGAAGCCTGCCTGCCAGTGTAGGTATATCGTTAGTATAAGCCGCGTACAGGACTGAAGACAAACAGCTGCCCTGTGGAACGCCGGCTCTGATGGATCTGGTTGCGGACTTGGCGTCCTCTACGCAGACGTAGAACTTCCTGTCTTCCAGGAAAGACGCCATTAGCCGCAACATAGCAAGAGGGACACTGGTCAGTTCGTTCAGCTTGTAAAGTAATCCTATGTGCCACACCCGGTCGAACGCCTTCTCGATATCGAGAAAGACGCCCAAGGATATGCGGCCACGATTGTACTCTGCCGCAAGCAGGTGCAGCACCCTAGTCAATTGTGTGACTGTAGAGTGACCCCTCCTGAATCCGTGCTGCTCCGCCCAAAGTTGGATGCACGGACGGAGACGTCTCAGCAGCAATCTTTCAAACAGTTTAGCTATGTGCGGTAATAGCGTGATCGGCCTGTAGCTGGCGGCTCTACGCCTGTCCTTCCCGGGTTTCGGCAAGACGATGACTTTGCCTTTCTTCCAGTCCTCCGGGAAGTGGGATGTCCGCAATATCCCATTGTAGCGTCGACCAAGCTCTACTAGGACTCTATTGGGCAGCTGTCGGAGTGCAGCGTTGGTAATCCCATCGTGCCCCGGCGCCTTCCTCGGTTGCAGGCAGGTTACTGTCCTCCGCAGTTCAGCGGGGGATATGAACCACTCTCCTGCAAGAGGCGGCGCGGGCGAAACGCACTTTACGTCAAAGTTTTAAAACTTGTGAAATAAAAGCGTTACCTTAATGAACGACTGTTAGAAAATCAAAATGACTGACTAAAAAGTGTATCTTGTACTTAATGGAAAAATTTTCATTAAATCTAAAATATATTATTTCAAAATACATAAAGCTTGCATGTTTTTAATGTGGTAGATGCTATGCTGCAGCTGTATTTTTCTGCAGTGCAAATTAACAAGTTGCTCTACTGGTGAAAGACCATGCTTTTACTGAATGCCGGCATGACATAGCACCATACTGCTGCTGTGTTTTGTATGAATGTAATGAGAATTGGAGACCCCTTTTTATTGCTAACAAATTATTCCATTTTATTTTTGTGTTCATGTTTATTACCCTTCAAATCCCATTCTTTATCTGCATATGTAGTGGTAGACACCTTGGTAGTTTTTTTTTTAAATACAATTTATCCTTAGGTGTTTACACTAAGCACAGGCAGCACTGTGATTAAATTCTGTACAACTAAATTTATTTTTCTCAAAAATAATGTTACCTGAAGACAAAATATAATTATGAAACACATCCTCTTTTCTGCAAACCACCACTAGCAACACGTAATAACTCTATTTTCTTTTGTAAACCAGACACTAAGCTATTCTGGTGGCTGGGATTGTTTAACAACTATTTAGAAGTAAAATAAAAAAAGACACTGTTTAAGTAAGGACAGAACAAACCAAACATCTTTTTAGTTTGTCCAATGGTGATGACTTATAATAAATAAGACCTCCAATTCCATACCATATTACCTTTTTTATTTATAGTTAGTATAATCCTGGTTCGTACCTTTCCATTTTGAAGATTGTAGGTAAATTATAATGTTAGATTGAGGCTTTAATTAATTATAGTACTGGTCAGGAAGTATAAATTATGTTTATCACTTTATTGTAATTATAAATGTACCCACATAATTTTTACAATGTACAGATAAATATTACTTATTCATAGTGCGATAAAATAAAATTATTGGTGCCATATCAATATAATTATAAAATGATACATAATTCCAATTAAGTTTGTGCATTTTATAGCTAGAAATTTATTATGTGTATTTAGTTTACAAAATCAACCTTTGTGAATTATCTTTCAGCTCCATTTTAATAATAAATATGTTAGTTATATTTGACACTTGCTATGTACATATATTTAGACATGCTAAGATTATTGAGAAATAAATATTTTAAGTAAATTCATTTACATATACTTTTTAATTATCTTTTCTTGGATCAGAGAAAAGGCCATCGAGCTGCCTTTGAAGGCTGCTCTGATGCATATATATATATATTCTCTTTCTCTTTACTCTCGCATTACTTATATTTTAAAATTTGGAATTAGTATTAAAGTGCATGTTATTAATTAATATTCTTAGTTGGTAAGAAAGTTCTTAAAATTAGACAAAATCCTAATTTTTTTAACAGTTTTTTTTAACAAAATATAACAAAACAAAATTTTTAACAAAATTTATTATGTTGAATATAGAACAGAATTTAAGTAGCCGTAGTTATGCCGCATTACGCCAGATGTCACTGTCTCCTGTTTATCAACTATAATATCCTCCTTATATATAAAACAAAATGCCCTGAGAAGCTGACTCATCTATCTACACGCAGTCTAATTCGCTTGATGTCGAAATCTGAAATTTGGACCGTAAAAATCCACTAAGAAAGGATTTACGAAAATTCGAGCCTTGCAGTTTTGTATAAAAGCTTAATCCGCAAGACGTAGAGCATCACTCTCTGAGAACTTCTTCAAAGGTTTCTATGCAGCCCCACTTCCCTCTCGCTATCAAGTTCGTAGGCCGACAAGCTCGCCCCCCCCCCCCCAAGCTTCCAACCGACCTGGACTGTGACACTGTTTGTGGGACAGACCTACATGTAAAGAAAGTGCTCTTTGCACTTTGGCAACCATAAGCGCACTTTACGTTGATTGTCGTCTACATGCACCTAGGTGCAATGCAGGTATCCGGCCTCGGGGTATACCCCATTGCCCGGATAATCTTCATGTCCCATAACTATGGGACAGTCATTGTAGCCTATTCTAGGCTAAGTAAAATTAGACGGACGGAAAAATATTATTTCCGTAGTTGTCCGACTACGGAAAAAAGAGGTTGTTGGTGTTGTGTGTGAAGTCTGGGTTGGCCTTTCAGCGGCATTGAGGGTTGTTACTCGACTCTTTAATCACTATAGAGAGGAGTTCTCTTGGAAGAGGTCGCCCGTCCGGGGGCCGAGCGTGCAACGGCGCAAAGCCGTTGAGGTGTTCATGTGGCCCGTTGTCGGCGCGGTCGAACATACCGCGCGCCATCCGGGCCACGAAGTCGGTGATGTTCTCGACTTTCAGATCGGCCGCTATGACGTCATTCCGGACGTAGCGACCTGCTCCGACGATCGTCCTTAATGTCAGATTCTGCTGGGCCTGCAGTCGCCGCCTCAGAGGGTCGCTCAGAAGTGCGTACCAGGCCGGAGCAGCGTATGTGATGATGGTCCGGATATACATCTTGTATATCCGGAGCTTGGTTCTAATCGGCAGCTTGGATGCCAGGACCGGCAAGAGCGTCGCCCGCGGACATCGGGCCCTGCGGACGACGATGACGACGTGCGCGGTCATGCGCAGCGTCCTGTCGATCCTGCACCCAAGGTGGGTTACGGCCTTCTGGTACGCCATCTTCTGGCCGTTGAGGGTCAGCGGAGGTGGAAATTTCCTGAGACGGCGAGTGAGCAGAGCGGTCGTCTTACCAACGTTGACGACCATCCTCCACTCGTCCAGCCATGGTGGCAGCAGGTCCAGCAAACGCTGCATCTTGGCAGTGGCTATGTGGGCTCTTCTGGACGAGGTGAAATAGGCGCTATCATCCGCATATAGCGCCAGCTCAACGTCGTCCTCCCACTCTTGAAGCCTGCCTGCCAGTGTAGGTATATCGTTAGTATAAGCCGCGTACAGGACTGAAGACAAACAGCTGCCCTGTGGAACGCCGGCTCTGATGGATCTGGTTGCGGACTTGGCGTCCTCTACGCAGACGTAGAACTTCCTGTCTTCCAGGAAAGACGCCATTAGCCGCAACATAGCAAGAGGGACACTGGTCAGTTCGTTCAGCTTGTAAAGTAATCCTATGTGCCACACCCGGTCGAACGCCTTCTCGATATCGAGAAAGACGCCCAAGGATATGCGGCCACGATTGTACTCTGCCGCAAGCAGGTGCAGCACCCTAGTCAATTGTGTGACTGTAGAGTGACCCCTCCTGAATCCGTGCTGCTCCGCCCAAAGTTGGATGCACGGACGGAGACGTCTCAGCAGCAATCTTTCAAACAGTTTAGCTATGTGCGGTAATAGCGTGATCGGCCTGTAGCTGGCGGCTCTACGCCTGTCCTTCCCGGGTTTCGGCAAGACGATGACTTTGCCTTTCTTCCAGTCCTCCGGGAAGTGGGATGTCCGCAATATTCCATTGTAGCGTCGACCAAGCTCTACTAGGACTCTATTGGGCAGCTGTCGGAGTGCAGCGTTGGTAATCCCATCGTGCCCCGGCGCCTTCCTCGGTTGCAGGCAGGTTACTGTCCTCCGCAGTTCAGCGGGGGATATGAACCACTCTCCTGCAAGAGGCGGCGCGGGCGAAACGCACTTTACGTCAAAGTTTTAAAACTTGTGAAATAAAAGCGTTACCTTAATGAACGACTGTTAGTAAAACGAAAAGGGACCAAGGATACTTGAGCATAATGAATTCCAAAACATCACCCAAAAAAATTATACATAGTCGTAAAATTTTATATTTTTACCGTTTTATTCAAATACTCGTAACAAGTAGGAAGAATAACAAAATTTTATAAGTATGAGTTGAATTTTAGTCTTTCATTTAGAATTTCTTAAATATACTCGTATATGCAGCCATATTATGCCTCATACGCGGCATGGTATCTACCACCCCATATCCCGTGAAGTAACAGACCAGTGGATAGGTAGCAGCGTATTACTAACAGCAACTAAATATAAAAATGCGGTCGCCAACCTGCTTTCCAAGCGTAGCAAACATGCCAAATATCCTTTCAATGGGGTGATCTATGGGGGAGGGCTACGTTCAGAAGTGGACTTCTGACAGGCTGTAATTAAAACGGTAACAACGCATCTAAGTACTCAGGGGTGACAAAACATCTTAATTTTGTTTAATTTTTTTTTTAAATCTGTACTTCGGTTTTAAATCCGGTTTTGAATATGTAACATAGCATGTAAGCGTATTTTTATCATTCACCTAATCATTTAATTACAGTTTAAAAGTCTAGTGATAAGCCCTCTTGGGGTCCACCTATTGGACAAAGTTGCCATGCTTTTATTACTTGAGCTGCTATCTGGATGATACTGCTGCCCACATCCCGTTCTATTCCCCTCCGAAACTAACGGGATGTAATGCAGTAGTTGATTCTCTTGTGCCGTCACTGCACTGCTATTTTCTATAGGTAATTTTGGCAGGTGGGATTGCGACAACAGTTTACAATATCAGCTATTAAAAGGAAAATGATCATCATCTACATCATCATTACAGCCCTTCACGTGTTTACTGCTGAACATAGGCCTCTTCCAAAGAATGCCACAAAACACGGTTCTGAGCCACCTGCACCCATCGAATTCCTGCATGACTCACCAGATCGTTATTCCATCTAGTAGGAGGATGCTCCACACTTTGTCTACTGGTACGAGTTTGTCACTCAAATACCTTTCTTCATTTATAAGAAAATGCCCATTTCTTGCTTTACTTTCAATCCATCACTTCACAACACCCGCGGATGATGCGGGGTAGTGAGTGTCCTTGTGTCGCTACTACAAGGTAAATATGAATGTTTAATATAGACCCAAAAATTGATGCATCATGAGAAAAAATATGGCCTCGAACTGGCACGAGCAGTTACTTTTTACACACAGTCAAATTCATTGGCATCCGTTAGGACTAAGATGAAATGCTTCGTTTCTTGTAAAAATGATCTCTGGTTCTGTACACTCATTATACCGAACTCAACATCAATAAGCTGCTATTTCACGCTGATATTCTGAGAGAATGTAAGACAACCTGCCATATAACGGAGTATGAGCTCAGGACTTCTGTGGGAAATTAAAAAAATTACATTTCATGGAATTAAATAAAAACTGTTTCTTCTTTATAAAACTTACTACTCAACTTAGTTTCGCCTAGTTTGGATTTTAGATTTTAGGTAATCATCAAAGATAATTTATTTTAACAAGTGTTCAATTTCTAAAACATCTCTAAAGTTAAAATGCTTTGGATGAAATATAGCCCAGATCACTGCCGCCACTGCTCGCTGTCTGTTCTTGTAGCTGCACCACAATCGATTTACACATTCCAAACATCATCCTGGACAGATAGACAGACAATATCTTTAAAATAGGTAATTCTTATCCTATCATGCAAATTACTCCCAAGCTGCAAAGGGCTATTTCGATGTTACAAACAGAATATATATAGACAGATATTAAATGTCATTTACATGTGTATAGTAGAATGTTACTTTAGAAAAAGAAAATCCTCTGATCTCCATTGGTGAAAGTAAAACAAATTCTTTCACAAACTGCTATTAGCAATCTATGTTTATTCAAAATTATTCTATTCTTTTTTTTTGTTGTTTGTATTGTATTTGTATTGTATCACATGATTCTATTAAATAAATGTTTTTATTTTTAGGTTGTATTGGCATAGAATCTGAAGGAGTATTCAATCCATGGGCTTTACTAAAGGGGCTACTATTTAAATGCCATGAACTTGGGACTACCGTTGTTAAAGCTGAAGTGATTGGATTTGAAATGGAAGAGCAGCGTGATGTTCTTATGGAGGGTGTCCCTCCAGGGAGTTTTAGAAGGATAAATAAATAAATATAAGAAATCAGCGTAAATATAAGAAATCATTAGGATAAATAAAGTTGTATATAAGACCGATGACAATGATGAACATTCGATTAAGTTTGCAGCTTGCATGTTAGCTGCAGGTATAATAAATTCAGTCTGGAGGACATTACTAATAATTTTTCATATAAGAAGTTTCTTGAAAACTGGAGCACCGTATTGCACACTCTAAGGGTTTAAAGTTTCCAAAATCTTTTTTTAGTGGATGCCGACGTAATAAGTTACTGTCCCGAATTCACGCTCTACTTCTTTTTTTGCGCCTAGAAGCAAAGTAAAGGGCTACCTTCCGGTAAGGCGGGAGGGATTTGGTGAATGCTCTAAGCCTACCCGGCTGCCGGCTGCGTGGTTATGTCGGACTCACTGTAAACACCTAAGTGCCTACCCAATAAACACCACCTGAGACTGACTTTGGACTGAAGGGCCTTTTTGCCATGTCGGAAGCGACCCCCCTTGGGAAAAAGGGGGCGCAGGCAGCGAGCAGCTGATGAGAGCGCGCCTAACTGAGGTAAATTATGAATTGGGGGAAGATTCGGCCTGTGCCGCCAGGAGGCAGTTCAGGTCGGTTGAAAGCTTGGGGGGGGGGAGAGAGAGTTTCTCGGCCTACGAACTCGATAGCGAGAGGGAAATGCGGCTGCATAGAAGGCTTTGAAGAAGTTCTCAGAAAGTGATGCTCTACGTCTAGCGGATTAAGCTTTTATACAAAACTGCAAGGCTCGAATTTTCGTAAATCCTTTCTTAGTGGATGTTTACGGTCCAAATTTCAGATTTCGACATCAAGCGACTTAGACTGCATGTTGATAAATGAGTCAGCTTCTCAGGGCATTTTGTTTTATATATAAGGAGGATATTATAGTTGATAAACAGAAGACAGTGACATCTGGCGTAATGCGGCAAAACTACAGCTACTTAAATTCTGTTCTAAATTCAACATAATAAAACACATTTTGTTAAAAAAACTTAAAAAAATTAAGATTTTGTCTAATTTTAAGAATTTTCTTACCAAGTAAGAATATTAATTAATAACATGCACTTTAATACTAATTCCAAATTTTAAAATATAAGTAATGCGAGAGTAAAGAGAAAGAGTATATATATATATATATATATATATATATATATATATATATATATATATATATATATATATATATATATATATATATGCGTCAGTGCAGCCTTCAAAGGCAACGCGATGGACTTTTCGCCGATCCAAGAAAACTCAAAAGTAGGAAAACGTCTATATCCATCTGTGTCCTCCTTAGAATACATGAAATCTTATTTAATACTACTTATACAACACGTAACATAATTAACGCACTTTGAGAAAGTAGTTTGTTCAGAATCGTTTACTGAATCGATTCCTATCATTTTTAATATAGGTAATTTGATTGTTACATTACGTTTAAGTATCAAATTACAGAGAAGCGATGACACCGCATGGCAATATGGTGTCACCGGTTCTCTGCACTCACCATATAAATAATTCATGGTAATAGAAATAATCCATGGTAATCCATAGGTAATATAAATAATCTACGAATATATCTAATTCAAACAATTCGTAACGTGTAAGTGAAATAAAGAAAGTAAAAAAGAAAGGAGAATAAAAGGGGCAAAAAAACAAGAAAAAAGAATTGTCGTAATATAAAGGAGTTATCGAATGAAATGTGATGCCTAGATGTTCAAATTAATAATCTTGTAATTATCTGAAAATAATTATTAATAGATTTTTTAAATAAAAGAATTTATTTAATATTCTTAGAATGAATTGTGTATATAATTCACTTATGACACCATAAAGCTGGTATGTTTTATAAGGTAGGTAATGGAGAGCCATTTTGGTTGTAACACGGCATTTCATCTCAGTCCTCAAGAGCTAATACAAACAAAGAAGTATAGACGTCGCTCTGCATACACTTCAAGTGACGCTGAAAAGAAATCAAAACCATAGTTAACTTATTATAAGAACACATGCGCATGTAAAATTTTTTGCCACCAACAGCATGGTTAGATGTAGGCGTGTGCGTGTGAGTGTGCGTGTGCGTGCGCGTTTGCGTGTGCGTGTGCGTGTGTGTGTGTGTGTGTGTGTGTGTGTGTGTGTGTGTGTGTGTGTGTGTGTGTGTGTGTGTGTGTGTGTGTGTGTGTGTGTGTGTGTGTGTGTGTGTGTGTGTGTGTGTGTGTGTGTGTGTGTGTGTGTGTTTGAAAGAAAAAAAAATGTGTGCCTGAGCACGAAAAAAGCTCTCTTAAAAAAGCTCTCGGCAGCTCCCGCAACTTGACTGGCGCAGCCGGTAGGATCATCGGAAAAGCTGTGCCACCGTTCGTGAATATCGCGTATACAATTTTACCCACTTTCACGCATCGGCGGGCGTTTCATATAGCGTAGTGATCCAGCGAAAAAAAAAACTTGGACGAGAATAAGGAGCCGTGAAGCTGATGATGGGCACTGCGGGCTGGTGAGTACGACTCTTCACCTCCTTCATATCCCTTAGTAAACTTGGAATTAGACATTTTCCATTTTGACTGTTATTTGGGTTTCAAATACCAATCTGACATAAATTTTATAAAGTATTAAGTGCAATAAATAACTATTACTTAAATAAAAATTAAAATAATATTAATTTAATTGTAATACGTGCATAATATTAAGTCCCATATTACTCAATAAAGTTATAGAGTAATATTATATTAAGTTCTTATTTTGTCTACATGTGTTTGTTAATTTAAAGATTACTCGACACGTTAATACATAATAGATAGATAGATAGAGACTTATACTCGAATTTTCTTTACAACATTTGTGGAACTAGTAGAGTTATAATAAATATTTTATTTTATTTCTTATTTTTGTGTAGAACCAGTGAATAAATTATTAAAAATGTCGGAAATTAAACTTATCCCTAATGAATTAACTAAAATAATACCAACATTTAGCGGCGATAAACGCCATTTAAATTTATTTTTGCGTAAATATGAATATATAATAAGTAACTTTAAATAATCCGATGTGCAAAATGAATATATAATGCAAATCATTACTAGTCGTCTTACGGGCGAGGCTGCGTCGCTTATCAGTGAACGGGAAGATATAGAGACGTGGGCGGAATTCAAGGAATTGTTTTTAACTCACTTCGTCGACCCACGTAGCGAAGAATGTTTAGCCATTGAATTAGAAACTTTAAAGAAACACCAAAATTAAAATTATATAGATTTTTGTGGTCGTATACAATCCGTTAAATCAGTGCTATTATCGAAGGTTAATCAAATTGGTGATAAAAACTTAAAAATAAGTAAAACTATTACTTATAATAACACCGCTCTGCAGGTTTTCTTATATAATTTACCCGAAAATATGGTGCGCATTGTTATGTTGAAAACACCCAGTACACTAGAAGAAGCACTAAGTGTAGTTCTAGAAGAAGTAAACTTCTATGACCAATATCAGATGCGTAGTAAAATGTTACAATCTAGCCATATGTCTAAGCCACAGTCTAGTAGTATACCAGTGCAACAGCCATCGTTTAAGTTCGCAACGCCAACACTTCCTACAGGTTTTAGAACAATGTTAGCACCAAACCAACACCCTAGGCAGAATTTCAGAAGACCACCTCAATTTAAGTTTGGCATTCGGCATAGTAGACAAATGAGGATTCCGTTACCACAAAATAAGCCTCAACAGCAAATGAGTTTTCCTAAGCAATATCACCCACCTCAATTTGGATACCGACTAAACTTTGGAATTAGACCTCAAGGCCCCATGCAACTAATGTTACCACAACAGTTTGATAATTCTCAGCGTTTTAATTATCCTAGTAATAATAATGCGCATAATAAGCCGGTTTCTAATGATACTGATGTTTCGATGAGAACTGCCCCTCCAAAGCCAGGTTTCCGCCTAAACGAATTAGAAATGTATCCATCATACTATCCCTACGAATTTTCTCAAAATTACATCGAAAATTTTCAAGTAAAAGCCTCCGAAAACCACCCGAAATAATAGAATTGAATTGCGACATAAATCTAAAACTACCATATATATATATATATATATATATATATATATATATATATATATATATATATATATATATATATGCAGGAAATAGATGCTAATTTTATGATAGACAAAGGAACACCCGTTCTTTTATAAGCCCCAATGAAGCATACCAATACTACCGTAATTATATAACAAGTGAACCCTTTCAAGTTACAAGCACACATGCATCTAGTAATCACAATCAGGTAATTAAAATTCCACTATTTTCCATATTTCAAAGTAATGACGAACATAAATTTTATCTTTATAATGTCGATTCACGTTATGATGGACTTATAGGGAATGACTTATTAAAGCAGTTGGAAGCTGTAATAGATTTAAAGAAACAAGTACTTACCACAAATTCTTCTAGAATACCTATAATACACAATAGCTTAGATTATGTTGTGATACTTCCACCTCGTTCTGAAGTTAGAGCAAAATTACCTGATAACATGTTTTATGGCGAAGGAATATTAAATTATACCCGATTCTGTGATGGAGTGCGCATACTTTCTGCACTGGTAAAATGTGAGAATGGATATTCCACTACAATTATACAAAATACGTTGGATCAACAAATGGAACTATCTATTAAGAAACCTTTTGAAATTTATAAATGAGTGGATGATAAATCGTATGTAAATTCTATAGATCACTCTGATCTAGAAACGGACCAGTTATTGCTTGAAAATTTAAACATGTTATACGTAAAGCAAGGACAAGCATACAAGGAAGTAGATAAGTGGGTTATAGTTAAACAGTTAGACTTTAGTAAAATAAAAGATGATTTAAATTTTATTATCAATAAATATAAAGAATTTAGCAGTTTAGTAGACATTCATAAGCCATACGTAAATGAATTCCAAATTATGAACACACAAGTAAATTATTTAAGTAACTTAGCTGTAGAAAAGTATAAACAACTCATATCTTCGATAAGTTTCAAGCGCGGTTTTATTAATCCATTAGGTTCTGTTATCAAAGCGCTTACAGGAAACTTAGACCACAATGATGCAGTAAAATACGACAATCTCATATCTCAATTAAAGACCCAGCAAACGCACACTAATAAGAAAATAACAATAATCTCGGAGATGCTTGACTCTCTTATAAATAGTACTGGATCTCTACAGGAAAATATGAATATTGTAAATGAACGAATGAAACGTATAGAAAGAATTGTAAAGTATATAATTACTAAAGACGATAACAGCATATACTCCACATGTGTTTTAAGTATCTTTAACATGTTTGTCAATAATTTTAGAACTATATACTTAATTTTAAGAGAAATAGAAACGGCATTAGCATTTACTAAACTTCACATTCTACATCAAGCCATTGTTAATTCCACAGAATTATTAGTAATATTACAATCTATATCTCAAACAAATAGTTTATTGTATCCTATTACTGAAAACAATTTAGTTAATTTAGAAAGATCTATATCTGTTAAGGCCTATGTAAAAGAAAACCAAATAACGTTCATTATGGAAATCCCTCTGACTGATAATATTACATACACTTATTTTAAAATGTATGCCTTACCTATGTTTGATCCTACCTTTAATAGAACAACTGTTATTTTTCCCAAATATCCTTACCTCATGGTAAAAGATAACACGTGCTTACCCTTAAATGGCTCGTGTCCGGAGATAGCAGCAAACCAGTTCCTGTGTGAGGAAATTGATATCGTGCAGTATCCTGAAAACACATGCATAGAACAACTTATGAACTTCGCATCAAATCTAAGCCTTTGTAAGTTATCAATAGTAAAGCTGAAAAGTGTTAAGATACAGTCTATTAACTGGATCCTATTTACACAAAATGAAATAGTGCTTACAAAAACGTGTGGCGATGACACTCAAAGAAATGCTGTAAAGGGCACTTACCTCTTGGAAATTGATGAAAACTGTGAGATAAAATTGGGCAATATTAAATTACACCGGAAACGATACTATTCAGGAAAACTGCAATATAATGTGACACCTATTTTAACTCTACCCAAATTGATAGAGCAGCCCACGAAGGCGGAGAAAACAGTGAATTTAAATCGCGTTAATTTGGATGAACTAAAATATCTCTCGTACAAACTGAAAAGTGAAATAGTGGAAAGTGAAAGTGAAATCTTAGTGAATAAGAAAAGTGTTAGTTTAGCTACTGTACAACTCTATGTTATATTAGTTTTAATTAGCCTTATTATTGTAATTTGTAAAAATAAGTCTAAGCTCTTACATTGTACGCAAAGTCATCGGAATCCAAATCTTGCCGATAACTTTGCAGTTGAGGATTATGGTTGAGGTTATGGTTACACCAGCACCACCCATAATACGTATAAAGCGTCCATCAGCATAAATACATAAACTCTGAGTATATAGTGATTTAAATGGACTGTAAGCATAGGATTAAGAATTGTAAAAGACAATGGTCAGAATAAATTCACATCTCTCTCTCTCTCTCTCTCTCTCTCTCTCTCTCTGTGTGTGTGTGTGTGTGTGAACACGTAGTTTTAATTAGTTTTTAAAAAGTTCTCGGCAGCTCCCGCAACTTGACTAGCTTCCTTCCCCGGTCTAGCCGGTCCATTCGTGCCACGAGTACAGCGTTGCTCTGCCACGTAAAATCTGTAGCTTTTATTTGAGATTTTTTTGGCACTTTAAAATCGGATTGTACCTTTTTTACCCGACTGCCAAGGAAGGGTTATATTTTTCGCGCGTATCTACCAAAAGGCTAGATGTATTTCGACAGTTACGTTATCGTTTTATTTTTCTTGAAAACCCAAGTGTTCTATAGGGTTATATAGGTCTATAGGTTCTTTTTAAATAAACAAAATGTCGAATTTATGGCGCAAAATAGTAATACAGTAATAAAAAAAAATACCAAACTTAAACAAAAGGGTATATACATATATGAAATGAAAAGGGAATTACAAAAATGTATACAAGTATGTTTAAATTTAATCAGAAATAATAAATTGGTTTATATAGTTTTTGACAGCGTAAAAATGGGCAATGGGTAAATATGAGTTTGTACCGGACCTCGTGCTAGTACATGAAAAAAAGAATAATTATCAATATCCGTAGCCCAATCAAATTAAAAAAGAAACAAATAAATTGTTTTCAATAAATTTTGAACGTTCCAGTTTCGAAGAAAAATGTACTATTTTTAGTACATTTTTTTCACCGCTTACTTCAGGAAAAATACAACGCAATACCTAGGTGGATTGAAAAGTACTCGGCCTAACACAGATCCATTCAATTCTAAAAATCAAATCTACCCACATTATTAAGTTCAGTTCAGACTAGTTCATTGTGTGAAGTTCGAAACGTGTGCGATAATTAGTTGTGATTTTATAAATTTATTAACAAAGTAATCGGACATAATTTCCGCGAATGGAGCAAATCGAGCAGCGTGCCGTCATTAAGTACCTCCATAAGAAGGGGCTATCATCAAAAGCCATCCATGATGACATGGTCAGTACATTAGGCGATTGTGCTCTGTCATATTCATCCGTCAAAAAATGGATAGCAGAATTTAAGCGTGGTAGAGAGAGTGTGAAAGATGAACACCGCTCTGGAAGGCCTTCGACGTCAACTACTGACGAAAATATTAAAAAAAGTACTTGATTTAATAATGGGAGACCGCAGATTAAAAATTAGAGAGATAGCCGAGATTATAGGCATCTCTTATGAACGAACTCAAAACATCATTGTCAACGAGTTGGGTTTCCACAAGGTGTCTGCGAGGTGGCTTCCGCGACTGCTTTCAGTTGAACAAAAAAGGACGCGATTGACTATTTCACGCGACTGTTTGGAGTTATTTGAAGCCGATGCAGATGATTTTTTGAATCGTTTTGTTACTATGGACGAAACATGGGTTCATTACTGTACACCGGAAACAAAACAACAATCAAAACAGTGGAGAAGACCTGGTTCACCACCCCCTAAAAAGGCTAAGTCGATTTTGTCGGCAAATAAGGTGATGGCTTCAGTATTCTGGGACTCGAAAGGTGTGATTATGATTGATTATCTTGAAAGGGGTCAGACTATAAACTCTGATTACTACTGCACCTTACTACGTCATTTACGAGAGGAAATAAAAGAAAAACGTCGAGGAATGCTCAGAAGAAAAGTCCTGTTTCATCAAGATAATGCCCGTGTTCACATGTCAGTACAGTCAATGGCTGAAATTCACAACTGTGGCTTTGAACTGTTACCGCATCCGCCGTATTCACCTGATCTGGCACCATCAGACTTCTTTCTGTTCCCTAACCTAAAAAAGCACTTGGGAGGTCAAAGATTTTCGACAAACGACGAGGTCAAAGCAGCTGTAGACGCATATTTTGACTCTAAGGAAGAATCATTTTTTTTGAACGGTCTAAATGCTTGGAAGGGGAGGTGGCAAGTGTATTGAACTTGATGGTGATTATGTAGAAAAATAAAAATATAACTGATTTAGTATGTGTTTATTTTCTTGGTTAGGCCGAGTACTTTTCAATCCACCCTCGTAATAACGCTGTTTTCGCTGGAGTCAATGTTCTTCTTTTTGGAGATCTGATGTTGCTTTTGTCAGCCACGGATATTTTCAGACGAAATTAATTTGTGGCACTTATATTGTTCAGTTTCTGCGAATTACCTTAAAATATGAGTCAAGCTGGAGATACTACTTTTGTATTGAATAGTCTTCGCGTTGGAATATTGACAATGCTGTAGTTGTCCGTAATAGACAGCCGAAGAGTGTCATTGACAGGAGCATTCAGTGACGGGGAAGCGGTTAGAATTTTTCCTATAAATAAGCTTATGGAAAATTATACTTTTTTTATAGGATTATGTGACATCTTGATGGATGACAAACGAGCACACAGTCCACCTGATGGTAAGTGGATGCTGTGGCCCATAGATATCAACATTTAACCTCGATTAAGAATCAAAATGCAGATGCGTTGTCACCATTGAGGACTAAGATGGAATGTCTCGATTCCAGTAAAACGGGTCTTCTGTTCTCTAGACTCACCATACCAAACACAGCAACATTAAGCTGCTATTTTGCGATGGTATTCTGTGAGAGCGTGGTCCTTCCCCGGTCGAGCCGACCCGTTTATGCTACAACCATAATATAGCTGCAGCGTGGCTCTACCATGTATAAACTTCCACCATAACTGAAGACCTACATAAATGCACTAAAATTTTTAAGATTAATGCAGTACTCGTAGATATCTCACTGGTCCCTAAAACATACGGCCATACTCCAAAAAAAGAATATATATCAGATGATTTCAATAAAACAGGGGGTATACCAAACTTGATAAAACTTTGCATTAGGTCACAAGCAATGTGAAGGCGCAATATAAGTGTTAATCATGGACTAGTCAATGGTGCTATGGGGGTGATCCGTAACATAGAATGGCCTGCTTTACGCCGAGACTAGTTGGAAATGAGGGAACTGCCTCAAGCTGTATTTCTTGTGTAATATGACACTAGTATAACAAGCAACCGACCCGGCATTGGTGTTCGCATTGAGCCTTGTACTCCTGAATTTGATGCTTTACGTGGTGAAGGGAAGATCGAGCGACGTATGCTTCCACTAATTTTGAGCTGGGCAGTGATTGGAGATAAATTACAGAGAATAACTTTAGGCCAGGCTGTGGCTGATTTATGCAGTAATCTCTTCACTAAAGCTCAGGCTTATGTCACTTTGAGCCGATTTATATCACTCTCAGGTCTATCGATTAGTTCGCTAGATCTTAAAAAGTTACTATAACCATATATAATATTGTAATTATACCACACGATCAAAATTCTTTTAAACAATTAAAACGCTTAAGTACATTATAATTTTCATTTATCTGTTTTGTTTAGAATGCTATCAATCATCTTTACATTTTGCCCGGCATATATCAGTGACATAGTTTTTGTTCATCAGGGTGTGTTTTTGTCCCAGACATTAAAAAGTCCTAAATAAAATAAATAATTAAAAAATTAAAACCAGCAAAAAAGACAATTTAAAAGTAATGCACACAAGATTGAGAATAGAAAACAAAATTAAAATAAACTATAAACAAAGTAAGATCTACTTCAGTTTAACAGACTATATTATGAGCTGAAAGCCTAAGTTAAATATTAAGTTTAGAAGCAAATGGGACCCAATTGCAAATTATAAACCGAAAATAAATTAATGGGTTCCGCTTGCTACTAAACTTAATAAATAACTAAGGCTATTTTTATTAATATATAAAAATAGCCTTAGTTATTTATTAAGTTTAAGTTTAATTTAGGCTTTTAACTCATAATATATCCTGTTAAGCCGAAGAAGAGTTTACTTTGTTTAAAGTTTATTTTAAGTTTGTTTCCTATTCTCAATCTCGTTAGAGTATTTTTATTATTTGAAAGTAATGAAAGTGTAACTTCTTACAGGAGCACACGCACCATTTTCTGGATGGTGTCTATTAAGAAAAAGTGCCAACTGTGTAAAATGTTGACATGATAGTATGATGAAAAGTTTTATTTCCGGATTTGGTTTTGGTCGCTTTAATAACGTTCACATTCTGAAAGTCTGTTTTGAAAAAAGAAGCATGGTTGATTAATGATTACCAATCGTCTGGCAGCCTGGTAAAAAGTTCTACAGCACAAACTCGATACATCTCCCCAGTCAATGTGAGGAGATATTCTTTAAGTATCTTATTCTTTTTGAACTTGCATCTTACTTTGCAGAAATACTATAATATTAATTTACAGATTTTTTTATGTTGAAGATTTTTAAGACACAATGTTTTAATCCTCCGTTAAAAGTTATTTATAAAATAATATATAATATATACTAGTTAAAAATTAAGTCGTATGAATAAAATAGTCCGTTTCGTCAGGTCAGACTATTTTTTTTTACTATTGTATGTCAGCGCTTGACTACAATTTCACTTGACGGTAAGTGGTGATACAATCACAGATGGTGAAGCGCACGGACTGAATGAAAACCTGTTCACTTGATGCCTTGCTGTGTGGTTATGATAAATCGATAACGAAGGATGGAGACTGGCCGTATCTGAACGTTGAATGGCGAGGAAGAAATTAAGTTACGCAATTCCCTCGCACACTCCCTGAAATACATCCTGTAGAAAATGAACAATTATTCGATGCATAACTTTTACCTGGCACGTGGCTGTTAAAAAATCGGGCGTTAATAAAATTTTCTCATAACCAGTCCACTTAATTGAAAAAGTGAAACAATTGAACTACTTTACTTACACAACTGTAATTTTGATTTGTTTATGTAGAATTTTATCTTTTGAATGTTTTGTGATAACTTCAGTGGCTTTGGCCCTACCAAATGAGCGTGTGGTTGTGGCGTAGTAACCAAAAAAACATATTTTGATCCGAAAGTATCGTAACAGGCAACAATGGGAATGACTAGAGAGATCTCATGGCTTCTGATGGTGGTATAACCGTTTTGTTTAGTACAGATGTAAATACCCAGATGTGATCAGCATCAAAGATGCAAGAAGTATTTTATAGTACAGCTTTCGCAATCCGTCCTGCTAAGAATAACTATTACCTAAGACCAATTTGGACAAAAATAATGTATTTTAGACACGAATCAGAAGCTTGTGAATCAATATTTCTTGAACTATATACATACTGTAGAATACTTTCTACTAGTAAAGAGATATATCCTAAACATAGTATTCAATTTTAGATCAGCTTTTGCCGGGTAAATGTTGATATTAAAATTGGAAAATTCACTTTAAATAAAATGTAAAAGCTGTCTTGAAAGAGCTAAAAAGATTGAAATAAATTTACATTACGAAGCAGGTGCTAAGACACAGTGTATAGAAGAAAAAAGAAATCAAGCCTTTTACTACAAGCTTTAATGAGAGCATACATGAAATACTCAATTAAATTCTTCATCGAATGGATTTTTAATATACATTAAAATAAGTTTAGTCGTAGTAGGTGATCCACTTATCATCACTTATGATTCATCTTTTCGAAAACGGTTCAGTTTCTTGTGAGTTATTGAGCTATCCATAAAGCTAAATATCGAGCTTTTTTGTATAGTCGGACTTTATCAAATGCAGCAAAACTGTTTTGTGGTCAATCCTCAGTTCCTAGGCTATGTCGTTATTACGTATTCCAAAATTTCACCACTTTTAAAAAATGGCATCGACTTTATCCGTATGAGGGAGACCAGAGCGAGCTGCATCTTTGACATCAAAATTTCCGGATTGAAAACGCTTGAAACAACTTTGTACTTATCTTACTGGCACTGCATTAGGTTCCCAAACGTCTCAATTTATTTATTTTGCGCTTTCAGTCGCATTTTCCCTTTTTTATAATAAAGCTCCAGAATATATAGATTTCTTAGTTTGATTCACTAATTTGGGCAGACAGGAAAACGATTAAAAAATGGCGGAAAAATATTTTTTAATTATTTATTTTATTTTGTTATTTTCCTATATGTATTGATATTAAAACCAGCTAGATACATAGAAATAGTTCAAACAAAGAGATTTTTCTTCAATTTTGCACAAGCAAAATACGAGGAAGCATTTATATATAGCATTTATGTATAGCCGGGTAAAAAACTTTGAAGTTCGAGTACTTATTTTTTAAGCAATTTTGACATAAAAAATAAATTGAATATACAAATAGATTTTATATCGGCTATATTTTTATTTAGATCCTTTATTTCCTGATATAAGTAAAAACGTGTTAAACTTAGTAATCTTTTGTCCACTGAATATGGTCACCCTCCTGGTGATAGAACAAGTTAATTGCAATTTATATGCTTATTAACCACTTTCTAAAAGACTGGCAATGCACCCGCGATTACCCTGGCGTTACAGTTGTTCAGGGCGGCGGTTGTCAATTAACATCAGGTGAGGAAACGGGGATGTTAAAAGAGTAACCGTGAAGTCCGCCAATACGCTCTGGAGCAGCGAGACGAATGATTGTTGAATAAAAAAGAGAGGAGGCCTCTTCTTTGCTGCGAGATGTATAGGGGTCCGTTATATTGCTTTTTAATTATGCTTTTATTTTGCTTTTATATTTACCACCGGCGATTTTTCTAGACTGACACGACTTAGGGAACTTAAAAAAACAAGCTTACTCGGTCGGCAACGCACCTGCAATTCTCCTGGTACGGCATTTCTCCATGAGCGGCGGTACTCACTTACTATCAGGTGAGCCTCATGCTTGTTTGCCCCCTCTCCTCAGAAAAAACACTACTTCTATTTACCAGAAAATAAACAGCACGTACTTGCCTGCGGACAGAAATGAATAGATATTTTCGTTCCATTATAAATAACATATATTAAGCTCATTATTGAAAGACACAATGAGTAAAGTTTTATTCATGATTGTTCGTTTGTACGTGGTAGAACCACGCTGCAGATATATTATGCACTATATTCCTAGGTGTTATGGCCACAGTAGGAATAAATTGAAATGACTGGGACATAAATAATACACTAATATACCAGAGATGGATGCGCCACTCAATTTTTCGAAATGGTGTACCCTGCACGCTAGATGACGCTGTATTCTTTAGTAAAACTTGGCCTTTTTTTTTTTTTTTGCGGATGGAAAATCATCTAATGACCCCTTTCTCTCTGGGTGGAGCGTAAGGGAGTGTCAGACTTTTACTGACTAAAAACCATCCGTGTTCCTTCAGTGCCCTTACGTTCCGGAGCCGCGGTATCTCTTTCGAACAGCCCGCAGCCCCGGCAGGCGTCGGCCCTTGCGGGCCCCTTCACGCTGCTGACAGCTCTTTGAGGCGCGCGTGGAATAAAACGCGCCGTCGACACGGCCTGTCGTCATTAGACGGACGGACGACGAGCTACCCATTGCTCGTCGTCCACAGGCCCGCGCCTACGGTGGCCGGGGGCCACGACGTAGCCCCCCGACGCCCGCGTCTCCCGCGGCGGCCAGGGAGGAAAGCTGCTGCTCTCTCCTTCTCCCGCTCCGCCACCTCCTTCGCCAGCATCACTGCTTCACAGAAGGTGGTGACGGCATCCCATTCCGTCTCGCTGCGGACCATGGCTTCGACCAGGGCCGGACGCGAGAGGTCGCCGCCGCCTATCGCCGCTACGAGGACCCGGCGGTGCTCCGCTCAAGCAGGGTACACCTCCACGGTGTGTTCCACCGTGTCCTCCGGTCCATCCTCGCAGTGGGAGCATCCGGGCGTTTCCTCCCGCCCGATTCGGTGCAGGAACCTCCCAAACACACCGTGTCCGGTGAGGACCTGCGTCAGGCGGAAGGTGAGGATGCCGTGGCGTCTCTCAAGCCACTCCTCAAAGAGGGGTCTTATCGCCGCTATAGTGGCGTGCCCAGCACGGGGTTGCGACAGTCGCTGTCTCCATGTCGCCATGAGATCGTGCCGGAAGTCTGTCCGCTGCGCGACAACTTGCCGCGGCAGCGGGGTTTCCCCACGGCATAGTGCCTCCGCACGCCATTCGTGCAGGCGCGCGAGGACTATCGCCTCCAGATCCCATGGCGGCAATCCGGCAAGGAGGCTCGCCGCCTCGCGGGAGATCGTGCGGTAGACGCGAACCATTTTCACGGCTATCACCCTTTGGGGCGCGTTCAGGTGGTGGACGGCAAGCCGCGCCAAACCACGCGCCCACACCGGGGCCCCGTAAAGGGCCATGGACCGCACGATCCCCACGTAGAGCCTCCGGCAGGAGGCGTTTGGCCCTCCCAGGTTCGGCAGGAGCCGCCTGAAGGCAGCCCCGGTCCGTTCCAGTTTGGGAGCCAAACGTCGGAAGTGCTCAACGAAGTTCCATCGACCGTCGAGGACGAGTCCTAGGTACTTCAGCGTCGACTCGACGTCGATGGATACCCCTCCTACCATCACTGAGGATCCCGGTGGTGGCCTGTTCCGAGGACCATGGAAGTGCATGGCCTCGGACTTGTGCAGAGCCACCTCGAGACCCAGTTGCCGAATCCTCTCAACGACTATCGCAACCCCGCGTGTCATATTTTCCGCCGCCGCCTCGTACGACCCCCCCTTGTGCCAGTACCAGCGTGTCGTCAGCGTAGCAAACTACGCTGACGCCGGTAGGGAGGTCGGCGCGCAGCACCCAGTCGTAACCGATGTTCCACAGAGGTGGCCCCAGAACCGAACCCTGTGGGACACCGCACGACATCTCTCGCCGGTTCCACTCACCGTTGCGACCGGGGTAGATGACGGCCCTGTCCGTCAGGTAGTCCCCGACTATACGACGGAGATAGGTCGGCACCCGGTGATACCGGAGTGCCTCCCTAATGCAGCTCCAGGGCATGGAGTTGAAGGCGTTGGCGATGTCGAGAGACACCGCCAAGACAACCCCCCTCTGACCACTGCATCCCCCGTCGTGAGGGCTCTCACGCGCATGATGGCGTCCACCGTAGAGCGCCTCTTGCGGAAACCAAACAGGTGTTCCGCAAGATCCGGCCCCGTCCCCGCAAGGTGCTCGGCGAGGCGGTTTGCAATGACTCTTTCAAAGAGCTTGCCCACCTCGTCGAGCAGCACCACGGGCCGGTATGCGGACGGAGAGTCCGCAGGGCGCCCCGGCATCCGAATGAGGACCAGCTTCCCCGTCTTCCAACGAAGCGGGAATTGGCCTCTCTCCAAGCATGCGCTTAGGAGCCCCTCCAGTCGGGGCCCGAGAGCCTCCGAGGCCAGGACCCAGGCTTTGCCAGGCAAGCCATCGGGTCCTGGGGCGGTATTCCTGGCCTTGAGCCTACGTACCGCCACTCTCAGGTCTACCCCGGTCCCTTCCGGGAGCGGAGACTTTGCGTCAGCGGGGGGGCCCAGGTGCGGAGTTTATCCCGCACCATCTTGTAAGGGCGCCCCCACGGATCTCTGTTGAGAGTCTCCAGCATCTCCTCACGGGCCCGATCCCGGGCCCGCAGGACAGCCTCCCGGAGGGCGTTCTTCGCCGCTCTGTATCCCTCGTACAGCCCCGCCTCAATGGCTGCCGCATTCGGTGGACGAATGCGGAGTCTGCGATGCCTGGTGTACAGGTGCCGCGCGGCGACACACGCCTCGCGCAGAGACGTCAGCTCACGCGACCACCAATACACCTGACGCCGGGCGCTTCCTGGCCGGACGCGGGGCATTGCCACGTCACATATCTCAGACATGGCCTCCTGGAACCACCCTGCCTCATCATTGACGTCGGCAGGCCTGTCCGGTGATGACACCCAGGCCTGCACGATCGAGGCTTCCAGGAGGAGCTCCCGGTCCAGCTGCTTCAGCGCCCAACGTGGACCCGTGGCCTGCGGTTTAGATATCGCTAGATGGCGAATTTTATGCAATGACTATCCTAATTATTTACGAAATGTGCAATTTTATTATCAGTCTCAATGTTGCCTACTAGGTAATTATTTTATATAAAGTTACAAAAAAAGCACCGTACCTCCGAGTACGTGGTGAAACACCAGTTAAACTTTCAATTAAAAATTTTATTGATGCCGGCGGGGATCGATCCAGGGTTACTCGGGTACTGTGGAATTTACAGTGAGAACTATCCAATTGGGATACCACGACAATAAGACAAAAATTTCTAATTATTGGATATCTCAAATTATAATCACAAATCTCCAGACGGAAATTTTGTAGATAATATTAACACTTATAAAAATTGGCCTATTTCTCATAAGGTCTTTTTATATTAATATCAAAGACGAAAAAAACGACGAAGATAATCATAAAACCTCTGATTATGATTTTCACAGGAGAGGAATGACAAGTCGCAAAATATTTTCGTTTTCTGATTTATTGTATCTTTAATATTCTGTATTTGTGGTTCTTCGATCAATTGCGTTTGAATTATTAAACAATCTTCCTTTATGAATTAACACAACACCGAATGATATTTACAGGCCCTTTTTTAGTCTCATTCTAAAATATAATTGGTTAGTTATGCATTTTATACATATCATTTGTTATATATATTTTTATACACTTATGAACTAAATACTTGGGAATAAAACTTTAAATTAAATTTTAATTAAATTTGAAAGAACTGTGAACGAATTGTATTGAAAATTGCTATGAATATTCAATTCAAACTTTTTGTTTTTTTGTGTTCTGAATCATTAGGTAAAACCCCAGTTTTACCTAATGAACGCCATCTTTACAACGCTTAAAAAACTATCATACAAGTTTATGTACCCCGTTCACTAGAGGTCTTTTTACTCCCGTGAATTTGTATAGAAGTTTCATCTCCCCGGACTGGGAAGGGACAACGTTTTACAAAATACCAATCACCAATAAAGAAATAACATAAAATGATTTATTTAATATTAAGAGTTGACTCACTCGTACTCAGAGTTGACAAAACATCTGCACAAGGAGCAAAATGCAAAATGTGATAATCGGGTAGAATGACCCGTAGGTAATAGTAGAATGTATTGTTAAATAGGTAAATTATATCGAGAACAATATTTAAATTTCGTCATTCATTTTGTATATTATATTTGCTTATTTAATATAATATTACATAATATTATATAACAATTACATTTTAATGATATTTTTATCTGAATATTTTAAAAGGTATATATCTATGTCAAATATAAAAATATACTAAATATATGTTTAACAAAACTTATTAACATAACATTTAAATTACAAATATATTATTTTAAAAAATAATAAGAGTCGTTCATAAATGCTGGGCACGCGAGAGTTAAAAATGGACGAATTTATTCCACTTTGACTTTGATGTGGAAACCTAAAAATAAAATAAAAGATTAATAAGCAGATTTAAACATGAAAACTTTAGCCTAATTATAATAACTTATATATGTTTCTACAAAAAATGTGTATATTAATATATTCGTCCTATACTTAAGTACCCACAGAAATGTCGCATCTGAACATATTAATTTCATAATCTAATAAAAATACATATAAAGTATAATAGATAAAAAACCAACCACGCGAACACAGAGCAGCGCACATTTTTTGTAAAAGTAAAAATTTTTTGTAAAAGTAAAAAACATATATAAATATAATAAATCTGAAATGAGTTATATTATAACAGAAAATATTCTCAGTACTTAATGAATAAAAATTACCTATAATTATCCTTTTTCTATTACATCTACTTGCTAGTTAAAATTCAACTATCTATCTTCTCGTAAACTTATCAAACTCTATCAAGCAAACCTGTAACATAAGAGCTATATAATATTAATTAATATAAGTAGGTAGATGTGCTATATGATGATTATTTCAATCCACCAACAGCTTTTTAAGTCAATGTTGTAGTTAGAGGCGATTTCTAAAATTCAGACACTAGCGGATATGATGTTTTTTTTTGGAAAAATTACAAATTTCTCAGCACGGTGGTCGGCAAGATACCTGCCGGGAGAAGTGGTCAGCACTGTTAGTGAAAAGGAACCGGACAAACGTTAACTAAGAAACAGAAGGGAGGAATCGAGGCTTCTCTCGATTCGGCCTCCTATAGCGCCTACGTTGGGTTCGGGAACAATGTATGTGATCTCCGCAACGGAGTAACACACAAGGGCGATAACCTCTTCCTTTTCAGGAAATAGGTTCAGGCGGGAATTACGGGTCTTCCGAAGTCGTCCCGGTCCCAACGCCTTAATTCTTCGATGTGGACTGTATTATTTTGAGGGAAGAATTCCTTGGGAATAAAACAGCAATTATCTTCAAACCGTTCCGTGAGAGAGTAATTACTTTTCCCTATCACTTCCCTACACTTTTTCTTTCTTCTTCTTATTGACTGCTGATCTTGCACTTTTCCCGAAATTTCTCCGAACTTCCCCAAACTTTCTCGAAGGATTCCCGAAGGATTCCCGAAGGATTCCCGAAGGATTCCCGAACGAATTGCAGCGTTGATGTCTTCTTCACGTGTCTTTAGGCACATGGAGGTTTCGGGCCTCGGGGTAAGCCCCCGTTACCCGTGCTGTCCTCGCGGTCCACCACTATGGACCGGTCCTGGGAGCCTTCAAATGGCATTGTAGGTGTCATACGGTTTGTCGCAATCGGAAAATTTTTCGTAGTCGGTTATGACTACGAAAAAAGGAGGTTATCTAATAAAGTCGGAGTTGGCCTTTCAGCGGCATTGAGGGTTGTTACTCGACTCTCTAATCGATATAGAGAGGAGTTCTCTTGGATAGGGTCGCCCGTCCGGAGGGCGAGTGTGTAGCGGCGCAAAGTTGTTGAGATGTATATGCGGCCCGTTGTCTGCACGGTCGAACAGTCCGCGCGCCAACCGGGCCACAAATTCCTGTATGGTGTCAATCTTCAGGTTGGCCGCTATGACGTCATTCCGGACGTAGCGACCCGCACCGACGATGGTTCTTAACGCCATATTTTGCTGGGCCTGCAGTCGCCGCCTCAGAGGCTCGCTCAGAAGCGCGTACCAGGCCGGAGCAGCATAGGTGATAATGGCTCTAATGTAGGTTTTGTATACTCGCACTTTGGTGTTAAGTGGTAACTTGGATGCCAGAACCGGACGTAGCATCGCCCGCGCACATCGTGCTCTACGGACGACGAGGTCGACGTGCGCAGTCATGCGCAGCGCCCGGTCGATCCGGCACCCAAGGTAGGTCACGACCTTCTCGTACGCGATCTGCTGACCATTGAGGGTTAGTTGAGGTGGTAGGTTCCTGAGGCGGCGAGTGAGCAGAGCGGTCGTCTTACCAACATTGACGACCATCCTCCACTCATCTAGCCATGGTGGCAACAGGTCCAGGAGGCGTTGCATCCTGGCAGCGGCAATATGGGCTCTTCTGGAAGAGGTGAAATAAGCGCTATCGTCCGCATATAACGCCAATTCCACGTCGTCCTCCCATTCTTGCAACCTGCCTGCCAGGGTAGGGATGTCGTTGGTATAAGCCGCGTACAGGACTGGAGACAAACAGCTGCCCTGAGGAACGCCGGCTCTGATGGTTCTGGTTGCGGACTCGGCGCCCTCTACGCAGACGTAGAACTTCCTGTCTGCCAGGAAAGACGCCACTAGCCGCAACATAGCAGGAGGGACACTGGTCTGTTCTTCCAATTTAAAAAGTAGTCCAGAATGCCACACCCTGTCGAACGCCTTCTCGATATCGAGAAAGACGCCCAACGTAGTGCGGCCACGGTTGTAATCGGCCGCAAGCAGGTGCAGCACTCTGGTCAGCTGTGTTGCTGTAGAGTGACCCCTCCTGAATCCGTGCTGCTCCGCCCAAAGTTGGATGCACGGACGGAGACGTCTCAGCAGCAATCTTTCAAACAGTTTAGCTATGTGCGGTAATAGCGTGATCGGCCTGTAGCTGGCGGCTCTACGCCTGTCCTTCCCGGGTTTCGGCAAGACGATTACTTTGCCTTTCTTCCAGTCCTCCGGGAAGTGGGATGTCCGCAGTATCCCATTGTAGAGTCGACCAAGCTCTACTAGGACTCTATGGGGCAGCTGTCGGAGTGTAGCGTTGGTAATCCCGTCGTGCCCCGGCGCCTTCCTCGGTTGCAGGCGGGTTGCTGTCCACCGCAGTTCAGCGGGGGAGATGAACCACTCTCCTGCAAGAGGCGGCGCGGGCGACGACAGGAACTCCTGTACGCGACTCTCCTTTTGGGCATGAAGCTCCAAGAACTCCGCACTTGCTGGGTTCGGCATAAATTGCTCCTCGAAGTGCTCGACTAGGATATCCGCTCTACCCTTGGCATCGTAACGACGTTCGCCCGCGTTGTTGGTCAGCGGGCAAACGGGAGGTTTGGCTTTAGTTAACTGCCGGTTCAGTTTGTAGAGCGACGCATCGTGCTCTTCCGCCTTCCATATGCGCCGCTCCCAGGCATCTCCTCTGTGTGCCTGGACTGCAACCGACAGTTCCTCCGACAAGGTGTTCAGTTTCGTTTTGATTCTCGGGCAGCGAGTACGCGCCCAGAGTCTCCATAGGGCCCTTTTTCTCTTAATCTGCACGCAGATGTGTTGCGGCAGATCATCCCTTTTGGTGGACATCGGGACGATCGTAGAGGCAGCGTTGAGGGCCTCTTGTATCGCCTTTGTCATATTTGCGGCTGCGGCCTCTACGTCGTCCGCTGTGTTCAAGGGGTGGTATGCTGGAGGTCTCTCCTGCAGGTGTTTGTGGTAGAGCCTCCAGTCGACACGTGTCTTCACTGTTCTGGGCGGCGTAGTCACCGCCTTTAAGCCAAGGGTAATTAAGATCGGGAGGTGCTGTGATTCCAGGTCGTACAGCACCTCTACCACTATCGGGTAGTTGATGTTCCTAGGGAGCACGATGTCCAATACATCCGGACGACTTCGTGGATCCGTTGGAACATGTGTAGGTTCTTCGGGACCTAAAACGTCATAGCCGTGTCTTTCGGCGTCTTCAAATAGTGCATGACCCGGCGGGTTGATCAATCTAGACCCCACGCCGGGTGTTTGGCGTTTAGGTCCCCGGCGATGATGGTCGGTGTTTCGCCTTCCATTACCGTCCGGACGTCTGAGGAGCAAAATGGAGTCCCTGGCGGGCGGTATGCTGCGAAGATCCTAAGTTCCTCGCCCGCCGCCTCCATTTTTATGCCGATAGAGCGCATAGTCTGGTATTCCGGTAGGTCTAGTTCTTGATGGACGATGTCCCTTCTCACTAGGACCGTTGTCCCTCTGTAAGCGGCCCCTTGAGAAGTGACCTCGTCCCTCTTATACAGATGGTAATTGGGCAGCTTTATGCGTGTACTCGGATTAAGTTTCGTCTCTCCCAGCAAGATGACCTGTACGTCTTGTTGTTGGGCGACGGTGCGGAGTTCTTGTAACTTCTGCTGGATGGAGTAGAGGAGGCGCAGGTTAGACTCCTCCACTGTAGTGCCGAGCCAGTAGATTAGCCAGCGCCTTCATAACCGCTGTGATCGGATCTGTCCCGGCTCTGATATCAGCCAGGACTTGACTGCCGACCTCGATTGCTATGCCAACCAAACGTTGGATGGCGTCAGCAGTCTCGAAGCCGGCTAGAGGTGTTCTAGATGCGTGTGCGGAAGGCGCTGGTCTCAGGAGTTGGTGTACGTTTCTGTGTATATGGGTAGAGCGCGCTCTGTGTACGAATTGCAAGAAAACTCGTTTACTGAGCTACCCCAGAGCTATACGCGAAAGTGAGCCGCGCCATTTGTGCGCTTGCGCAACTCAATTACATCAATTTGTACTATCACTCTCTCACGGTTTACTCAATAACATTATTTGTATAAGACATACATTTATACAATTTACTTATAAAGATAGCACAAAAAATATCTATACTACGATATACATTACATTTTTATATCACAAAAAACCTTTTATTTATTTAACAAAATATGCTTATTTTACTCACATGTTCAAAGTTGGTATTTCTTAAATATTTAACATAGAAAGTTAAAACAATGTTTTCCACTTGAAATTATACATATCTTAACTAATACAATAGTTTAATTTACATTTTGTCTATACATTTCACTATTAAAACACTTTTAAATTTCTTATACAAAACTATCATTATTTCACTTATTCACAGGAATTTTCACATAAAATAACACAGAATTCACCTCTTTTACACGTACAATCAATCTGAAATGTTTTACAAGTCATTTTTACATAAATTGCTGAAATTGCAAATATTTAAATTTCTACATATTTGGCCTCCTAAGTACGTGGCTAGCGTGCGTCTATGAACTCACACTATTTGAACAACTAACTTTTGCACGGCTATCGACTATCAGTAAAAATGGAAAGTTTAGTATACACTAATATCAACAATACTAGGTGAATAAATGATTCTACTCAAAACTACCTCTAATCAGATTCTTATCAGTTATCATATTTTTATCAAACAATATAAGTGAATGTTTTCATAAATCAATCATAGAAAATAGGCATTTGTTTTCATACAAAACATATCAAACTCATATAAGACAATACTTATGCAATTAATTTCCATTAATTCTACTTATGCACAGCGATCATCTCGACCGGGGAACAAATCCGGTAACATAATTTATATCTTAAAATTCCCTATATGAATTTATTAAGAGATATTACTAAGAAAACGACAAACTAGTCCGGCCTGGGAGTCGAACCCAAGACCTTCATATTGTGACGGCCCAATATTATTATTAATAATTAAATTCAATATAAAGGGGCGTCAAAAATAGTTTTAAAAGATATATATTAAGCAATTAAGTTAAATTAATAAACATAAAGTTAATATATTTCAGACATTATCCCAATAACATAGTAAATTAAAGGCAAAATTATTGTTTTTCGTAATAAATAAATTTATTTAAAAACTTGAAAAAAAAAATATTTAAAATAAGATAATTAATAGAAATACAAGTCAAAAAATATTATAAAATTAAGTTAAATAACGTTTATAAGATAATTAGAAAATTTGTTAAAAATTGTTTAAGTCATGGGAGGTGTTCGTGTATAAAAGAAAATTTTTCTAAGTTGTGGAAGGAGTTCACGTATAGATGAAATTTTCTAAGTTGTTGAAGGAGTTCATGTATTAAAGAACATTTTCCTAAGTTATGGAAGGTGTTCACGTATAGATGTCTTGTATGGAGGAAGCTGTCGGAGGTACATACCTGCAGTTGTACATATATATGGGGTGGTCGGGAGCCCGACTGCCTGAAGTACTGTAGCACAATGACTAGTCCTATATTAGGGACTTATGATATTAAACTCAATGATACAAAAGCAATACTAAAGAAGGTATCCATGATGAATTTGCATTACAATAGTAGGGTCGTGGGTTCGAACCCTATATATTAATGACTTATGAAAGTAAGGTCTATGATCCAAAAGCAATACTATAGAAGGTCTCTATGAATAATATGCATTACAATAGTAGGGTCGTGGGGTCGAATCCTATATATGAATGACTTATGAAAGTAAGGTCTATGATACAAAAACAATACTATAGAAGGTCTCTATGATTAATATGCATTACAATAGTAGGGTCGTGGGTTCAAATCCTATATATACATGACTTATGAAAGTAAGGTCTATGATACAAAAGCAATATTATAGGAGGTCTCCTTGATGCATAAGCATTGTATGGGGTGGTCGGGTGACTGACTGCTCCTAGTACTGTAGCAAAATGACTAGTCCTTATTAGGGACTTGAAAAGGAATATTATGGTGGCGTGTGTGCTGCTTCACGAGCAATTGGTCCGAGGTAAACTTGGACTCGCTAACCGATGTGTCCTAGACATATCATCTTAGTGCTGGTGGTAAGCGGGTTTGTTGTAGCAATACGGCTTTCCCGTGGACATCGCACACCCATACCGTTTGTGGGCGACGTCGTTGCGCATAGCGATGTGTCGTCTATCTTTCGGATTGGGATGATGAGTGTGTTTGGTAGCACTTTTAAGTGTAACAGTCATACTCAACTTCATGTCTTAGTGCATTAGCGCTATGATACGTGGAGTTTTGTCCACTGGCGTCTTAGTAGAGTGCTACTATGATACGTTGGTGATATTTTTTATATAACAACAATACGAACTTTGTTACCAAAATCGATAGGAGTCATGTGGGTGTGTTGTGAGGGGGCGCCACCCGTATGATAGTTGCATTGATGCTTACTGCTACTTGCGGTATTGCGTCTTGTGATGGATCTGCGGGTGTGCTGCGCCTGATTCGACGCATTCTTGTGGTTCTGGTCGATGGAGGTATACAATTAACATCTTAGTGCTGGTGGTAAGCGGGTTTGTTGTAGCAATACGGCTTTCCCGTGGACATCGCACACCCATACCGTTTGTGGGCGACGTCGTTGCGCATAGCGATGTGTCGTCTATCTTTCGGATTGGGATGATGAGTGTGTTTGGTAGCACTTTTAAGTGTAACAGGCATACTCAACTTCATGTCTTAGTGCATTAGCGCTATGATACGTGGAGTTTTGTTCATTGGCGTCTTAGTAGCGTGCTACTATGATACGTTGGTGATATTTTTTATATAACAACAATAAAAACTTTGTTGCCAAAGTCGATAGGAGTCATGTGGGTGTGTTGTGAGGGGGCGCCACCCGTATGATAGTTGCATTGATGCTTACTGCTACTTGCGGTATTACGTCTTGTGATGGATCTGCGGGTGTGCTGCGCCTGATTCGACGCATTCCTGTGGTTCTGGTCGATGGAGGTATACAATTAACATCTTAGTGCCGGTGTTAAGCGGGTTTGTTGTAGCAATACGGCTTTCCTGTGGACATCGCACACCCATACCGTTTGTGGGCGATGTCGTTGCGCATAGCGATGTGTCGTCTATCTTTCGGATTGGGATGATGAGTGTGTTTGGTAGCACTTTTAAGTGTAACAGGCATACTCAACTTCATGTCTTAGTGCATTAGCGCTATGATACGTGGAGTTTTGTTCATTGGCGTTTTAGTAGCGTGCTACTATGATACGTTAGTGATATTTTTTATATAACAACAATAAAAACTTTGTTACCAAAGTCGATAGGGATCATGTTGGGTGTGTTGTGAGGGGGCGCCATCCGTATGATAGTTGCATTGATGTTTACTGCTACTTGCGGTATTGCGTCTTGTGATGGATCTGCGGGTGTGCTGCGCCTGATTCGACGCTCTCTTGTGGTTCTGGTCAATGGAGGTATACGGGTGGTGATGTCTGCTGGGATGTATGGGGGACCTTGGAATGGTGTAAGCCCGACGATAGTCGTATTGATGCTTGTTGCGTTCTGCAGCATTGCGTCTCTGCGATGGTTGTTTGGTGGGACACTATTCTCAATGGCGCTCTCTGCGTCTTGGTTTGACTCACACCTAAGTAGCTTTGCCCAAGTCGGGTCCCTTCATTGCGGGGCTGCAGACTGTCTGCCCTCCACGATGTTTTATATAACAACATAATATTATATCTCTGTAATTTTCCCACCTTTGAATGATTGAAGGCAACTTGTTGGTGGGTGAGACAAACATGATCGAAAATGCATTTACTCAACGTCAGTGACACAAACCCTTTCTGATGGCGAATTATTACTCTTATCTTATAACTGCCTTTTGGCTATATCTGCCGTTGTATTGGTTGGTGGAGCATATGTGTCGACCTCATGCGGGTGGTAGCTGGCGGGAGGATCTGAGGAGACTCTCAAGGCTGCGGCCGAAAGCCGCACAACGTGGGACCCCATTCCCTTGAGGTGAGCGGTAGACTCATGACACGCTCTGCGGCTAGTAGCCGTGCTGATCATGCAATTGGTGGTGATGCCATACACTTACATCACGTCTGCAGGAGCGGCGGTCTGGCAGGTGGTGGCGCTCACGGAGGGTTTACGGCCAGTGTGCCTATTTGCCTAAACCGATTGACGTACATTCACTGTGGCTGGATTCGTTCGTATTCTGTATGGCGTTTACACGCATTGACATGCGCGACTTCGGTCGATGTTTGTGCTTACGCACTAACAAGGGGCTAAGCCTCTTTTACTGGTTCGCCAGTTGTTTTGCTGTGGACTACGGTCCAGTTCCCGAATTAGCATTCCCTTCGGGGGGGAGTGCATCAAAATGGTTGGCACTCACCGTGCACGGCGTGTGTGGGGCCGTGTACCTCCCCCTACATTATTTTAAATAAATGTAGGAGAGCGAAGCCCTTGTATCGGGTATTTTGTATAAATATATTTTGAGCCTTTTCCGAGCGGGAAGGGATAATTAATAATGTAAACCTGATGCAAGTGGAATAGGGACGTTTTATGTTCTTAACCTTTTTCGAGCCCTGTCTTCGTGAACGGGGTTCACTTAGCTTATAAGGCACTACCAACAGCTTTCAATTGCTCTAGTGAATATTCATTCTTCCAAAAGACACCTAAAAGAACTAAGTTACTAAACAAACACAACGTAAATAAGGGTCCTAACTAAGACGATCACGCCAAAATATTACAAACGGCCTATTATTAAACCTTTAGAAAGATCATTTAGAAAGATCAAAACATATTTTATTTATCCTAGTCACATATATATAATTTTTATCGAAAAGGGGTAAATTAATTATATCTAATATATTTATTATTATGAGAGAGGGGGGGAGACCGTTACAATATCATTAATTCGATATTTCTTTAAGATTCAACTAAGCATTTTCTTATCGGAATATTGTTGCTTGATAATTTGCTTTTTAGAAGCTATTCGTAATCGGTTAACTAATAAATTGAAATATTCTTATAGGCACGTCGCCAACAGTTAGTAATGCCGTGAATTAGGATTCCGCTGTCTTGAGTCTCACTTATCGTTTATAAACCCTTACATCCCACTTGCTTCGCCAGTACATAATTAGACTTAAATTGAAACAGAGAAGAATAACATGGTGCCTGCACAGTGATGACATGCAAAATCGTGAAGAGTTCCACATTTTTGTGTCGTTTTGTGGCGGTGTAAAAATATCCAGTACCCCATACCATCTCGTGGGTGTCGTAACAAGCGACAGAGGGAAAAAACAGGAGATGGGTAGCAGCGTCTTGCTAATAACGACTGAAAATAAAAAACTGCGGTTGCCACACCGCTTGTTAAGCGTGGCAGATATGGCAAATATATGTGGCAAATTATGGGGCAGGCCTGTGTTTAGCTCACCCCAAAAATGTGCTGAAAACTAACAGTACATGATACATATTCCTGCAAGTAGCTGACTATAAGTTGCATCGCACAACAGCTGAAAGTCTAAAAGGTTTTTCGAGTAAATTTCCCGTTGGTGCAGAAATCTCTACCAAAACTTTAAAATTTAGTTGTATATTAATATGTAGAATAATAAACGAGAGAAAGAGTAATAAATATTAAAATTACGTGAGATGCTTGAAGAAATTCATAAGATAATTTAAAATAGTATTTAAGTATGGCAAAACGAATAAGAAAGAGTTAATGTCGTGGCCCCTAGATATCTACATTTATCCTCGAATGAGAATCAAAATGCAGATGAGTTGTCACCCCGGAGGTCATCTCTAGTAAACAAGATCTCCGGTTCTCTGCGCTCACCATACAATAAGGTATTTCACGCTAGTATTCTGTAAACTGATCCATCTTCGAATAAGCCGACTCATTCATACTCCAAATGTATAGAGCTGCAGCATGTCTCCCCTACGAATGATATTTTAATAATAACATCACTCAAAATTATTAAAGAATATCTTTAATTATCTTTGGTTTCCGATTTGAAATTAATTTACTGTAACGAAGTGGTATTTTACTTCAGCACATAATATGTATATTCATGTTTACAATTAAATAGAGGTTTACTGTAGTAAAACTTAATTCACTTTGCGTGGCTTTACTTTGTGCACCAGGCAAGAAATTCAGTAGTAAAGTAAGTTATTTTGGCTGCACATGGACACTATTATTTAAACATGGAATAATTATTGTTTGACTCTAATATTTCGTCATTTTACATAAAGTAATTGGATTTTTTTCAAACAATAAAAGATAGGGATCGAAAGTTTTTTTCGCGTAAATTAATCAATTCATTCACAGCAAATTCGTTTATGTTTAAATTAAATAAATAAAAATATTTATTCATTTCTTAATTTTTTTAAATCTTTTTGTCTTAAAATACATAATTAATTATTCCCGTCCGGATTCAAGTCAAGGTACTAATTAGATTAATTAAGATATGTTAGATAGTTGTTCTTTTTATTAAAGTTTTTTTCTAAAAACGAAAAAAATTAAATAAATAAGTGTTAAAAACCTGTCTGCTTCTGCTGTAGCAGAAAATTGTATTCGACTTGCTATTGGGTTATCGAATATCGAGTTATGAAGCGCTGTTCAACTGAGCGAATGAAATGTATCGTTCCTTGTTCACTGCAATACTTCTTTTTTCGCTAAGTTTACATATTTTTCTCTTGAGTAAAAATATCAATTTTAAAAATAACTTCTTTATTTTAGGATTAAGTAAATAATTTCTGCTTTTTCAACCAAATAAACCATGAGCCATGAATCAAACCATGAACTAACGAGGTTTATATTGCGCTAGTCTACTAGGGAGTTCAATACTTCTTAAAAGACGTATATAAGTATCATTTCAAAGTCTTATATACTAGCTGTGCCCACCACTTCTTGTATAGAAGCCGAGTAATTTGTATTTTTCTCTTCCTCCTTTGTATTTTTGTAGATTGATCACTTTTATCACCTTTTTTATCAATCAATCTTAGACCAAAGATATTATCCATAGTACATGTATATATAAAATCGGAATTGAAGTATCTGTCTTACCGGATATCTATCAATATCTAAATACCTGTTTTTATGGAGCTGTGAAGGTTGCTTGGTTGGTTGACCAGCACCCATGGTCACGGGGGACTGAGGTGACTGAGGTCCCGATGTCAAAGTTAACACGGAGTACCTTCAGCTTCAGCAGCTACGTGTTAACTTTTACATCGGGACGTCAGTCACCTCAGTCCCCCGTGACCATGGGTGCTGAAAAGCACCCGAAACGTCGGGTATTAAAAATAAAATAAATGAAACGCGATAAAATCCGTAAAAGTAGTTTTAATAAATTATGAAATCTACTTAAATTCAGCCTACATATTTCCACCAAATTATCTTAGACTTAACATGGAATAATAACTGTGTTTTTTTATCGACACTGAGTTTGTGTCACGGAACGTACACAGGAGGCACTTTAACAAATTCTTTTTATAGAATAAGGGCGCCAAACGAGCATACAGGTCACCTGATGGTAAGTGAATGTACCATCAGGTGACCTGTGTACTCGTTTGACCCATATTCTATAAAAAAACATAAGAATATGCTGTCACTGGTTCTTTTATAACTTTTCAAGAATGGAATGATTCAGCCAAACTTTAACTACTGACGCAGCGCACGTCGTGCACTAAGCTCTCAAGAGGCACGACTATCTCCGATTTAGTTGGCGAATATCATCATAAATTTTTGTATATATATATATATATATATATATATATATATATATATATATATATATATATATATAGCCTATGTCCATCTGGAATGATGTACCTTTCAAACGGTGAAAGAATATTTCAAATACAGGGTGTCTAGTAAGAAAGTTCAATGTTCAAATTTGAATTACGCAGCTCAACGGTTGGCGCGGCGATGTAGGGAGAGGTCTCAATCGACGCCTCAGGCGTGCGGGGAGCGCAACGTGTTTTTGCTGTCGAAGCTTAAGAGTGGTGCCTCGTACGCTGCTGCGCTTCGGAAATCTTGTTCTCAGTACAATATTCGCCGACCGAGAGATGCTCAAAGTGTAAACCTTTTGAAAAAGTGGATTAAAAAGTTTCGTGAAACGGGTTCTAGCATTAAACAACACATGCCAGGCCGCCTACTGTATCAACCCAGGAATATGTGCGCCGAGTAAGTGATTCGGTCCTTGCAAACCTGCGGTGTTCTTTACGGAAGCATTCGGCTATTTTGGGAATCCCTTAATCAACAGTTCAGATCATAGTTAGGAAAAAAAGGCGTTTTCATCCCTATAAAATACAGTTAGTGCAAGCGTTTAAAGAAAGTGCTTACTTATTACGGAAATCTTGTGCTGAAAAGATGTTGGAAGTTTTTCCTACACAGCGTAGACTCAATAACGTTGTTTTTAGCGATGAGGCCCATTTTCCCAAAAGAGAGATATGAACATAGTGCAAAGGTGACTGTTTGGTGTGCCATAACGCGCTAGACGAAAGAGATACTTCTATTTAAATGTGTATCTTGTAGAGATTCAACAATCAACGCTCGCACCGGCCATTGTTCGCTAAGACGTTTGGAGGTCAGACGTACTTTGTTTGACCAAAACGACGTAGTGTCTACAATCGCGGAGAGTGAGGTAAAGGTTTACATATACTTATCACCGTAGTAGAAAACGTTCTTGTTGTATAAATTGTCCATAAAGTTTGTCTTCGGAATTTTACGAGTACAAATCAACGAGCGTTTGTACATAAACTAATCATATACCTACATATACCCTGTCAACGACGTGTGGAAAACGTCTTTTCTCAATAAAAATACAAAAAGTAGCTTTGGAGCGAAAAAATTCCAGTGCACTGTCTCAAAGTCTGGACAGATGTAGATGTCTATGGGCTACAGCAACCACTTACCATCAGGTGGACTGTGTGCTCGTTTGCACACAGTCCACCTGATGGTAAGTGGTTGCTGTAGCCCATAGACATCTACATCTGTCCTTGATTACGAATCAAAATGCGTTGTCACCCGCAAAAGCCTGTTGTCGGCCTGTTTATGTTCTTGGCATATTTTCAACGACTTAAACGTTTCTCTTCTGGGAGCGAAAAAATTCCACTGCACTGTCTTAATGCCTGCTGTCGGCCTGTTCATGTTCTTGGCATATTTTCAACGACGTGTGGAAAACGTCTTTTCTCAATTCTGAAAAGTAGCTTTGGCGCGAAAAAATTCCACTGCACTGTCTTAATGCCTGCTGTCGGCTTGTTCATGTTTTTGGCATATTTTCAACGACGTGTGGAAAACGTCTTTTTCTCAATTCTGAAAAGTAGCTTTGGAGCGAAAAAATTCCACTGCACTGTCTTAATGCCTGCTGTCGGCCTGTTCATGTTCTTGGCATATTTTCAACGACGTGTGGAAAACGTCTTTTCTCAATTCTGAAAAGTAGCTTTGGAGCGAAAAAATTCCACTGCACTGTCTTAATGCCTGCTGTCGGCCTGTTCATGTTCTTAGCATATTTTCAATATCTTACTCACGAATCCTGCGCTTTCAACCCATCATCATCATCACACCCTATCAAAAGCACACTGCTGAACTCTTGCCTCCATACATTAGCTCACAGGGCGATGTTTGCCGTTACTGCCACTTGGCAGGCGGATTGACAACCGCAGTTTTTATTAACAAATAATTATTTGAAGAAAGGTTTCCAGGAGGAAGCTGCTGCTCATTTACTGCATTCTTCCTCTCTTTCGCCTCTTACTACACTAGTGATTAAATGCAAATCTGCTGCCGGGGTTAAAATTCAGTTTTCCTTTTTTTTCAAATAGAACTTCTCTGCAGAAGTAGCAAAAGAGTTTTTTTCTCCAAATAGATAAGAAATGTATTTAATTTTTTTATTTGATTCTATTTAAGTTCTAATGGCAAGTTTTAATTGTATCAAGATAAAATACTGGATTAAAACAATTGTCCGATTACAACCGTCGAGATAAATGATCGTCATTACGGTAGTCGCATTTGCTAAAACAAATAAAGATTCCTTTCCCGCGCATTTCTCTTAGCCAAGGGTTCACCCTACGGGAACAAAAACGCATTCCAACTCATTTACTATATAAGGCTAATAACTGATTACGTCATTGCTCTTAAATTTATACTAGACTTTGCCAGAGCTTAGCAAACATGGAGGTCAGAATACGACATCGTTTCGAAAAATCATAGCATTTTTTCTAAATGTGTATAATTTTCTTGTTTCTGATGTTGGCTCTGCAGCCTTCATCGCTACATTTCAACAGACTCGTAAACGAGGACTAACTAGCTATTGCTTGCGCTGATCCTGCCGCCGAAATGATTTATACACACAGGTTACCTAAGAGGTTAGGGGGTAATCTGTGCATGCAAATAAACCCCAAGCTCATTAAAAGGGTTATTTTGATGTCAAAGACTGACCATAGGTATATAGACATATATTTAATTATATTATATAATTTTATTTATGTGTATAGTAGAATGTTAATTGAGAAAAAGAAAAACTCATTGATAAAAGCAAAAAAATTACTTTCATTGACTACCATAAACAATTTATATTTAATGAAAGTTATTTTATTCTAACAAGTTAATAATTGTATCACATTACACCAGTAATTTATCAATTAATAAATGAGAACTAGTAATGTGATGCAGTGTAATTTAGCTATGTGAAGAGGGTCGAACTTTTGGCTATCGATCATTGTAACTGTCCGTTGAGTAATTCGTAATTTTAGGAATATGAATAAAGGCTTTAATCAAGTGGTGAAATACTCCGAAGGCATCTGATTGCCTTAATATTGATTTATACACTCATTTAAGTGGTAAGATAGTGTTTTGTTTTAATTTTGATGTATTTTATTTTTAAATATTTTTAAAACAAAGTTTTTTGTAAGATCGTTTTGTTGTAAGATGCGACAAACGGGACAAAAGTTATATGAACACCAGCAAGTTGTAAAACTGTGGCTGTCAATCCACCGGTCAAGCGTAGCAAATAGGTCATGAGACGATCAATAGCGTAAGCTTATGTGCAGCAATGATCTTTTATTGGTTGTTATGAATGAATGAATGAATGAATGAATAAATAAATTCTAAATTAACGTAGTTTAATAACAGATTAACATTTTAATTTATTTATCAAGATAAAACTTACATAATTTTAAACTTGAAAGAGTCTATGTTCATGCAAAATCAAACTCAAAATTATAATACGAATTAACAAAGTTGTAGTCGTCTTTAAAGAAAGCAGAAGGTCAGCTGTGTTTAAATCTATTTAAGACGATATCTCGGAGGAACCCTCAATCGATTTTTGTTCAATATTATAACATAAAATACAGTTGCTATGACCTTAAATGTTGACAAGATCAGATGATAATTAAAGTTAATTTTGAACAAAAATGAGATTGACTTCATTATGACGATTCAGTGATGTCTCAGTGATCGCAAGGGTGAAAACTGGCAGCGATCACCGAATGGTTAGAGGCACACTGGACCTAAACGTTAAGTTGGAGAGGTCTCGTCTAAGTCAACGCTCCATCCCCCTCGTACTCTAATCCAGAATCCCAATCGAGTTACTTAACCGCTTTCAGTGCCTAGAAGATGGCAATGCAGTGGATATAAATGACAATCTCGCGGAAACTGTCCATGCGGTCGGAGCTAAGTTCTGCAAGACTCGCCGCAGATCCGATCACACTCTTAATCTCATGGCTGTTAGAGCGGAGATGGAGGCTGCAATCATCAACAGATTTGACAGCATACAGGCAACTGAACAGACAGATCTCCAAATGCATGCGGCAAGACTTACGCAACTTTAATATTGCTCATATTAAAGAAGCGATCGAGTGGAACCAGGGCTTCAAAGTCTTTGCCAGAGATCTGTCTGCCAGAAAGAGCCAACTGTCAAAGCTGAAGACTGAGCGTGGCAGCATCGTTTCCGGGACACCTGAGATTATGAGTGAGATTGAGAGGTTCTATGGGCAGCTGTACACATCATCGTTGGAGCCACACGCAAGTGTGAGTAACGATCCAAGTGCAAGTCTTATCCGACACTATTCCAATGATATCCCGGACGTCAGTCTGAACGAGATAAGAATGGCTATCCAGCACCTTAAAAACGGCAGGGCCCCAGACGAGGATGGAATTACAGCGGAGCTTCTGAAAGTGGGTGGAACACCGGTAATTAAAGTCCTTCAGAAGCTCTTCAATTCCGTACTTCATGGTGGCACTACTCCGGAGGCGTGGAACAGAAGTGCGGTGGTCTTGTTTTTTAAAAAAGGCGGCAACGCTCTTTTGAAAAAACTACAAGACCGATTTCCCTTCTGAGCCACGTCTACGTGCTGTTTTCGAGAGTCATTACGAATCGTCTAGCACGCAGACTCGTCGACTTCCAGCCTCCCGAACAAGCCGGTTTCCGAAAAGGCTTCAGTAACTTTTACCTACCTTACCATAGACCACATACATACCCTCCTGCAGATTTTACAGAAGACCGACGAGTACAATCTGCCACTTTGCCTCGCATGTGTAGACTATGAGAAAGCCTTTGACTCCGTCGAAATTTGGGCGGTGCGACAGTCCCTTCAGCGGTGCCAAGTTGACTGCCGGTATATTGAAGTGCTGAAGTATTTCTACAGTAGGGCTACGATGGCTATCCGAGTTCGAAACCTATCCAACTGCAGAGAGGTGTAAGACAGGGTGACGTTATATCCCCAAATAGAAATTATGCAATTGGATCACCAGCTTTCTTGCAGATCGGAGCATCAAGGTCGTTATAGACGGTGCAAGCTCCGATTACAAGTCTATTAATGCTAGTATTCGACGAGGCTGCATGCTATCGCCAACGCTGTTTCTTCTACATATCAATGACATATTGCACGCCAATAACATTCATTGCTATGTAGACGACAGCACTGGTTATGCTTTATACACCGGCTCTGCCAATATTTCTTGGGAAAACGTCGCAGAGTACCGGGACAAACTTGTATCTGAAGTCGAAACTTTGTTGAACAAAGTCTCGGACTGGGGACGACTAAATCTAGTCCAGTTTAATCCCCAGAAGGCACAAGTTTGCGCGTTTACTGCTGAAAAAACCCTCTTTGTCGTATCTCCTCAGTTTCAAGGCACTCCCCTTGTTGCCTCAGCCAGTATTGGAGTCCTCGGCGTCGACATATCGAGTGACGTGCAGTTTCGTGGTCACTTGAGAAGGCCAAATTGGCCTCTCAAAAGCTTGGCGTGCTAAGCAGAGCGGGACAGTATTTCATGCCGGCTCATCGCCTGCAACTTTACAAGGCACAGGTTCGGCCGCACATGGAATACTGTTCCCATCTCTGGACCAGGGCTCCCCAGTGCCAGCTCCTTCCATTTGATCGCATCCAGCGCAGAGCTGTTCGAATCGTCGAAGACCGAGTGCTTTCCGATCTGCTCGATTTACTGGCATTGCGAAAAGATATTGCAGCCCTTTACGTATTTTATCGCATCTATCACGGGGAGTGCTCTGAGGAATAGTTCGGATTGATCCCAGCCGCCAAATTTCGTGGGCGCACTACGCGGCAAACGTCCCAACACCATCTGGATGCTTGGCGGTCCACCACTGTACGTTTCAGAAGGAGTTTTCTTCCGCGTACGACCTCTCTGTGGAATAGTTTACCACCGGCGATTTTTCCGGACCGATACGACCTGGGGACCTTCAAAAAAAGAGCTTACTCCTTTCTAAAAGGTCGGCAACGCACCTGCAATTCCCCTAGTGTTGCGGTTGGATCATGGGTGGCGGTAGTCACTTAACATCAGGTGAGCCGCATGCTCGTTTGCCCCTCATCTATAAAAAAGGACCTAAGTACTATACTCAAAGGCCTCAATGGTGTCTCCCAACGGATAGGTCTTAAGATGAACATGGACAAAACAAAGATCATGTTTAATGTCTATGGCACATCTATGCCGGTAAATGTTGAGAACACTATGCTCGAAGTTGTTGACGAATACGTTTACCTGAGACAAATAGTCCGACTAGATAAATCCAACTTCGACCCAGAGGTCAATCGACGGATTTAACTCGGCTGGGCAGCGTTCGGGAAATTATGACACATCTTCTCGTCAGGTACACCTCAAACTCTGAAAACTAGATTGTACAACCAGTGCGTGTTGCCAGTGATGACTTACGGATCTGAGACGTGGTACTTCATTGCTGACCATATGAGGACGCTCAAGGTCACT
>CAJQZP010000239.1:0-15107 GCA_907164705.1 Parnassius apollo | reverse complement strand
TCTTGCGGCCCACGACTTTCGCCCATGTCTCACCCTTAGACCCGGCTGTCGTGGGCTGGTCGCTCGGAGGAGCTCCCTCCGCGGGCTTTATTTTACCCTCCATGGGCTTCCCCTTTTGAGGCGCAAGTCTCGGCGGCTCCTCAGTTCTCCGCGTGTCAGCTGCCAAAGGCGGAGGTAGGGTTTCCGCCGGGAGACGCCGAGAAATCGCCTCCAGCCGAGCGTTAACCATGCTCCCGCACTGGATTATGCAGAGCCGGACAATGCGCTCGACCTCTTCGTCGGTACGAGGGCTTGTCGGTCGCGGTGCGGGAGTCGGGGCCACTACAGATGCGGCATCGGTGGATGTGCATCGCTGCTGCTGCTCGCTCAGTGCCGTGACTTTCTGCCGGAGGTCCTCTAGATCATTTCTGAGGCGGTTATTTTCCTCCTGTAGTTTGGCGACCTCGTCAGAGGCCGTCCTGTTGAGGAGAATGCCAACCGCCTCCCTGATGTCCGCGGCAGCCTCTTTTAAGCCACGGGTGAACGTGCCCTTCAGGCTGCCAGACTTGGTGGCAACCTTCAGGACTAAGTCCACTCCATCCAGAGCCAGCTGGCTCAAGGCCACCGCAGATGGCTCTCCTTTTTCCGCTGCCAGAGCAGCTCGTCGTTCGCGAGCACGTCGGGCCATTTCAGACACTTCGTCTGCTGCGACGGCTTTGCGCTGTTCCCTCTTGGCGGCGTTGAGCTCCGCCTTTGAACTCCCCAGCGAGGCACAGCTTTCGCCGCCATCGCCAGGGTCCTCCGTAGTGACCCCCATGTCACTCTCTGCTTCACTAGCCGCCGAGGTATTGGAGCACACGAATCGTCCGTGCTTATCCCTTCGCGGCTGCGAAGCATTTACCCCTCTCGATGCCTGCCGACCCCTCCTCGAAGTCGCCAACTTGGGGGCTGGCAGGCCTTCCTCGTCCGAAGACCGGCACACTGGACGTTTCCTGGCGGAAGACGTCCCACGCGATCTGTCCACGTCTGATTCATCCTCTTTCCCTATATCTACATTTTTTAAAGTTTTATTCATTTTTTTTTCCCACGAGTGTGGAGGAAGTAACGGTCCGTCCGAGCAGAGCCCCCTTTGCCCGGATAAGCCTATGCATAACCCGTCAAGGGTGTCGGCCGGTACCCTGACGGGGGGCAACGCTAACGACTGAACATTTACCCATCAGCCATGCAGCTTCTCACGGCGTGCCACGCTTGAGCTTCGGGTGATTTTTTATAGAGGTTATCATCCTCGCGACTCCAGGCGGTTAAGCCAAGAGCCCTCGGCCCCTCAGGCGCCGCGAGACATGATCCACGACACGCCAAAGGGATTCCGAGGTTCGAACAGTGGCAGAGTCGATACGGGTTCTTCCCATGCCTGCCCAGAGACCGGGTGAGGGAACTCTGAGCCCATTCTATTCCCGCGATGACGGGTTGCCCGGCGTCGGCAAAAGCCGAGTGCACCTGGCATCTCACCGCGCATGTCACATCCTCTGTTCCTCTCAGTGGAGAGGATACGGGAAGCAACTAGCAGGTACTTGATTCCATTCGGAACCAGAGGTACGCCCCAAACCCAGCCAGTTTTGGTCCGCGACGGTTTCCCGCTACCACTCATATCTGAGTGGCATTCCCCTATCCGCCACCTGGGGACGCGCCCGATGGGAGGACTGGCAACTCCACACGGGAACCTAACCTAACCTAACCTAACCTCCCTTCCCTGACCGCAGAAGGCGCACCGGGCGCAGGAGAAGGGCGGACAACGCCCTTTTCCAGCCCCCATGAATAAGTCCAGGGGCGAGGGACTAGGGGAAGCCCCCGCCCCCCTATTCGATGGACCCGAGGCGGAGGCACGCGTGGGTGTCGGCGCGTGCCTCTGAGGTGATACAGGGGGTAGTTGAACACCTCACTACCCCGTGCAGGAGACGACGCCCGTACAGACCAGGCCAGCACTAGTGTGGGGCTGCGGAAGAATTTGGATTCCCGCGGCCCCGCGCGTGCACGTGCGAGGAGACACCGGGGTGGTTTTAGCCGGTAAGGACCCCTGGGGCCTGGCATACAGGTTGGCCAGCGGGAGGGTGCGTCCGCCTGCGAATGTGATCAATGGGATTGCATTCGCGGGTGGGCACCCAGATAGTCTGGTAGTTGCCATGAACAGCCTGATGACTGCGCTCTGTCCGGATGACGACCCTGGCTGTGACAAGCCTTACCACCGGCAGGTTCGAATGCTGGCGGCGTTTATGCCCTCTGGTAGAGCTGCACCTCCACTTGCGGTTGAGGACCTGGGTGGCATAGTCAGGGCCTTGCCCAACACGGCTCCGGGTCTCGATGGAGTGAGTGCGAGAATCGTGAGGAATGTTTGGATGGCTGCACCGAGGGAATTCCACTCGGTGTATGCCAAGTGTGTAATAGAGGGGGTTTTCCCCCAGGTATGGAAGGACGGTAGATTGATTGTCATTCCCAAGGGTAATGACAAGCCACTCACTGACGCCAAGGCGTATCGTCCCATAACGCTCCTGCCTGTTTTGGGAAAGTTGCTTGAACGTGTAATTCTAAGGTGTGCTCCTGTGATTAGTCACGGGATATCCGAGCACCAGCACGGATTTTCTCCGGGGCGATCTACGGTAACAGCGCTGCGAGTATTGCTCAGCACGGCAAAGTATTCTCGGGCATGCTACGTGCAAGCTATCTTTTTGGATATTTCCGGTGCCTTCGACAATGCCTGGTGGCCGATGATGATGGTCAAAGCTAAGAGGGGTGGATGTCCACCTAACATTTATAAAATGTTGGTGGACTACTTCACCTCCAGGCGTGTGGGCCTCTACATCGGGGACCAGGTAGAGTGGAAGACTTCGACCATGGGATGTCCTCAAGGCTCCGTGCTGGGCCCAACACTGTGGAACGTGCTGATGGACGATTTGCTTCGACTCCCTCTGCCTGAGGGAGTTGCCATGACTGCCTACGCAGATGATGTCACAATCTTGGTTGAATCGGAAACGAGAGCAGGTATTGAATCCAGGGCCCGGGTCACTCTGGACCTTGTACGGGAATGGGGGCTAAGGAATCGACTGAAGTTCTCCTCCTCAAAGTCTACCACCATGACTGTTAGAGGGAAACTTCAGCGCCCCCCCCGTTATTAAACTTGGTGGGGAATCAATCAAGTCTGTGACTACCGCTAAGGTGCTAGGCGTGGTTTTGGACTCAGGACTATCATTTGTGCAACACGCTTCTGATATCTCTGAAAGAGCGACTAAGGGATTTGGCAAAATGACTCGCGTATCGACATCGTCATGGGGTATGCGATACCCGAGTTTAAAAATTATTTACAGAGGAGTGTTTGTGTCCACGCTCACGTATGCAGCAGAGTGCTGGTACGAGCGGGCGAACATGTACACAGTCCGTAGCGTACTACTGAGATCGCAACGATCTGCACTTGTCTTGCTGACCAAGGCGTACCGGTCCACTAGCACGGCGGCCTTACCGGTGCTGGCTGGCGTCCTCCCTGCTGACCTGGAGGTCATTCGTGCTGGTAGGATGGGTTCGGAACGCTTGACCGCGCCCAGAGAGGAGTTGAGCAGACGAAAGCGCGATATCTGGACTGAGGTGATTGGCGTATGGCAGAATCGATGGAAAAACGAAACGAAAGGACGTGAGTTATATCGATTTTTCCCGGAGGTGGCGGTGAGACTCAGGTATACCTGGGTCTCACCGGACTATCAAACATCCCAGATTCTCACTGGACATGGATGTTTTCGGAAGAGACTGCATGACATGCGACTGTGTGAAACCAGTATGTGTGAGTGTGGTACGGCAGAGGAGGATGTTCACCATGTCCTATGGGAATGTCCTCTGTATGACGATCTAAGAGCGAAAGTGTTGGATGGGCTGGTTCGAACGGTTCAGGGATCGATTTAATACTCGGATCTCGTCAGCGATGGGGTGAACTACGGGCTGTTGCGTGAGTTTGCGCATAGGTGGCACGATCGCAGGAGAAGGCAGGAAAGGATGCTGGTAGGAAGGCCCGACGACGTAGGCGTTGTTGTGCCGTCAGCCCCAGAAGGGGAGAATGACGTTAAACTGGGACAAGGAACAGAATAAATATTTGTAGGGAGTCAAGAAAGTGCGCGCGGGAAAGAGCAAGGTGCAAGTACCGCGCGCATCTCCCGAGATTAGGCCCGTATGACCTGAGGGTCGGTGGGGCCATGGGAGGTGGTGGGTCCACCAGTACACCTGGTGCCTTGCGGACCGTTGGCGGACACGGGGCATGGACGCGTCACAGATCTGCGTCATCGCCCCGCGAAACCATAGCGCCACTGCTTCGACGTCGACGGTACCGTCCGTTGCCGACTCCCAGATCCAGGACTGGACTAAGGCAGCTTCCTCGAGTAGTTCCCTGTCGATGCGCTTAAGCGCCCAACGCGGGCCGTCGTTAATCGGGGTAGTTGGATGGCGGCCTCTCGCAGTCTGGGCAGAGACGTCGAACCGGATATACCGATGGTCCGACAACGTCTCCACCCCTACGGCGACACGCCAGTCGCGGACTCGGCTGGCGACAGAGGGGCTGGCAAACGAGACGTCCACTATCGACCCGCCCAGCTGCCGCACGCACGTGTATTCCGAACCCCGATTCAGGACGACCAGACCAGTTGTCACTGTCCACTCTTCTAGCACCTCGCCCCGAGGATCAGTGACTGGAGATCCCCACGCTGATGACTTTGCGTTGAGATTCCCGAGCACCAGAACGGGACGAGGGTGATAGCGGCCTACGACGGCGCCCAACTCGACAAGGAAACCCTCAAAGTCGGCGAGACTCTTGTTGGGGGAGAAATACGCCCCCACAATAACGATACCACCCGAGACCGCAGCAACCCAGCCACGGCCCCGAGACAGTTCGATCAGAGTCTCACCAATAATGGCCACCAAACCGTCAGCGCATCCCAGCCAGTTGTCACGGGCGGGAATGAAGTACGGTTCGGCGACCACAGCCACGTGAATCGACCACTCTGCCAAGCTCTGGAGTAGGAGATCCTGAGCTCTGGCACAGTGGTTGATGTTGCCCTGGAGAAAATGGAACTTTGCCATTATTGGCATTCCATTTCCTTCTCAACGGTCCTGGGCCGGGAGTCGCCCGCGGAGCTACTGGCCTGTGTGGGCAGCGAGGTTAACTCGGCAGGCTTGGTGCTCCTCTTCTTTTCTTTTTTGGCCTTGGACTTGCTGGTAGGCGCCCCACAGGCCCCTCCGCCTACTCTGTGCTCCGCTGGCCTTCCCGCAGCAGAGCAAAGGCTGCAGTTGAACGCCGCGGTGCACAGGGCCGCCTTGTGGCCAGGCTAGCCGCAGCGGTAACAAAGGTCACTACGGTCAACCTCGGCGGTGCACTTCGCCCGGACGTGCCCTTTTCTTTCAAGGCACCGGAAGCACTGCAAAGCCCGGGGCTGTAGCAGCTTCGTCCTTGCCGCCACCCAGCCTACCAGCAATCTGCCGCTATCGGCGATCTTCTTTGCCGCCGCTACAGGGCATCGAACCCAGACCGCGCCAAGTCCGGTGGCATCGGTGCGTATATCGCCGGCCCGCACCTTGTCCGGCGGACACTCTCCGCTTCTGGCAACGGCCGCCACCACCTCCTCAGATGTCACGGAGTCGTCCAGGCCAGCAATCCGCAATTCTGCGGTTTTCATTGGTCTGGAGACCCGGACGTCCTCAGGGTTGAGGACCTCTCTCATCTTGGCGGCCAATGCGTCCGCCTTTTCGGCACTGTCGCTCACAGTGCCAGCCACCTCGAACAGCCGCGCACCCGTGGCAGCCTGCCTGAGGGTGACGGACTGAAGGCCAAGATCTGATAATTTAATCTTGGCCTTGGCCTCAGCGATGACCGACTGGTACGTCACGCCACGCTCCACAGCTCCGGGCTGCAATGTTATTGTCACCGCATTGGACCGCGGAACACGTACAGCCGATTTCTTGCGACCGCCTTTGGCAGGCCGCCGCTCAGGTTGAGGAGCCGTCTTTGCGGTTCCACCTGGGGCGCGTGCAGCTGCTGCGGCCTTCTTGGCGGCTTTGCGGGCCTTCTTGCGGCCCACGACTTTCGCCCATGTCTCACCCTTAGACCCGGCTGTCGTGGGCTGGTCGCTCGGAGGAGCTCCCTCCGCGGGCTTTTTTTACCCTCCATGGGCTTCCCCTTTTGAGGCGCAAGTCTCGGCGGCTCCTCAGTTCTCCGCGTGTCAGCTGCCAAAGGCGGACGTAGGGTTTCCGCCGGGAGACGCCGAGAAATCGCCTCCAGCCGAGCGTTAACCATGCTCCCGCACTGGATTATGCAGAGCCGGACAATGCGCTCGACCTCTTCGTCGGTACGAGGGCTTGTCGGTCGCGGTGCGGGAGTCGGGGCCACTACAGATGCGGCATCGGTGGATGTGCATCTCTGCTGCTGCTCGCTCAGTGCTGTGACTTGCTGCCGGAGGTCCTCTAGATCATTTCTGAGGCGGCTATTTTCCTCCTGTAGTTTTGCGACCTCGTCAGAGGCCGTCCTGTTGAGGAGAATGCCAACCGCCTCCCTGATGTCCGCGGCAGCCTCTTTTTAAGCCACGGGTGAACGTGCCCTTCAGGCTGCCAGACTTGGTGGCAACCTTCAGGACTAAGTCCACCCCATCCAGAGCCAGCTGGCTCAAAGCCACCGCAGATGGCTCTCCTTTTTCCGCCGCCAGAGCAGCTCGTCGTTCGCGAGCGCGTCGGGCCATTTCAGACACTTCGTCTGCTGCGACGGCTTTGCGCTGTTCCCTCTTGGCGGCGTTGAGCTCCGCCTTTGAACTCCCCAGCGAGGCACAGCTTTCGCCGCCATCGCCAGGGTCCTCCGTAGTGACCCCCATGTCACTCTCTGCTTCACTAGCCGCCGAGGTATTGGAGCACACGAATCGTCCGTGCTTATCCCTTCGCGGCTGCGAAGCACTTACCCCTCTCGATGCCTGCCGACCCCTCCTCGAAGTCGCCAACTTGGGGGCTGGCAGGCCTTCCTCGTCCGAAGTTCAGCACACTGGACGTTTCCTGGCGGATATTTTGCTTAGAATAAATATTTTTTCTTTTTCTATGGCATGCGTGATTGCCTCGCTTAAATTTTTCGGGTTTCGGCATCTAACAATATATCCATATGTAGAATTTAACCCTAACATAAAAGTGTTGATGGCTAAATCCTCCATAGCGGCAATTCTTCCTACTAGCTCGAACTTATTCTCGCAACTGTAATGTATGTCGGATTGTAATCGCGTTAAACAAGATTCGATTCTAAGCGAATGTTGCATTTCTGTTTCGGAATTTCCCTGTCTACAATTTTGGAGTTCAATTAAAAGGTGTGTGGAGTGTTTCTTTTCGCCAAAAGTAGTTTTTAGAAATATTTTCAATTCATCCCATCTATTAAAAGTCTTTGATGAGCACGCGATTTGGGCTTTTCCCTCTAACTGGGATATGATATAACGATATAAAACTGATTGCTGTTCTGAATTCACGAGTGTTATGGCGTTACCACAATTTGTAAGAAATGCCGGAAGTGATTCTCTATCGCCATTGTAAGGTTTAATAAATTTTGTAAGGACGGATAAGGGAATTTTGTCAGACATTTCTACTTCTTTTTATTTGTCCTTTAGAGTTTTAGTCTTATGCATGTGGAATTAGAAAGGTTTAGGAGTTAGGAAATACAATATTGGTAAATGAGAATATATATGAGTAATGAGAATACAATAAATGCCAAAAAATGTAAAGAAATAGAATAAAATTAGAATAAAATTATCGCGAAATTAATGTTAACTTACAATATCACGAACACTCCGGTGAACATTGTGTGACGGCCCAATATTATTTTTAATAAATAAATTCAATATAAAGGGGCATCAAAAATAGTCTTAATATATATATATATATATATATATATATATATATATATATATATATATATATATATTAAGAAATAAAATTACATTAATAAGCATAAAGTTAAAATTAATACATTTCAGACATTAGACCAATAACATAGTAAATTAAAGGAAAAAATATTGTCTTCCATAATAAATAAATATATTATAAAAATTTGTAAAAATATTCAAAACATGATAAATAATAGAAATATAAGTTGAAAATATAATAAAAGTAAAGATAAATAACGTTTATAAGATAATTAGAAAATTTGTTAAAAATTGTCTAAGTTGTGGAAGGAGTTAATGTATAAAAGAAAGTTTTCTTAAGTTATGGAAGGTGTTCATGTATAGATGTCTTGTATGGAGGAGCTGCCGGAGATACATGCCTGCATTTGTACATATATATAGGGTGGTCGGGAGCCCGACTGCTTGAAGTACTGTAGCACAATGACTAGTCCTATATTAGGGACTTATGATATTAAACTCAATGATACAAAAGCAATACTATAGAAGGTCTCCATGATGAATTTGCATTACAATAGTAGGGTCGTGGGAGTCCTATATATTAATGACTTATGAAAGTAGGGTCTATGATACAAAAGCAATACTATAGAAGGTCTCTATGATGAATTTGCATTACAATAGTAGGGTCGTGGGTTCGAGCCCAGATACAAAAGTATTATTATTATAGAAGGTTTCCTTGATGCATAAGCATTGTATGGGGTGGTTGGGTGACCGACTGCTCCTAGTACTGTAGCAAAATGACTAGTCCTTATTAGGGACTTGAAAAGGAATATTATGGTGGCGTGCATGCTGCTTCACGAGCAATTGGTCCGAGGTAAACTTGGGCTCGCTAACCGATGTGTCCTAGACATATTATCTTAGTGCCGGTGGTAAGCTGGTTTGTTGTAGCAATACGGCTTTCCCGTGGACATCGTACACCCATATCGTTTGTGGGCGACGTCGTAGCGCATAGCGATGCATCGTCTATCTTTCGGATTGGGATGATGAGTGTGTTTGGTAGCACTTTTAAGTGTAACAGGCATACTCAACTTCATGTCTTAGTACATTAGCGCTATGATACGTGGAGTTTTGTCCACTGGCGTCTTAGTAGCGTACTACTACGTTGGTGCAGTTTTATATAACAACAATCTTAGTGCCGGTGGTAAGCGGGTTTGTTGTAGCAATACGGCTTTCCCGTGGACATCGCACACCCATACCGTTTGTGGGCGACATCGTAGCCCATAGCGATGCGTCGTCTATTTTTCGGATTGGGATGAGTGTGTTTGGTAGCACTTTTAAGTGTAACAGGCATACTCAACTTCATGTCTTAGTGCATTAGCGCTATGATACGTTGGTGATATTTTTTAGTTAACAACAATACAAACTTTGTTACCAAAGTCGATAGGGATCATGTGGGTGTGTTGTGAGGGGGGCGCCACCCGTATGATAGTTGCATTGATGCATACTGCTACTTGCGGTATTGCGTCTTGTGATGGATCTGCGGGTGTGCTGCGCCTGATTTGACGCTCTCTTGTGGTTCTGATGGATGGAGGTATGCGGGTGGTGATGTCTGCTGGGATGTACGGGGGACTTTGGGATGGTGTAAGCCCGACGATAGTCGTATTGATGCTTGTTGCGTTCTGCAGCATTGCGTCTCTGCGATGGTTGTTTGGTGGGACGCTATTCCCAATGGCGCTCTCTGCGTCTTGGTTTGACTCACACCTAAGTAGCTTTGCCCAAGTCGTGTCCCTTCATTACGGGGCTGCAGACTGTCTGCCCTCCATGATGTTTTATACAACAACATAATAATATATCTCTGTAACTTTCCCACCTTTGAATGATTGAAGGCAACTTGTTGGTGGGTGAGACAAACATGATCGAAAATGCATTTACTCAACGTCAGCGACACAAAACCTTTCTGATGGCAAATTATTACTAACAACTTACAACTGCCTTTTGGCTATATCTGCCGTTGTATTGGTTTGTGGAGCATATGTGTCGAACTCATGCGGGTGATAGCTGGCGGGAGGATCTGAGAAGACTCTCAAGGCTGCGGCCGAAAGCCGCACAACGTGGGACCCCATTCCCTTGAGGTGAGCAGTAGACTCATGACACGCTCTGCGGCTAGTAGCCGTGCTAATCATGCAATTGGTGGTGGGGCCATACACTTACATCACGTCTGCAGGAGCGGCGGTCTGGCGGGTGGTGGCGCTCACAGAGGGTTTACGGCCAGTGTGCATATTTGCCTAAACCGTGTGACGTACATTCACTGTGGCTGGATTCGTTCGAATTCTGTATGGCGTTTACACGCATTGGCATGCGCGCACAAGGGGCCAAGCCTCTTTTACTGGTTCGCCAGTTATTTTGCTCTGGACTACGGTCCAGTTCCCGAATTAACGTTCCCTTCGGGGGGAGTGCATCAAAATGGTTGGCGCTCACCGTGCACGGCGTGTGTGGGGCCGTGTGCCTCCCCTACATTTTTTTTAAAATAAATGTAGGAGAGCGAAGCCCTTGTATCGGGTATTTTGTATAAATATATTTTGAGCCTTTTCCGAGCGGGAAGGGATAAATAATAAATTAATAATGTAAACCTGATGCAAGTGGAATAGGGACGTTTTAAGTTCTTAACATTTCTCGAGCCCTGTCTTCGTGAACGGGGTTCACTTAGCTTATAAGGCACTACCAACAGCTTTCAATTGCTCTAGTGAATATTCATTCTTCCAAAATACACCTAAAAGAACTAAGTAACTAAACAAACACAACGTAAATAAGGGTCCTAACTAAGACGATCACGCCAAAAATATTACAAACGGCCTATTATTAAACCTTTTGAAATATCATTTAGAAAGATCAAAACATATCTTATTTACCTTGGTCACAAATATATAATGTTATTGAAAAAGGGTAAATTTATTATATATGTAATATATTAATTATATTTAATATATTATTTTTTTATTTAGAGTGGGAAGCGTTACAATTGGTTGCTATGCGGGTGTCATGTTGCGATGACGTGCAGCGGAGTCGTGTTGCCGTGAGACCCAGGGAGTCGTTTGACGGCGACGTCCACGTGGTTGTGCGGTGGGAGTGCAGCAGCTCAGAACAGGCTCACACGCTGGTGTTGTAGACTGACAGCCTTGATCAACTTCGGGTTGACGATGGTGTCCCAAGCTCGTGGTGCTGAGACCTCGTTGGTGCTTTGATGATGCAGGCTCACACTCGTGAGGTGGAGACTTACTGTCGATCTCTCTATTCAGAGTTTCCCAGGATTCGGATGCCACGCTACCGATATACCAGTAGACCTTGTGATATCCCACTTCTGAGACCAAATTTGTTAGGAGGGCCGCTCTGAAGGTGTTTTAAAAAAAACTTTTTACACCCAATCCCGGAAGTTCTTTTGCTTTATTTCCCCAATATTAAAATAATACAAAAAATGTACAAAGCCGCGAACGGCGTGTGCGATATGCACTTAAGACGCTACCCTGACCAAAACCTGGCAAAAGTGCGTTTTTCAGACTCTATTATCTCATTAGTTATGAAAAATAAACTACATCTAAAAGTACATTATTAATGTTCGATATCTTATCATCGCATTCCACGTTCTAATTTATTTTTATGTGCTATAAATACATTTAAAATCAACTTTTAAAAAATGAATAAAATTCTTGATTACATGCATCTGTTGCTAAACGCAACGCTCTAATCATTTGAGGATAACACTAATGGATAGATAATGAATAAATCTATATTCTCCACGTTTTATTTAAATTTTTAAGTTCGTTTTTCTGTTTTAATTGAAATAATTCCGAAAATTGTGTGACTTCTATGATAAAGGGCCGTGCGCAGAGTGCGGGCGGCATTACGCTGTATGCGTTAGTAGGAGGTGGCCGCGTCGCTGGTCGCCGCGTTTCGTATTTCGCCGCAAACATAATATTATTTGAGTACCTACCAACCAATGCGCTTACGTCACGGTATATTGTAACTCGGCCGTATCTTAGAAATAAATATTACAGCCGTGCGGTACGTAAACATGCGGTAGGGCTGCTGCCTCCAGTATTTTTACATTTGCCCATTGATTTATGTGTTTTATAACTCAATGCATTTTCCTACTTTGTGTTTCCATTTAGTTTTATGATTGTACTTAAATATACTTTTTTATATAAACAAATATAATAGGTACTTTGTGAATAGAATAGGAAGTGTTCAATAAAAATGCGTGTCGTTTTTGATTGGTAGATTTAATTAAAAAACCATGTTTATGTTTGAATAACAAATCGGTCTTATAAATTTGTGGCCGAAAAATATTTGCGCCTCGGCTGAGACGTACGAAATGCTTTATTATTAAAATTTTAAATATAAAAAATCCGCATTATAATATAAAGCTTAATTAAAAATTGTTTTGGGAAACATGGACAAGTTGGAGTAAAGGAATATCTTTTACTTGGTTATAGATACCTGCAGCTATTTTACAATTTATATGTTTGGTTTTAAATGAAGTTTGGATTTATTATTTTTTTATTTCTATTCTATTTTCTGAAAGGGTCCTAGGAAAGGAATTATCCACCGCGCTGCCCCACTGCGTGTTGGCGAACTTTGCATGTCTTCGAAATATTATTTTTCTTATTTCTCAGACATGCAGGTTTCCTCACAATGTTTTCCTTCACCACTGAGCACGTGGTAAATCAACACTTAAAATTGCAATTACAATATTATTGGTGCCGGCGGGGATCGAACCCGGTTTGCTCGCACACTGTGAAAATTTTAGCAAGCGCTAAGCATCTGAGCTACCACGGCTCCTCTCCTCTCGAGCTAGAGACTTTATTTTATTTATCGTCAGGCCTGTTGGTCTAGTGGTTAGTGACCCTGACTGCTATGCCGTAGGTCGTGGGTTCGATTCCCACCCAGGACAAATGTTTGTGTGATGATTTATCTATAATATTTATGTATTTAGAAATATATAAGTATGTTTATCAGTTGTCTAGTACCCATAACACAAGCTCTGCTTAGCTTGGGACTATATGGCGTTGTGTGATATTTGTGGAATATTATTATTATTATATTATTATTGTTGGGGTATCTGTATAGTTTTCTCATCTGGTTGGTTTTTATAAATATAAATTAAAATGAAAAGATAAATATACATAAATATCAATAAAATAAAATAAATACAAAATAATATACAAATAAATAAAGATCCAACCATATTAAATAAAAAATAGTCTCCTATCTTTCTCTCTATGTTTTGATCTCCTAAAACGAGTTTGAGTTGGTAAAATCAAGGCAAACTTAGGGTAGGGTTGACAATTATTATTTTGATAATAAAACTAGTGAAATTCCGCGGTTTTATATGAGCAAGCGTGAACGTAGTTAGAACATAATATAACCTTTATATTTTACATAAATATCCTAAAAAAAATATTATTTTAATATTTTACTAAGTACCTATAAAATTAACAAGTTTATTGCATTTTTATTTGAGTAATTTTTTATGCAATTTCTTTATCTACGTCTATTTTTAGGAACCTTTATTTAGTCTGAATCATACATAACACTATATTACTGATTTACTTACTTATACGTAGTTTTTTTTTGCAGTTACAAATATCTTGTGAGGTTGAAAAAGGTAGTAATGAAAAAATAATAAGAATAATAATAATTGACGTCAACAACCACTTTTCATATTCATGGTCCATTAGGTTGCAGTTTCACCGAACCACAACTTATAATAATAATAATAACAATAATAATATAATATTATTTTGCGGCTGGGACTACGTGGCGGACCGCTCCAGGCTCAAATGCAGAAGGCGGTGCTCCTCGATATCGCCCGCATCGTCCGCCGGTTTCTTTCCCTTTCCCCCTAACCCTCGGCCGTTTGGTCTCCCCCTGCCGAGGGCTTCCATCTGGTTGGGCTTTTATTTATTTATGTATTTTCATATTTATTTTATTTTATTGATATTTTTGTATGTTTATCTTTTCATTTTCGTTTATAATTATATATTTATACATCCCAACCAGATGAGAAAACTATATAGATACCCCACATATAATATTATTTTGTATTTATTTTATTTTATTGATATTAATGTATATTTATCTTTTCATTTTAATTTATAATTTTTATATATTTAAATATTTATATAACCGAACCAGATGAGAAAATTATACGGCTCCAACGATTTTAGCGACGAACGCTTGGATTTATTTTTAGAAAATGTCTTTTTGTCCATGTTTTCAGGCAATAAAAAACTGCTACAATATAAGAAGGTAAATTTCGACAAATCATTAACGGTCGTTATAGCTCAGGTGGTATGTCGGTCGGGCGTGATATCGGAGTTGCGTGGTTCGCGTTTTGGTCCCGCTTTTTTTTCCTTTTTTTTCAAGTTCCCTTCTTTTGTGAGAAAATTTATTATTTCAAACCTTTTTTTTTTAGTAATTTTTAAAAATACGAAAATTTTAATTTTAAAAATTAAAAAAAAATATCTATTTAGTTACTAATGCTATATTTATTATTTTAATAATTACCTACCCAGTAGGTAAATATTAAAATAATAAATGTAGCATTATAAACAGTAAATCTCCCTCAAACTCAATTTACTAATATTGCTCCTAAATAAGGAATAGCAGATAAAAGATTAGTAGGTAATAACTATTGCTCCTCAAAATTATATTTGACCTCAAGGTAAAACATATCCTAAAATTCAGTAGCTAAATAAAATAATAATAACTACTATTCAAGTATATTTTCAATATGTAAGTAAATGAAAATAACAAAAATGAAGCACCATTAGCATGTAAAGTTCGAATCCATAATTAATATTTCGACAAATATTATAATTTACACTATAAAAAAGCTAATTCAATATTAGCAGTATAGTATATAGTTAAAAATAATCAAAATAGTCATTTTTATTAATTAGATAATATATTAGAATACATAATTCTAATATAATGCAACTAATATACCGAATAAAGAAAATTAAAATACATTTATCATTGTACGCCGTGTCTATTTCCATAGAAGAGTTCATTGACATTGAAAAAATAATACTACGTTCGTAGCAGTAGGTGGCGTCTTTTGGCGATTTCTTACGCGATATATTGTAGCGAGCGTCGACAGGCCAAACGCTCAAGGTCGTTCGCTGGAGGTAGCGCCTTATATGGGTTGGAGCTGCACTGCCTCGATTACCTCAAACT
>CAJQZP010000238.1:0-34724 GCA_907164705.1 Parnassius apollo | reverse complement strand
CCCTTAACGGATCTAGCACGATTTTTCTTGTCCCAGTCGGTCCCAGTAGAGCCTGGCGTGGTCATTTTCGTGCACGGCTTCCGGCAAGTACTTGTAATACGGCAATTTCCGATCCACAAGACCGTATTTCAGAGCGAGCTCCTGGTGTAGAATTCTGGCTACTAGGTTGTACCTGTGCAAGTACTCAGAGTTAGAAAGCGCCGAACAACCGGAGATGACATGCCTAAGTGACTCCCCGGGATGGCGACAAGCTCGACAGACGTCGACAGTGCCATCCTTTAGGATGTATCTCCGATAGTTGTTGGTCTTAATAACCTGATCCTGTATTGCACAGACAAAATCCCTCGGTTTCCCCGAAGAGGTCACCGAAACGTAGCCAGTTGAGGGAGGCGGCTGAGGGAATATTTATTATTATTATTATTATTATATTTTGGGTATAAATAAAATACTTAAAACTAACTCCTTAATTAAATGATATAGTGTAACAAAAAACTTGACCCTAGTCGCATTTACCAACATCTGGTGAGCGGAAGATTATAATATAGCCCTCATTGAAACAGTTTGACGGTGAATAACATATCAGTAGGAAGCCATCATGTCTAAGAAATAATATGAGGACAGTAAGTAAAGATAGAAGGAAAGTATGTGGATTCGTCCCTCTTAGTAATGTGAGGAGGGTGGAGCAGTGGACGTGTAGCTGTTACTTTATTTATTATAATAAATGAGATAAGCCGAATTTTTAAGCTGGTGATAGCGAGCGATATTACGACTGCCACGATATAGGCTCTGCGCAACATCCCGCCCGTCCATTGTAGTGAATATGGTCTAACCTTCTATTTGAGGGTAGTCTTCCATCCATTCATTACAGCCCATAAAAGTCCACTGATGGCACTGACGACATATATTGGCTGATAGAGTAGAATCTTCCATAGTTGCCACGCTTAGTAGCCGAAGTTCCTTTATTATTTAGAGTTGTTATTAAGAAGATATAGCTGCCCATCTCCCGTTTCAATTCCACTCTGTCGTCTCTTACGACAGTCACAGGACGATATGGGGGTAGTGGATATATTTACATCGTCACTATATGGTTACTTCTTGCGGTCTGAAATTTGAAATGTATAGAATAACCAACCTGTTAGCTCGCGAGGCCACGTAATACGAGTATGACACTCCCGTTTGCTCGCGACCGTAATGGCGGGAAAATTTGCAAATTAGCAAATTTTTTGCTATATTGCAAATTTTGCTATATTTTCACTTTGAGATAATATTTATGGATAAAACTTACAGGAATTCTTGTTGAATGTATAAACTATTGAATAAAATTATTTTGGTTGCTAGAAATTATAATAAAATTCATAAATTACCCTTTATAGCATAAGTAGTAGTATATACTTCACTTTTAGTGCCAAAATTACTACTAATTTGAATTCTACACTTTTGTTTTTGGAGAAATTTATATGAAAATGTTTGGAAATATGTATATTTTTATGTTTTATTTGTTTCTATTCGTTACTCATACCAAAATATTAAAATATAAAAAAATTAAAAAAAAATAATAATAATATTTATCTGTATGACATTTCGAACAATATTTCAAAAATATTTTTGTGTGAATTTGAAATAAATACAACGTCAAGTTATTTGAAATATGTAAGAAAACTATTTTTACTTACATTTTACACTAAAAATAAATGAGAATTGGAAAAATAACACATTTATGACCCAACCGCCAAAATGGGCGTTCCGTATTTCGAAGTACTTTTGGCAATTTACTTTTCACTTTTTATACCACAAATTATATATCTACGTGTTTACTATATTACAAGGAATATAAAAAAGTATAATACTTTCGTTTTTAGTCCAGACACAAATATAAAATTCTATAAAAAAGACGGAGCACCTTCATCAAAGCGACACGTGGAACGCCGAAAGTACAGAGTGATTTCTTTTTTTTTCTAAGAAACGTTGCCAGGTTATGGTTTAAAATAAAAGAGCATATCTTTGTCTTTGATACTATTATCTATTGCATAGTGTCTTTGGTTTTGTTTTAATTAAAAAAATTCTTTTTCAAAGGGTAGTACTTGTTGTACACATGTGTACCTCTATCGAGCGAGCGGAAGGTGTTTATTTCTTGTACACATGTGTACTGTCGGCGACTTTACAGGTTTTTTTAGTTTTCTTTCAGTTTAAAAAAGTATAGAAAGCCATTGTAATAACAGCTTTTAAGACCGGTAAGTCTCCAATTTCATCATCACGGATTGCAACTTTCTACAACTTTCTTTATTTAAATAATATGGTTGCCTCCGCTTAAATTAAGAAAAAAAAGATATCTCGTTATATTCTATAAATTTTAAGATAATTCTCTGAGCGTACAGATAAGCAGGTTTTTTTTTGTACAATTCGTTTTACGTATTTGTGCTTCGAAGGAATCTAGGCTTCTAGGAAATCAGTTTGTTTTCTTATTGCAAATTATAAAAATTTCCTGACATGGATGTAACTAGTGATATACTCGGGTTCTCGGTTTGATTCTCTGTCGAAGTAGAAACTAATCAAAATGTTTTTGCGATGTTATTGACAAGATAAGTTGAAAATATCTTAAAGAAATCAGAATGTGTCAAGAATCGATCGAAAAAACATCATTATATTACATTATTTTCGACGTGTATGGTAGTGTAACGCTGCAGCGAAATAAGTCTCGTATTCTGAAAAACACACATAAAAACACAATACACCAACAAAATCTTGTGTTTCATATGGTGATTCATAAAACCGGAGTCTGTTTTTAACGATAATTATTCTTAATCCAGTATAGATGAAGATGTATATGGGCCATAAAATTAACGTGGGCAACTCGGAAAATAAAATTCTAAAAGGTCGAAAGTTAAAGTTTTTATATTTCAATCTTTAGAAAGAACTCTCCGTCAGCACCTAAACAATGTTTCATGCGTATTTTCGATTCATAAGAATTTAGAATTTTCCAAATACTTGTCAGTCCGCCTCGGACACACCTGCTACTGCTTGTTTAAATGCTGCTAGCGAATGTTCCGGCGATGATAACTATATCCATTTCAGCTTTTTTTAACTTTAGGAAATGAAAAGATGTTACACGGTGCCAAATAAAGGTGATAAAGTAGGTAAGCCAAAAGCTTAGCCAATGTGCTCTCTAGTCAATCCAAATACTTGAGACTTAGTGCGCGGGAGCGTTGTCGTGCTGAAGCACTAGCCTGCGCTTAATAGGAAAGGAGGAATCATTTAATAGGAAATAAGGAATATACAGCTGTCCTTTAAAAATCTAACAAATACAACTATTGATTTAAAACCGCTACTCGATTGAGGGATGTGCCAAAATTGGTGGAGGTAATGTACGAGGATATATCTAGAACCATGCATTCCTCCAAAACCTACCATATGGTGGTACTATGAGTCTTCAACTCGAAATTATGCACAAAAGAGAACGGTGAGCTGAAGGTAAGGGAAATACGGAATAAGGCAACGGAAACCTTGTAGCCAGCAGCTGGCCGATTTCACGGAGAAAGAGAGAATATTTATAATGAACTCTTTCTTCAAGATGCGGCCCCACAGAGAATGGACCTGGTGAAACTACGACGGTTCGATAAATAACAAAATTGACTTCATTATTACTACTTGATAGCAACTGTTCGGTGATGTTTCAGTGATCGCGATGGTGAAACCTGGCAGCGATCACCGAATGCTGAGAGGCACGATGAACCTAAAAGTTACGTTGGAGGGGTTACGTTTCACGAAGCTCCGTCCTCCTAGTTTTCTAATTCAAAGCAACTCAAGTTACATAACAGTTTTCAGTGCCCAAAAGTCTGCAACGCAGTGGACGATATAAATGACAAGCTCGTGGAAACTTTCCATGTGGTTGGAGCTATGTTCTGCAAGACTCGTCGCGGAAGAACTGAATAACTCTCCGATCACATTCTTACTTTCATGGCTGTTAGATGGGACATGAAGCTGCAATCTCCAGCAGATTCGACAGCATACAGGCAAATGAACAAACAGATGTCCAAATGCATGCGACTTACGCAACTTCAATACATTTCGTAGTAAGAAGCGATCGAGAGAAACCAGCACCCCAAAATCTTTGTCAGATGTCTGTTTCCTAGAAAGAGCTAACTGTCGAAGCTGAAGACCGACACCTGAGATTTTGAATGAGGTTGAGGACGTGGGCGAGGATGAAGTTACAGCAGAGCTTCTGAAAGCGGGTGGAAAACCTGTACTTGAAGTCCTTCAGTAGCTCTCTGATTCCGTCCTTCATGGTGGCACTACTCCAGTGCCACCATGAAGGACGGAAGCCAAGATCCATGAAGCAAGGAGACGTGAAGCAGAAGTGCGGTAGTCTTATTCTTCAAGAGAGGCGATAACGCTCTCTCGAAAAAACAACAGACCGATTTTACTTCTGAGCGGTGTCTACGTGCTGTTTTCGATAGTCATCACAAATCGTCTCGCACGAAGACGCAATGACTTCCAACCTCCCAAACAAGCTGGTTTCCGAAAAGGCACCATAAACTACATACATACCCTTCGAAAATTGTACAGAAGACCGAGAAGTACAATCTGCCACTTTGTATTGCGTATATGGACTATGAAAAGCCTTTGATTCCGTCCAAATTTGGCCGGTGATACAGTCCCTTCATCGGTGCACACGTCCTCAGCACAGTTCTGTCGGTATGTCGAAGTGCAGACTGGTTTGAACAGTAGAACTACGATGGCTATTTGAGTACAGAATACAGAGATACAGTACAGAGTACAAAACCTATCTAACTGCAGAGAGGTGAAAAATAGGCTAAATTATATTCCCGAAACTTGTCACCGCTACATTGGAAGATGTTTACAAGCTGCTGGACTGGAAAGGATACGGTATTAAACCTGCATCTGTTCAACAACTTCGAGCTTTGTGCTTTAACTTTGGGAACACTAAGCTTGCGGATGTCGAGGAGTATGTTTACCTGGGACAAATAGTCCGACTAGGTAAGTATAACTTCGACAGAGAGAAAATTTAATTTTCTTCCGTATCAAGCTTCAAATGGCAACCACTTATTTGTTAATTTTGCAAAGTTAATCAACAGCACTGGAATTCGTTATACCAGCGTTACACGGTTGTTTCAGAAGAGACATTATTTATAAATGACAATTTAAGTATATCAAACGATTCATCCAATTATAGACGATATTTCAAAATGTTACCGAAGTAGATCCATTTAATATTTAACATTATCTTTAACGGGAACAAATGTTTTAAAAAGGTCTTATATCTCAAAGTCGATTCAAAGTAAGTAAAAAAGACTTAAAGCAAAGTTGAAATTTGAAGAAGATACCAGCACCTGAAGAGGGTACCAGCACCCGTGGAGAATCCCTCGCTGAGCATCCACGACCATGTTTCTCCACTTCTGAGCGTGGGTGCTCAGGCTGCTTCGCGTATTCTGGAGGGGGGGGGGCAAAATTCCGCTCCAGACTACAACTGCTCGGGGCAAACGGAGCAACAAGACCAAGGCGACCCCTGCCACGCTGTCCGTGAATTTCTGCAATATCAGGGAACTTCACTCTAACCTAAACGCCGTCCACTACCATCTCGAGACGGCGAGGCCGGCTCTGCTCTTTCTGACCGAGACGCAGGTGTCCTCTACGGCTGATGTCTCGTATCTCTCCTACCCGGGGTACAAACTGGAACACTCCTTTGTGCCTCGGGCTGGAGTTTGCGTTTACGTCAGAGAGGACATCTGTTCTCGACGCCTCGGCAGACTTGAAGGTTCGGACCTGTCCATCCTTTGGCTACGCGTAGACAGCGACGACCATCCGCGCGTCTAAGGGTGCCTCTATAGGTCCCATAGCAGTAATGCCAAAACAGACCGACTCTTCGACCACGTCCAAATGGCAACAGATTCGTTGCTACAGCAGATCCCCTCCGCAGAGATCGTGATCCTCGGCGACTTTAACGCCCATCACGCCGAATGGCTTGGTTCATGTTTAACCGATCATGCGGGGAGATCTGTTCATGATTTTGCCCTGGCATATGGTCTGATACAACTGCTTACTTCGCCTACGCAGATTCCAGATGTGGAGGATCATGCACCTTCCCTGTTGGACATTCTGCTGACCTCTCACCAGGACGGATATCAGAATTCCGTCGACGCCCCTTTAGGCTCCTCGGACCATTGTCTTGTTCGGAGTGTGGTGCCACTCACGTTGTGGTTGCAGTTGCGTTCTGCAGGCTGCCGCCGTGTTTGGCACTATAGGTCAGCCGATTGGGATGGGATGCGGTCTTTCTTTGCATCCTACCCTTGGGGGCTGTTGCGGATTCTGTCGCTGATGTGGTACTTCAGGGTATGGAACTTTTTATTCCTTCCTCTGTGGTGCCCTTTGGAGGCAAATCTCAGCCATGGTTTGGTCGCTCCTGTAAAATAGCATGATGCTATAAGCAGGAGTGCTACCAAGCCTGGGCTGACGCATCAGCGTCCCGGGATGTAAACACCAGTGCTCTAAAAAGAAGTGCGGAATTATCCGCCTCTAGGTCCTTCAAAAGAGTCATTGCCAAGGCAAAGTCAGAGCACATTGGCAGAATTGGCGAGAAACTAGTTCGCCTTCCTTCTGTAACCCGAGCATTCCGGTCTCTCGCCAAGGCTGTCCAGGGGAATTTCTGTCAGCCATCTCTTCCATCTCTGCACAGGGACGACTTACTGGCCCATACCGCAAAGGAGAAAGCCGATCTTCTAGGCTCTTTTTTTGCGTCCAACTCGACCCTCGATGACGGGGGAAGTACGCCGACGACCATTCCGCGGTGTGAGTGCTCTATGCCGGAAGTGAAGTCGAGTGGGCCTGACGGAATCCCCCCCAATTGTGCTGAGGACGTGTGCTCCAGAATTGGCAACGGTTTTAATGCCTAAAGGCCTCTAAAAAGCTTGGCGTGCTCAGCAGAGCGGGACAGTATTTCATGCCGGCACACCGCCTGCAACTTTAAAAAGGTGCGGGTTCAGCCGCACATTTTTCTTTTTTTTTTTAAATTTATTTATATCATTATAGTAAATACATGAGTTAAATGTAATTAACTTGCAAAAACCGTGAGGTTTGTCCGCAAGTTACAGTCTCACACAATTAAAGGTATAGTACAATCACATACATTATACAAACTATTAATACAATCATCTAATTGATGGCTGCTTATAAACAGTAACAATAATATTACGTATATACGTACATATTTTTAAGTGATAAATTTCAAATCACCGTAATTGCAAATCACCGGCGTTCTGGACGGGCCGTATTGACAGAAAAACCGGTTTCTGTGAGCCCACGAATGTGAGCGTGACAATTTGATCGTTCTTATCGGGCGATCGGATTATTTAGTTGCAGAAGCAGTATACAGGTTGGTGCAAAAACTGTGAATTGATCTTTTTTTATCATTATTTATAGTTTTTCATTTCTGATTTGTTTTTATTTCAGTTGCAATTATACATATTTTAATCTATAAATATAAGAGATATATGTACATATATTTATAAAAATTAGAACAATTAATTGATGATTTTATAAGTATATTATAAAATTTTGTATTAAATATTTATTTACTCCCGTTGTAGCTGTTCACAGAAATATTTTTTGAATTTGTTTTTGTAGTTATCTTCATTGATATCTGAGAGTATCGTGGGGGGTATTTGGTTTATTAAAGTAGGAATTAAATATCTATTTGTACGTTTACCATAGTAGTTATATATTTTAGGTGTTACGAGTTTATTTTGTATAACTTTTCTTGTAATAGTTTTATGGTTAGTTTTAACTTGCACTTTTTTTATTGTGAAATTGTTCTATTAGTATTAGCATCTGAAATTTTGTGTGTATAGGTAATACTTTGCAAAATTTAAATATTCCATTAATATTGTTTTCACTGTATATATGAATATGATATGAAATGCTGTTCCCATTTCTGGGCTGGGGCTCCCCAGTATCAGCTCCTTCCACTTGACCACATCCAGCGCAGAGCGGCTTGAATCGTCGACGACCGAGAGCTTTCCGATTGGCTCGCTTCACTGGCACTGCGAAGAGATGTTGCATCTCTTTGCATTTTCTGTCGCATATACCATGGAGAGTGCTCTGAGGAATTGTTCGGATTAATCCCAGCCGCCAAATTTCGTGAACGCACTACGCGGCAAACGTCCCGATACCATCCACACCATCTGATTGCTTGGCGGTCCACCACTGTACGTTTCAAAAGGAGTTTTCTTCCGCGTACAACCTTTCTGTGGAATAGTTTACCACTGGCGATTTTTCCGGACCGATACGACCTGGGGACCTTCAAGAAAAGAGCTTACTCCTTTCTAAAGGGCCGGCAACGCACCTGCAATTCCCCTGGTGTTGCGGTTGATCATGGGTGGCAGTTATCACTTAACATCAGGTGAGCCGCATGCTCGTTTGCCCCCTCTTCTATAAAAAAACCTTTCTTAGCACCGTTCTTGCCCCCCTTGCTCCGGCGGGGAGGTCTGAGCGATTGTCTTGCTTTATATTGTTATTCTATTGTTTATTGTTTCTTGTTATTCTATTGTTTCTTGTTTTTTCTATTGTTTATTGTTTCTTGTTACTATTTTGTTAATACTGTTACCGTTCTTGGAATAGGCGTAACTTGTTCTTCTGAGAGCAAGCCCTTTGTTCTTCTCAGAACAAAGGGACCCCTGTTTCCTTTCCTAGTTAACCTACCTGTCCGCCCAACATGTCCACCATGGATGCTAGGCAAGTTATGGCTCTTTTCTGCCAATTCCTAAAAACCCAATGCATAGACCCTGACGGCCTCGCCTTTGAACTTACCCCCATGCCCCTAAGGCATGCGACCCCCAGCCCGCCGTCGCGGCTCTGTGGGGCAAGCGGCTGCCCCACAGACTGACTCGCCCGCGGACCCCGTCTCCGATATGGATCACTCGGACACCACGTCCGTTACCTCATACTCCCGGAAGAGGACCGCCCACAGCTCTACCGGCTCCTCGGAGTTATCCGACTCGGAAGGAACGGTCACAAACTTGGCCCAATTCACCTTAGTAAAGGCCAAGCGCGGCTCGAAGCGCGCCTCGACATCCCGCTCACCCCCCGCCCCGGTGGCCCATGTCGCCACCCACGCAGCTCCAGTCACTACCTCCACCTCCGCAGCCCCCGTCGCTGCCTCTACCTCCGCAGCCCCCCTCCGCTTCCTCCTCTCAGTCTCTCCGCAAGACAAGGCAGGCTCAGGCAAGACTCTAACTCCAAGCCAGTAACACGCTGGGCTCCCAAATTGGCAAAAAACCAAGTCCCGGCCCCTGTATTCCTCAGAGACGAGGCAAAATTCACTCAATTGTCAAAAACCCTTTATGAAAAGGGTTTTAAATATGACCAAGCCACCAATATTGGCGAGGCCATTAAAATAATGTATAGTAGATTGACGTTCAGCTTGCTCAATGAGTCTGTGTTGAGTTTCATCAGGTGTTTCCGCGGCTCTTAAGGCAGCCTGACGTTCCGCTTGTTCGAATAGCCTTTGCTGACTTTGAGCAGGTGTTTCAGTAGCTCTTAAGGTAGTTCGACGCTCTGCCTGTTCAAGACGTCTTTGCTGACTTTGAGCAGGTGTTTCAGTAGCTCTTAAAGTAGCTTGACGCTCTGCCTGTTCAAGATGTCTTCACTGATTTTGAGAAGGCGTTTCAGAAGCTCTTAAAGTATCTTGACGCTCTGCCTGTTCAAGACGTCTTTCCTGACTTTGAGAAGGTGTTTCAGAAGCTCTTAAAGCAGCCTGACGCTCTGTCTGTTCAAGATGCCTTTGCTGACGTTGAGAAGGTGTATCAGATGCTCTAAAAGCAGCCTGACGCTCTGCTTGTTCGTGCCTTCTCAGTTCAGCATCTTCTTCTAAAGATTCTAGCGATTGAGTTAATCTTTTCGCTTGTCTTTGAGAAGATACTCTTGAAAGGCTGGACTTACATTCGCGAGGCATTATGAAGTAATAAAAAACCTTGTCGTGAAGCGACAATTAAAAACTAAATAACCTAACCTAACTACAACAAAACAACCAAAAATAAAATAAATTATTTAAAAATTTGAAAAGATTTACAGTTTCTTTTATAAAAAAAGGTATGAAGGTGATGATGGGCTGTAATGATGATAGTGATTTACAATATTATTAAAAAAAATAACAAAAATAAAGATACTGCAACGAAGTATGCACAGGCTATGCCTATGATAGGTGCGCAGCGCCTGCTCTAGGTACACGCAGAATCTGGAGAAAGCACATGCAGCGTCTGGAGAAGGTACACGCAGCGCTTTGAGTAGGCCCACGCAACGCCCGCATCAGATACGCGCAGCACCCGGAGTAGACACGCAGCGTCTGGAGTAGGAACACGCAGCGCTTGAGACAAACACGCTCAGCGGCCGAAGATAGCGCGGGCACTAATAGGTGGAGGCGTAGGCGTGGCTAGGCGACGACTTCAGGAGAAGGCTTGCAAGATCCCGAGGCAGTGCGGATAAAGTCTTTAAGAGGTGCTTCTCGTATCAAAGCTGAAGTGAGGACCTCTATCGGCCGATTCTTCGGCTTTTATCCTTTTTGACGGATCTGGGATAAGAACGAGAAATTATTTGAAATTATTTAAATTAAAAGCAAATTTTTGTAAATGGCCAAGAAGAAAAGAGTATTTTTGAAGTAAAAACATCAGGCCGGTAACAATATTTGAATAAAAATTGCCACGACAACCAGATAAACAACGATGTCAAAACATGTCAAATTTTGGTTTTAAGCTCGTAATACAGAAACGGCAAGATTTAAGTGAAAAATGAGATATTATTTATATAGGAAAAAAGGTAGCGCAAGAGCGCGCACGAAACCCGAAATTGTAGAGTTACGGAGAACTAAATAAAAGATCGAAAAAAGGTAGACTCCATTGACACCGATTTAAAAAGTGCTGATAACGTGAAAATACGAAGTGAAAATGATTTGTTATTGTGTTCTTATGAATTAAAAAATATTACAGGATCCTATGGAAATAAAGGTGATGCAAAATATCCAGTTTTGAGGTGAATGTAGAAAATCAAAAACAGAATGGAAAAATAAAAATAAAATAGTGTAAAATGATATGTAAGTATGTATGTAAGCATAACACTACATTTTCCCCCCGACCCTGGAAAATTTTTGACTCAGCAAAAATTTTGATATGTACATTCTAAAACAAACCATAAAAACACAGCTTTGCAGTAACAGACATCACCAGGCAAAATCAGATATACCATCTCTTACATTCATTATCTGCATTCAGGTAAGGGTGGAGTTCACATTCAATGACTACCACTCTAAAAGTGTGTTTTCGAAAGGACATTCAGGCTTATTTAAGGAGTAGTCATCCGCTCCTGCGTGGAAAAAAAACATTTTAAAGGACATCCAGGCTTATTTAAGGAGTTGTCATCCGCTCCTGAGTGAAGATAAAGTTAAAGAAATTAATCTTAAGCAAGCTTTAGCCGCTATGACTTAAGTAAAGATTAAGAACGGCCAGAGCGGTAGGGCTCAAAGCCAGAGATCAGCAACATCACTAACGAAATGTGTCTGAAATAAAAAGTGAAGATTAACCAACGAAAATTCGAGGTCCTAAAGCAAGATGTGTTGAAGAACACTGGATCACCAAACAAACGAAGAAATAAAAATAATAAGGTGAGAATGATTGTGATATTTATACATATATACAGTTAATAGTTAATAAAAAAAAATTATGATTTTACATCTTTGATGTGCCACTTGCCTCTAACTCCATTAGGGTCTTCAAGCACATAGACTAGTGGTGACAGTTTAGCTATCACTTTGCACTTGATGAACTTAGGGGCAAGTTTAGCATTAAAGTATGCGCCGGCATTGCTTAAAACATGGTTTTTACGCCAAACAGTGTCTCCCACATTAAATTCTTTAAAAGACCGGCGAAGATCATAGCGAGCGCTATTTTTAGCGTGAGCTATGTGAAGTTTAGTTTGAACTTTGTGAAAAATAGATGAGAGGAGACCAGCATTAGACGCGTAAATATCCCGAGGCATAAATATCAATTCCTCGAGGTTATGAGTTGGAGTATAGAAGGAACCACAAGGTATTGTTTCCCTACCAAAGACTAAAAAGTTTGGAGTAAAGCCAGTAGCTACATTTGTAGCGCTGTTCATTGCGTACTGAATCTTAGCAAGATGGTTGTCCCAGGATCTATGATCGTCTCCTACTAGAGATGCTAGAGCTGTAATAATTGTACTATTAAACTTCTCCGTAGGATTAACCTGAGGACAATATAAAGCTGTGTGAAAAATACAAGGAACGTTATAAGAATTTAAGAATGAGTGGAATTCTCGCGACTGAAATTGAACCGCGTTGTCCATTATAATAGTTTGAGGAATGCCATGAACTAGAAAAACTGAATTTTCCAAAACATTAATAATATTAGCTGAAGTAGCACGTTTAAGGGGGAAAAAATCATAGTATATTTAGTAAAATTGCAGTTAATTACTAGAATATATTGGTTTCGTCTTCGAGTCATAGGTAATGGACCCATAAGATCTAAGGATATAGTTTGAAAAGGTCTGGAGCAAAGTTTGGGTTTACCCATAAGACCATAGGGAGAATGATTAGGGTGTTTGTAGGTTAAGCAGGTTTCACAAGACGAGATTAATTTGGCAATGTCCTTAAACATACCAGGCCAATAGTATTTTAAAGATATTTTCTTGAATGTCTTGAAGATACCAAGATGGAGTTCTGAAGGGGAACCATGGTTAACTTCAATAAGTGTATGCCTATCTCGAGGTAGTGGAACTTCTTTCCAAATAAAGTCATCGTTTAGACGATCGGGAGAATGGATGCAGCGGTAAAGTTTGTTATCCCTGATAGTGTAGTTGGGATATGCGTCTGGGTTGTTGGAGCATCCGAGAAAAATCTTGTTGTAGTGCTCAAGTTCACGATTAGGTGGTTCTTCAATCGTAATAGGATGTACGCCTTGAGGTGAAGTTTCTCGTGTATCAGGACGTTCTTGATTCTTATGTCTTGATAATAAATCTGGAACAACGTTATCCTTTCCTTTTTTATGTTTCAGGACAAAGTTAAAGCATGATAAGCGTAAAGTCCAGCGAGCAAGTCTTCCTGATGGATTCGATAAGTTCTGAAACCATTTAAGTGCAGCATGGTCAGTATATATTGTAAATTCTTTACCATTGTCTAGGTAACATCGCCAATGTTCTAACGCAGTTATTACAGCCAATGTTTCTCTTTCAGTAGTTGAGTAGTTCTGTTGATTTTTGTTTAGTGCTTTACTCATGTAAGCAATCACGACTTCTTTGTCATCTTGATGTTGAGTAAGCATTGCTCCTATGCCATAATTTGATGCATCACAATGTACAGAGAAGGGTAGTTTGAAGTTAGGGCAAGCAAGGACAGGAGCAGTTACCAAAGCTTCTTTAAGTTTCTGGAAAGCAGCTGCAGCTTGTGAATTCCATAAAAATTTAGGAGCGTTCTTCCCGGAACAGGTTAGTTGGTTGAGTGGAGAGGCAATGGTGCTAAAGTTTGGAATGAATCTTCTGAACCAGCTGCAGGTGCCTATGAATCTTCGTACTTCTTTTTCTGCAAGTAGGTACAGGATATTCTAAAATAGCTTTTATTTTATCTGGATCAGCACGTAGACCATACTCGTCCACTAGAAAACCAAGGTATTTCAGTTCTTTCTTGAAGAATTGACTCTTCTCAAAGTTAATAGTCAGATTAGCATATGAAAGTTTTTCATGAACTTTCATGAGAAGCGATATGTGTTCATCAAAAGTCTCGCTAATAATAACGATGTCATCCAGATAGCAAAATACCTTGTTCTCAAATTCAGGAGTAAAAAGCATATCCATTAATCTTTGTAGAGTTGCAGGTGAGTTAGAGAGACCAAAAGGCATTACCTTGAATCTAAACATGCCTCTTCCAGGTACATAAAATGCAGTTTTATCTTTATCAGCAGGATTCAAGGGAATCTCCCAAAATGCTTTCGCAATGTCGATGCTTGATAAGAATTTGGCATTCTTCAGGTTGTCCAAAATTTCGCTTATTAGTGGCAGACTATAAGCATCACGACGTGTAACTGAGTTAAGCTTCCTGCTGTCTACGCAGAAACGCCATTCACCATTCTTCTTCGGAGTGATGAGAACTGGAGATAGCCAAGGACTTTCGCATTGTTCAATGACGTTCCATCTCAGCATCTTGTCAACTTCATTAATTAACGCCTTTTGTTTTTCAGGAGACAGTCTGTAACATCTTTGTTTGATTGGAAGAGAATTACCAGTATCAATCTTGTGGGTGATTAAGTGTGTGCTTCCCAGGATACCTTTTTCTTCAAAAGAAATTGTCTTGAAGCGTTGGATGATGTCGTTAGCGATGTCCTTTTGGTTAGGAGTTAAATGCTCATAAGGTAAAACTTTAATATCTTTAATTTCGATAGCAGAGCATTTAGATTCTGTAAAGTTAAGAGAAGATAAAACACTAGGTAACAGATTAAATTTTCTCCAAAAGTCAATACCTAGTATTAGCGAAGGAAATATTTCCGGAAAAACATAAGCTTTTAATCAAATGAGTTTGATTATTGAAATGAACAGGTAAGTCAAAATAACCCAAGGAATTAACTTTTTGATTATTAGCAGTAGAGACACTAATAAGATCTGACTTGAAAAGTTTACAGCCCAGTTTAAGAATTTCCAAATGAGAATTATTACCCAGAATAGTTACTGAGCTGCCAGAATCTAGTAAACCAGATAAAGTTAAGTCATAAATTTTGACATTAACGAATGGACGATTAAGATCTTGTTCTTTGGAGTAGAGTGTAGAAGAGATTTTGTAACAAGAAAAGAAGTTTTGAATTGTTTTAATCCAACTAGCCCAATCGTCATTATCAAAGTTTAAGTTACTTTTCAAGTCAGCAGTTAGTTTTTTGAACTAGTATGTGGTTTGGGAGAACAAGTAGGGCAATCTGCAGTTTTAAAACCTTTAAGACCACATTTGAAACAAATCACGAATCGTGGTTGAGTACAAGTGTTCAAAGTATGACCTTGTTTACGACAGCGAACACAAAAAGAGCTTTCTTGAGGAGCTTTAGTTTGAGAGAGACTATTAACTTGTCTAGAAGGGTATTTGTAGGATGAAGTGAATTTATTCATAAAGGGAGGAGAAGGTTGTGAGTTATTAGAAGAATTTGAAGAGCCAACTGAACTTGAAGTGGAATGCTTGTAGTTGAATTCAGAAATAAGAGGACTTTGTTGTACATTTGGTTCTTTAAATTGTTTGTCTCTGTCAAGGAACTTTTCATAGTTTTGGCAAGTAGCCAGAAGAGAGTCGATAGAGTCAATGTCTTTTAGAGCTACGAAGACTGAATAACATGGGCGAATATTCCTCAAAATAATCTCCAATTGTTCTGTTTCAGAAAGTTTCTTCGAAAGACGAGTGAACATTCCAGACATGATGGAAATATAGATGACGATAGGTTCATCACGGCCTTGAGTTCGGTTCCTAATCGCTTCTAGAAGTTTATAATCATAATCAAAACCACCAAAGTCTTTGATTAATAAAGAGGAAAGTTCGTTCCAAGTTAAGTTTGGATTCTGATTATATTTAAATCTGAACCAATGAAGAGCATTGTCGGTGAAAATTTCAAATGCTTGAGAGATCAACAAGTCTTTGGATAAGCCACGAGCTAAGCAGTATTCTTCAAGTTTTTGAAGAAAGGATCTTGGACAGCTTTTACCATTGAACGTGTGTCTTTTCAGATCTTTGAAGACGTTAGTTGGAGAAAAAGATTGAGGTAGTGGTGAAGGATACGGGGTATGGATCGTAACAGATGTTTGAGAAACAAGAGGAGGTTCCATGACAATCGGGTCAACAGGAGGGTCAAGTGATGGAGAGTCATTTTCAGTTGGAGGTGGAGTCAAGGATTCGAATTGTTTAGTAATAGCGTCAAATTTCATCTTCAAAGTATCGAAAATAGCTTTAAAGTCTGGATATAAGTCAGTATCTATTCGCTCCAATCTGTAAAAAACATGATTAATAAAAGTTTCTATTAATCGTAAGTATTTGGTTTCACCTTGTAAAAATTTTTCAATTTTACAGTCCAGGTAAGTCAAAGTAGAACCAATTTGAGACAAGTCATCCTCGATCGGAATTGGAGAAGTCAGAATATCTTCAGGGTGAGAATTCTCAACTAAACGCAAAACCTGTTTTTTTAGAAGCAAAACAGTATTAGCTGGTTCCTCACATCTAATCTTCACTTCGTATTCGAGTTCGGCCTTGTTAAGGAATTCGTACTTAATAACCCGTTTCATCGTTATAATTAAGTGTTAAGTTTAAGAAATAAAAATTTAATAAAAAATTGTACCTCTAGAATAAAATTATTAAAGTGATGAATGTAAGTGAAGTGTTATATGTAGGTCTAAATATAATCCAGATAAGTTGAAAAACTAGATGAAGTTTTGTTTTAGAATTTGGAAGATAGTACCTCTTTAAGTTCTCTAGAATAAAAATATTAAGGTGATGAATGTAAGTGTTATATGTAGGTCTAAATATAATCCAGATAAGTTGAAAAACTAGATGAAGTTTTGTTTTAGAATTTGGAAGATATGATAAGGATGAGTAAATAAAGAGTTAAGAATGAAAGAGAAAGCAATTCAATCAAAAGGAAATGGATAAGGCGTAGCTAAGGTGAAGAAAAGAAGAACTTTTACGTCGGGCGCCAAATTGTCGTGAAGCGACAATTAAAAACTAAATAACCTAACCTAACTACAACAAAACAACCAAAAATAAAATAAATTATTTAAAAATTTGAAAAGATTTACAGTTTCTTTTATAAAAAAAGGTATGAAGGTGATGATGGGCTGTAATGATGATAGTGATTTACAATATTATTAAAAAAAAATAACAAAAATAAAGATACTGCAACGAAGTATGCACAGGCTATGCCTATGATAGGTGCGCAGCGCCTGCTCTAGGTACACGCAGAATCTGGAGAAAGCACATGCAGCGTCTGGAGAAGGTACACGCAGCGCTTGGAGTAGGCCCACGCAACGCCCGGAGCAGATACGCGCAGCACCCGGAGTAGACACGCAGCGTCTGGAGTAGGTACACGTGGCGCTTGAAGTAGGCAAACACAACGTCCGGAGTAGACACACACAGCGTCCGGAGTAGACACGCAGCGTCTGGAGTAGGAACACGCAGCGCTTGAGACAAACACGCTCAGCGGCCGAAGATAGCGCGGGCACTAATAGGTGGAGGCGTAGGCGTGGCTAGGCGACGACTTCAGGAGAAGGCTTGCAAGATCCCGAGGCAGTGCGGATAAAGTCTTTAAGAGGTGCTTCTCGTATCAAAGCTGAAGTGAGGACCTCTATCGGCCGATTCTTCGGCTTTTATCCTTTTTGACGGATCTGGGATAAGAACGAGAAATTATTTGAAATTATTTAAATTAAAAGCAAATTTTTGTAAATGGCCAAGAAGAAAAGAGTATTTTTGAAGTAAAAACATCAGGCCGGTAACAATATTTGAATAAAAATTGCCACGACAACCAGATAAACAACGATGTCAAAACATGTCAAATTTTGGTTTTAAGCTCGTAATACAGAAACGGCAAGATTTAAGTGAAAAATGAGATATTATTTATATAGGAAAAAAGGTAGCGCAAGAGCGCGCACGAAACCCGAAATTGTAGAGTTACGGAGAACTAAATAAAAGATCGAAAAAGGTAGACTCCATTGACACCGATTTAAAAAGTGCTGATAACGTGAAAATACGAAGTGAAAATGATTTGTTATTGTGTTCTTATGAATTAAAAATATTACAGGATCCTATGGAAATAAAGGTGATGCAAAATATCCAGTTTTGAGGTGAATGTAGAAAATCAAAAACAGAATGGAAAAATAAAAATAAAATAGTGTAAAATGATATGTAAGTATGTATGTAAGCATAACACTACAACCTATTTATAAAAAAAACGTTAAAATACGTAAAAGGAATTGAATTTCCTTTTAAATATTTTTTTAAAAGCAAATCCAAAATTTCTAAAGGGAATAAATATTCCTTTTAAATATTTTTTTAAATCAAAACAACAAAACAACAAACAACTGAAACCGAAAGATGGTAGTCGAATAAGCTATGAAATAAAAACAATTTAAGCGTATAGGTATCGTATGCTCTATAAGTTGACGCGCGGCTCAACGGCAGGAGTTAAGTACATGTCAGGAAACATTTCGTTACCGCGTTTTAAAAACCTAGTAACGACATCTAGCGGAATCAATTTAAACTATGTATACGTTAGTTAATAAGAACTCTCAAAAAATATTTTTCTTATAATTTTGCACAAATTTTTCTCATTGTAATACCGATTCATTCATAACCACATGTAAGAACTGTATTCATTTCCGTTCAATAAATATTACTAAGGATTATAAATAAGGCTTACTAAGAACTGTTTCTACCACAGTTCAGTAATAGTTAAGGGTGAAAGCGTGACAGGTGGTGATAGTATTTCTGATCCATACTTATAATCACGCCTGTAACCCTTGCGGGGTAGGCAGAGCATCAACTGATTACTTAATATCGTCTGCGAGGTTATCGCCTATTATGTGAATTACAATGCACCAAAACGTTTGAAGAAAATCAGCTGGTGAATTTTATGTTTTTTTATCGCTCTCTTCCCAGTCCTGTGTGGAAAAATACACATCCATACATACAAAAAGACATTATAATCCAGATATTCTGACCTTCTGTGTTCGTCCACGTACCGTCGTCCGTCTTGTAGAATCACGGTGGCACCATCTAGCTGAATTTAATTTTGCAACTTATTCGATTTTCCCACGGAAATGATACGTTCTTCCGCTGAAAAAAGTAGCCTATGTCACTCTACAGCCACGAACTATCCCCATACAAAAAAATCATGCCATGCCGACTCTCTGTTGCGACGTGAAAGAAGGACAAACTTTTGCAACATATTCTATTTTCCCACGGGAATGTGGCTTTAGAGTGATATAGGCTACTTTTTTCCGTGGAAAAACATCTCATTCCCGTGGAAAAATAGAATATTTCCCACGGGAACGGGAATGAGATGTTTTTCTTGTACTCTACAGCCACCGAATTATCCCCATACCAAAATTCATGCCATGTTGACGCTCTGTTGCGACGTGAAAGAAGGACAAACTTTTGCAACATATTCTATTTTCCCACGGAAATGAGATGGTTTTTCCGAAGAAAAACGTAACCTATGTCACTCTACAGCCACCGACCTATCCCCATACAAAAAATCATGCCATGTGGACGCTCTGTTGCACGTGAAAGAAGGACAAACATACAAACAAACACACTTTCGCATTTATAATATTAAATTAGTATGTGTTATGGATTGTACGACTTAACACGTTAATTGCCAATCACGCGACGTCGCGTGTTCCCAGTACTCTTCAATTTGGCCCTTCACGCGACGTCGCGTGAAGTGTCCGACAAGTTTTGTATGAAGCGTATTGCCTGGGCCGGAGCGTTATCGCAACGGAGTTTTTTATGGGCCTCTAGAGAAAGGACTACGATATCGTAAAGTGGGCGTGGCCATCCAAATCATGCGATAGTTTTAGTGCTACGTAATTGGATAGTTCCAGGTTAGTTCGCTTAGCGTCGCCTCTCGAGCCGGACGGCTTTCTTGTTTGTTTTTAGTTAGTTGTGAACAAATAATACGTATTTTTTGTAGTATAGAGTGATACTAATTATAATAAAACAAAATTTATAATGAGTGATCATCAACCTCTAGGGGTACGAAACGATCAAACGAGATACCTTTGCGAGCGCAATCAAAACGTATTTTGTTGCACGAATCGGATATTCTTGAAGCTTTTCCGACAATACATCAAATGAAAGCGCCACAAGTATGGCATCAAACTATACGTGCTCACAGAACTGGATGGCTTGATTTTAAATTTCCACGTGATTGCCAGCACAGAAGATGAAACAGCCGGAAAGGGCCACACCGACAAAATTGTTGAAAAATTGATGCAAAATAAATTGGACGTTGGCCACTCTATCTATATGGATAATTTTTATAATTCATATACCTTAGCTAGTAAACTTTTGGGTCAACTTACTTATTGTACTGGCTGGCTCTAAAATATTTAGAAGATTTTTTTTATGTTGCATGTTTCTTTGATATTTTGTTATTTTTTGTGTTATATAATTCAAATAAAAATTATTGATACTAAAAATATTTAATTTTATTACATTTGAACTCATAATTGCACAAAAGTGCTAAGGTATCCCAAAACTCGACGTCGCGTGATGGGGCCCCTAAGGATAAATGTACACTCCACATGGCCCATCACGCGACGTCGAGTGATATATAACTATATTATGTAAAATATTAAATATATATACTAAAACCATAAACACACCCGCAAATAGTATTTGCTGTACATAAGAGTTATTTCATTAAAAAAAAAGTTTTGGGCCACCAGCAGAAAACTCCAATTTTAGCTTTGGCAATGAACGTGTTAAGCCTCCCTGACCGTCTCACCCGCCTTGTAGCCTCCTATTTGAAGGATCGTACCTTTCATTTTAGACACGAAGGCACGCTATCCTCTACTCGTCAAATCAAAGCAGGTGTCCCTCAAGGCTCTGTATTTGGCCCCCCTCCTATGTATACTATTCAGCAACGACATCCCTATCCCGTCGAAAGGTCGAAAGGTGTTAAACTAGCCCTCTTCGCAGATGACACAGCCCTTTACTCTAAAGGCACTGCCACAGATTCGGAACAAGATCCAAAAGTCAGTTAACGACTTAGGAGCTTGGTTCCAAAAATGGCGTATCGACGTAAACCCGGCGAAGAACTCAACCGTTCGCTTCTAAAATAAACGACGCCGTCTCACGGCCACCCCGCCAATCAGGATGTTAGGAACCCTTGTCCCACGGCAAACAAAAGCCAAATATTTAGGCGTCACCCTTGATGCAAGGCTCACTTTCGAGCCCCATATCACGAAGGTAACTCGCACCGCGCGATTTTACATGGGTAGGCTCAACAGCATGTTGTGCAGACACAATAAAATGTCCCTCCGCAACAAGCGAACCCTATATAAGGTCTGCATACGACCTGTCATGACCTACGCGGCCCCCATTTTCGCACATGCTAAACCCAAAGTTATAAATGAACTTCAAATAGTTCAAAATCTATTCTGTCGTAGAGCTACTAACTCGCCCTATTATGTCCGTAATACCGACCTACACCGAGACTTAGAGCTCCCAACAATCCAGCAGTTCCTTAAATCACTCTCTGAGAGATTTTTCAAAGCCTCAGAGTCCCACCCAAATCATCTCATACATGAGACAGCTGCATATGCAGCCCCTCTCCACAATCGCTATTGTGTGCGCAGACCGAGAAACTCTCTCTCGGACCCCCCCCCCCCACAACAAGCTTTCGGTTGACTTGAACTTCCTCCAGGCGGCTCAGGCCGAGCCTACTTAACACATCCCTTAATCTGCCTTAGTTAGGCACACTCCTAAGCGGCTTTTCGCCGCTGCCGCTTGCGCCCTCCTTTCTGCCAAGGAGGGTCGCGTCCGTATACGGCTTAGAGATCTCTAGTTAGACCGTTAAGCCAGTCCCTAAAAGGTGGGGTTTAGTGGGTAAAAGTCTCCACATAACCACGCATCCGGCTGCGTGGTATGCTGTGAGCAATCCCCACCTCCCTCCCCCGCTTTCCGGATGGTTGGCCATATTTGCTTCGGGGGCAAAAAAAAGCTCGCCGCTCACTTAGCGGTCAGCCGCCGTAGAGAGTAGAGGGGACTAAAAATTTTTGGCTATGGATATGTTCGTATAGTTTTCTTTTAAAAACGTTTTTGGTAGGTACTATTCGCAGGTCAACAGACAATTTGTCCCTTATGAGCCAGTGGGTATTGAGTTAATAGGCAGTGGTAGAATAGAAATAGAAGCGCCTCGCCAAGAGCTTTTTACTTAGATAATTTATTTATGTTTTTTGATAATTTAATTATCAAAGTAAAAATAATCTTTTATAATAATTACAGCATTTTATTTAGAACTTCAAGTTTCTTACCCGATTTCCTCGACATGAAAACAGAAAATGTAATTTTTTCAAATTTCTTTAGTAGTAAGTATTGAATTAAACTTTACGAATTTTGTTGCATTTTTATACAAACTTTTAATAACCCTAGACGTTAATTTGCTTTGCAGTACCCATGGTCACAGAGGCACTGAAATATTATCTTCTGAAGACGGGGGCTTTAAATTCTGGATCTTCTACTTGAGAAGCAATGTAAAAAAGTATATAAAATCATTCACTTTAGTTTATAAAGTCACTTGTTACTTTTTAAGATAATATATGTAAATTGTAATTTTTATTTTATAATCGCATTGCACGCAATGTAATGAAATCAAACAGAATGAGTTCCAATTAAAACGATGTGCAATTTTTGCAGTTAAGTGTAACCAAACATCCAAGTTTGAAATTTACTGTATCTACCTAATTTGTAGAAATTAATATATTATACTGAAGTTATATATGTATATGAAATAAAATGATATGTCCTGCCTATGTAGTTTGAAGAAAATCTACCATCCTCATTTGCGTACACTATCTCCGTCACCACCAATCCCAGCATCACCACTCCCAACACCACCACACTCGGAACAAGTCGAAACACATATCGTATTATCGATGGTGTCTCCTATAATATATCGTATTCAGGTTTTTATGTGGTAGGTCCACGTTGCAGCTATATTATGGTTGTAGCACGAATAGGTCGGCTCGACCAGGGAAAGACCACGCTCTCACAGCGTAAAATAGCAGCTTAATAGTGCTTTGTTACGTATAGTGAGTGTAGAGATCCGGAGACCTTTTTTTCTGGAAACGAAGCATTTCATATTAGTCCCCAGGAGTGAAAACGTATCTGCATCATGCATCTGAAAACGTATAATACTGTAGTTAAAATTCGTTGTTATGCGAATGATCGGCAAAATATTCAAATAATCGGTAAAAATTTGCAAATAATCGAATCATTAACTTTTTAATGTATTATTTGTTTAATTTAATTTTTATTTTCAAAATTACTTAAATTACATGAATCATGAATAAAACTAGTTTTTTTTTACTTTGTCAAAGTAAATTTGCGTAGGCAAAAAACTCATATACAAGGCCGTGCTAAAATAATCACTACATAATTTCAATATACTGCCATTTCGGTACCAGTTACTCGACTCCACACACTCAGTAATTCATTCTTGAGGCGATGTATACGCTTTTAGAACAAAATCCCAGAAAATATACAAAATTTGATGTAAGTACACAAAGTTTAAAAACTTTATTACACTAAGTTTGTATAAAAATGGTTTTTTAATATTAAGGAATTTATGGATGATAATAACTCCTGGGAAGGGTGATAGCTATTTCTAATTTGTTTTGTGTTGTTAATTGTTACACGCATGATTGTAAACTCTTATAAAAAAAAGAAAACTAGTGCCGTTGGGTTTCTTGCTGGTTCTTCCCAGTACAGAGGTTCTTTTTGCGAACTAGTGGTAAATGAAAAAAGTGATTTTCAATAAGTATTATTCATAATCCATATTGAATAAAAAAAAGTTTCTGTTTCTGTTTCGAGAATCTGTGCGTAATTTTGTGATTTTTTGTTTGTCTTCTTATTTTGTGACTCTGCTTTATTTTTTTTGGACTGTTTCTTGTATAATAACTTTTTTACGTGGTAGAGCCACGCTACATTTATATTATAGTTGTAGCACGAATGGGTCGGCTCAACCGGGGCAGGACCACACTCTCACAGAATACCAGCGTAAAATAGCAGCGTAATGCTGCTGTTTCGCATGGTGAGTATAGAGAACTGGAGACTCTTTTTACTGGAATCGAGGCATTCCATCTTAATCCTCTGGGGTGACAACGCATTTACATTTTGATTCTTAATTGAGAATAAATATATATGTCTATGCGCCCTAGCATCCACTTACCATCAGGTGGACTGTGTGCTCGTTTGTCACCCTATCCTATAAAAAAATATATTCGTTGTATCATATGCCCATGTCACAAAGGAAAATTGGGCAAAAGTGATTGAAAAAACAAAAAAAAAAATTATTATGGATGACTTTGAAAGAGACATTGATTTTGACTGCATTATTGAAAATCAAGTAATCTACTACATAATATAGAACAAAGATGCTATTTCTGTCCCTATATCCCTATGTACGGTTAAATCTTTAAAACTACGCAACGGATTTTGATGCGGTTTTTTTAATAGATAGAGTGATTCAAGAGGAAGGTTTATATGTATAATAACATCCATTAAATACTAGAGAAATTCTGTTATTTTTGAGGTTTTTAATGTGATGTCGTAAATACTTTCTTTTTTTCCGCTTATACATTGTAAACGCAGGCTGAACCCAACCCATAAGATTTATCAAAATAATTTTTATTGTACACATTAAAAAAGGTCTACAGAAAACTCCGCGATGGTATATGTTTATCTCTTATGGATATCCCACAATAACATTTCTTTGTCATTTACTTTTTACGACAAATAATGGCTAATTTTTGAAGCGATTTTAACCAATACAGCATTAACCCTTATCCAATTAAATACCTTAAATACATTGTTGATTTAATATAGATCTATATGGCTCTTACAGCATATGATTTAAATGAATATTTTCGAAGATATTATTTATTTATTTATTTATTTAAAACTTCATATACACAAGTGGTATATAGGCGGACTTAATGCCTAAGGTATTCTCTCCCAGTCTACCTTGGAATGATGCAGATATAGAATGAAGTAGGTGTAATAAAAAGTTAATATGCGAATACTAAAATAAAATAACAAAAAAAATTGTAATACATAGAAATAAAATACATAAGATATAAACGGTACATCGCAAAAAATAGATAAAATTATATTAATATTCATACACATATATGTATATAAAATATATAATAAGAACAATAAGAATATATATATATATATATATATATATATATATATATATATATATACACATATAAACATACATATATACAAATATATATATATATATACATATACATACATACACACATACATACATATATACACATATACATACACATACACATGTACAACCAGTGCGTGTTGCCAGTGATGACTTACGGATCAGAGACGTGGTCCTTCACTGCTGGCCGTATGAGGACGCTGGTTCTGCCAATGATGAGGATGATGATTCTGCCAATTTATTAAGTAAGTGTTCCCGAACCTTCATCTTGAACGCGTACCGATTGCTATCCGTCCTGATTTCGAGAGGGAGTGCGTTCCAAAGGAGAATGGATTGAATGTGGAAAGAAGAATGAACAAGTCCAGAGCTATGGGATGGACATAGGAGAAGAAGGTTGTTCGTAGAGCGGAGGTTTCTCTCATGACTAGCACTAAGCAACTGAAAGTGAGGAGATAAGTAGGTAGGGGAAGTTGGAGACATCAGGATAGAATAAAGGGTGGTGAGTGCACGCAAACTACGGCGTTGACGAATAGGTAACCATTTTAATTGAGATCGATACGTGGATACATGGTCATACTTTCGAAGATTGAAAATGAATCGAATGCAGTTATTCAGAAGACGGTCATATTTGTTGAGAAGGTCTGCATTCAGGTCGAAATAACACACATCACCATAGTCGATTAGGGGAAAAAATTAAACTCTGCACAAGCATTGTCTTAATTTCAGATGGTAGAAATTTTTTCAGGCGATAGAGAGAACGCAGGGTACCAGTGACTTTCTGGCTAACGGTCGTTGTTTGGGCTTTCCAACTCAAAGTAGAATCAATTAATAAACCTAGATCCTTCACAGTGGAACACAATTGAATCTCAGTACTATTAAAAAAGATAGGAGGTAGAGCTACTGTTTTCAATCTCTGGATCATCGGACGGCTACCAATTATAATGGCCTGACACTTCGAAGGGTTGACCATTAGGCCAAACCTGTCAGACCAGTTCTTAATGTACTCAAGGTCCCTGTTAAGTGTGTCCACCGCTGTAGAAATATCGTCAATACTCGCTTGTGTGTACAATTGCAAGTCATCAGCATACAGATGATACGCAGACTGAAGGTTTTGAGTAATGAGAATAATAAATATAGAAAACAACAAAGGAGATAATATGCCGCCTTGAGGGACACCAGCATGTATGTCAAGCCAGCAAGATGATAGCTCATCGATGCGAACCGACTGCTGGCGCCCTCGAAGATATGATGAAAACCAATCCAGTGCTTCGGGTGAGATCATAGAAAGGGAAAGGATGGAAATTAGAATGTCATAACTAATGGTATTAAAGGCGTTCGAGAAGTCAACCAAAACCAACACAGTGACTTTAGTGTCCTCAATGCCTGCCCTAATATCACCAGTTACTTTCAGGAATGCGGAAACGGTACTATGACCGGGCCTAAAGCCAGACTGCAAGGGACTTAATAAGTTATTACGAGAGATAAACTGCGAAAGTTGCTTGTGGACACAGGCCTCAAGGACCTTGGATAAGAAGGGAAGGATGGATATAGGTCGGAAATGATTGGGTAAAGTGGGATTTGGGATCTTTTGTAAGGGAATAACGTAAGCCTTACGCCACAGTGAGGGAAAATTATCAGAATCCAAGGAGTAGTTAATGATGTGCGAGATGACTGGGAGGATATGGTCAAGTATATAGATAATCATCCGTCGGCTGATGTTGTCGTAACCTACAGCATTAGATTTAATGGACAGGATTATCTTCTTGATCTCATCTACAGCTACTGGAGAAAATTGAAACAAATTAATATCAGGACGAGGTAAACCCATTAAGTGTTCAACAGTAAGACGCTTGGTCTGGTGATCAAGAGGACTGTTGGAGACAAAATGAAAATTGATATCATCCAGACCAATCGTCCTTTGAAACTCACAACGGTGTCGTTTACCGATACCTATGGTTCCAAGGAACTTCCAGATATTAGCAGGGGAAGAAGATGAGATGTTACTAAGAATAAATCGGCGTTTGGCGTTGCGTATCATCTGATTGCATCGATTCCTTGCAACTTTATAAAGCGTCCAGTTTTGATCACATCGATCTCTTCTAAATTTGCCGAAAGCGCGATCCCTACGTCTCATCGCAATCTGAACCCCAATCGTCATCCAAGGCGCAGATGGACGCTTGAGCTTCACTTTTTTGATGGGAGCATGTACGTCATATAATTTAAGGATAGCTTCATTCAAAGCCCCAACTTTTTCATCCACAGTGGGTGCAGAAACCACCCTGTTCCAGTTTATTTTGGATGCATCCATACAAAGCTTTTCAACATCCAAGCGACCAAAACAACGCATGTGTAGAGTTTTAGCTGGAGATTTAGGAGGTTTAAGGACGTAAGAAAGGAAGATGAGGTCATGATAGGAGAAAGCAGGTGCAAAGTGTTGACCGTGGCAGAAGACAATAGAAGGAGCAGAGGTAAGGATTAAGTCAAGCCAGGTATCCTCCACATCAATATTGTGGTGAGTGGCTTGTAAAGGTAATATGTGGAGGCCAACCGACTCGACAATTTGAAGGAGCTTGGAGAACGGGTTAAGTGCGGAGTGAGGAGATCTGTATTAAAATCGCCCATGAAGACGTGATGTGAGTATTCCGACCCCAAGGATTCCAGAATTGTTTCAAGACTGTAGAAGTAATCGACAGAAGGAGGACAGTAGACAACGCCAAGTACTAATTTGGCTCCTTTTACGCAAACTTCAAGGAAGAGAAATTCTGCAGATGCAGTATAATAGGGGGGAAGAAGAAGCTAGAATTTTATAAGAAAAGTCAGAACGAAGATATATAGCGACCCCACCCCCTCTCCTATCAATTCGATCGTTGCGTATCAAACTGAAGCCAGAGAGAGGGTAAGAGGTAGAAGGAAGATGGGGCTTAAGCCAAGTCTCCGAAATCAAGACGGCATGAACATCAGCATCAGAGAAAGCCTCAATCAGATCACTGTAATGACTAGGTACGCTCTGATCATTAATGTGGCAAACATTAAACAAAGAGCGGGATTCATCAAATTTATGTCGCACAAAATCCCCTAACGTTTCAGTAATAGAGAAATAACTGTCATTTGATGAAGAAAACTCGTTGGCAGAAAGAAAAGAATCATCATCGGAACTCATCTATATGTAATAGAATATATAAAAATAAATAAATAATATAGACCTAACCTATAAAAATAAATAAATTAGTATAATTAAAATTATATAGGTAACGTAAAAAAATAGTAATAATTTCGATTGCTAAACTGCCATCCCTGCACCACCCGCCAGCTAACACACTCAAAAATTAAAAGACAAATATAATACACAAAACAATAAAAATAAAAATGATTTGCAAGACGACTACAACTAAACTACGTTAAGATTACTAATAATAAATAGCAGAACTTAGAACAAATAAAAAGTATCATAGAGAAGTGTCTCATAGACGACAAATATACTGTGTCCAAAGAACTTTGTATCCATGATCATGTATTAATAAAAAAAAAACCTTCCCAGCGACCGAAAGTTAAATTGCACTATGCACTTGTTACGAATCTATTAATCTATGGACAAAATATAACCAAAAGCAAAACAACTTAATACCAAAACAAAGTAGAACTTAACCTAAAATGTAATTAAAATTTTAAGTGAAAATATACAAGTTTTAATAAATTATGTAAAACTAAAAACTATATTAAAATTAGAAATTAACTAATTTAAAAAAAATGTAAATAAATGAGAAAGAAAGAAGCTTAAGGTTACATAAAAGCAAAACAAGGTTTAATACTGTGGATAAAAAGTAATAATAAATTATACTAAGTAATTCTGCAATGTTGAATAAATTTAAAGTTGTAGTAAAAGGAAAAAGGATAATTAAGACAATAAAACGCAATACTGCGTAGTTATTTACGTGGCTTAGAATTGCTTCCTGCAATGCGCTCGCCTCCAGTTGAGGATTCAGCAGTCGCCTTAGGGTGTTTTTGCGTAAGAGTAGTCAGCTCATCTAAGGTAGTGACTTTATGCCGGGATCCATCTGCAACTTTCACCACAATTACTCCATCTTGGGTCCAGCATGCACGCATGCCGAAATGCTGACGGGCTTTGCCAAAAACAGTTTGCCGAGACTTTGTCAAGAACTCCTTTACTGAAACTGGACAACCTTTCAGTCTAGACTTCGCCCTCCATACTGATGACCTGAAGTCAACGCTAAGAAATCGAACTAGGATTGGCCTGAGACGATTTTTGGTGGCTACTCCAATCCTGTGGCAGACACTAATGCAAGATGCTGTGATGTCCTTCAACTCCATTTTGTGGATTATAATTAGCACTGTAGCCTTGCAGTCCTCCTTCTCCTCTTCAGCAACATCCAAGAAAAGGAGAGCCTTTTCTACGATGCCTGGTCTCAATAGCGTCAACCATATGGGAGCACTCATTAATTTGTTTACGTAGCATACCGAGCATAGAGAACATGAGTTCACGGAAGGTTCGAAACTCCTCAGCCACCTTTGCAACCGTGTCCTTGGCGGATCCCCCCCCATGTGTAACTGTGCTTCCAGTTCGACCATCCTTTTTGAAAAGCATTCCTCCAAACTGTTCTGTGCAGTTCTAATCTCATCAAATTGAGACATTGTGTTGTGCCAAGATATATATGAAATCCAAGTGTGTGTAATATGCTGGCAGGTGGTGTATTTGATGGAATAAATTCACATATACACAGTTGTACAAATGCGATTACCAAGAAAAATGGTGTTAATTAGCACTCAAATATATAACAAATTATGTAGAATATTGTATAAGTTAATTTAAAATACAAATTAAAATTTTACGTATGTGTTAACTTTTTCTTCACCTACCGCCGAAAAAACGACGAAAGATATTAGAGATTTAAAAATTGCGGGATTTAAAAAATTGAGCGTTTGCGGTGGTACCGGCCGGAGGTGGCGGCGGGAGCATGCCTATAAATAGCGAGTCGGAGGCCCCGCTTCTCCCTATAGTACTTTGAATTTAGCAGCAATCGGACGCGTTTATTATCAGAGCTCTCTAGCGAGGAAAATAACAATACTGAATAAAAACGTGCTTTTCAGCGCGACAATGTATCAGTAGGTAATTATAAGTAAGTTACGATAAATAATTGTATGATAGTAGTTTTAAAATATAAATGATATTCTATTCTAAGGTTAATTTTTAAATTGCACTTATAGTAATTATAAGTACATAAGGTTAGATAAGATTAGATTTAATAAAACCATAATTTATGGATTGGATTTTTCTATTAAGATCTTGGTAAAAATTTAGAGTTAGATCAATTTAATATTTGTAGAATATTCGTAAAGTCGTAAGTAAGTAAGTTCAGAAAAAGAACTTAATAAATAGGTATCTTTTGTTCTTGATTATCTTTTGTTTTTAGTCGCACGAATAGCAAATTATTTTTTAAGTATTTTTAATTTAATTAAAATCGTAGTTTAAGGTATTTAAGTTAAAAAAGTACTGAATAGAATAGGTATCTTTGGTTTTTTATGATTGTTGATATTCATTTGTCTCTAAATGGTAAGTATTTAGATATTTTTTACTGCGGCGCATACTAATAATATGGCAATTTGTTCAATTAGTAATCATACATAAGTCTAGAACTGAGTGAATTTTGTATAGAAATTATAAAGTCATGTCTGGAAGACGTCGTCGTTCGAACATAGGTCGTAGTACAGTGAATGCCAGAAGAGTACGTTCACAAAGAGATGAAGAATCTTCAACAGAACGTGAGGCTCGATTCAGTCAGCTTAGGGATAGATATAGAGTTGAGAGAGAGAGAGAATCTTCAGTAGAGCGTGAGGTTCACCGCAGCCGGGATCGAGATAGTCATTCGGTTCAGATAGACAGAGAATCGTCAGTAGAGCGTGAGGCTTGACTCAGTCAGCTTAGGGATAGATATAGAGCTGAGAGAGAGAGAGAGAGAGAGAATCTTCAGTAGAGCGTGAGGTTCACCGCAGTCGAGATAGGGATACACATCGAATACAGAGAGCCGGAGAATCATCAGCACGAGTTACTAATTCATGGGTAAATAAAGAAAATTCTGCCATGAATTACGATCCTTCGATTTCTTACAAGGACGATCGTATAATATCAATAGGTACTATGTCAGTAGTGTGTGAACATTGCTTGGCATTGAAATTCAAGGACGAATCGAAAGGCATGTGTTGCTTACAAGGAATAGTCAAATTAGAAGAAATTCTCCCTCCACCCGAACCACTTCACTTTCTTCTTACGGGTGATCATCAGAAATCCAAATAATTCATGCGCAATATACGCCGTTATAATAACGCGTTATAATAAGTCGTTGAGCGTGGGTTCATGCCTACATTTCAAATTCAAGGGCAAGTGTAACACTTAGCTAGAGGCTTGCTACCACTTCGACCCGATGATCACAAATTTCTGCAAATATATTTTATTGCAGATCCAGATACACAAGCATTTACGCGGTGTTCAAGTGTTGCACAGCCAATTCATAGAGATTTAATTAGATCTCTCAAAGATATGTAACATTCTCATAATTGCTATATACAGTCTTTCAAAACTGCAATTGAGAGTATTCCAGCATATACTCTTGACTTTAATGTCGTAATCCATGCAAATAAAGTTCCTGTTGGCGAATACAGGGGACGATATAATGTGCCTTCCACGAGTGAAGTAGCAGTGGCGATAGCTGGACAGCAATTTGACAAAAGAGATAATGTATTGCATAATCGTGATGATAATTTTCAAAAAATTTCAGAGTTACACAGATCTTATAACAGCTTACAATATTCTTTGATGCTATGTCGTGGAGAAAATGGTTATGCCATTAATATTTCTCAAGTTGACCCAATCGATGGTACTCCTCTGCGTAAAACAGTGTCATGTATAAACTACTATTGCTACCTTATAATGACAAGACGTAACAATTTCAACACTTTGCGTAGATATGGAATGTTAACAAACCAATACTTGGTAGATCAATATGCGAAAATTGAATCTGAGAGATTGGCCTACATCCGTAATAATCAAACTAAATTGAGAGCCGAAAGTTACGTTCATCTTCAGGATGTTTACAGACGAATGAACACGTCAACGGCATTGGGCAGTTGGTTATACTACCTTCATCATTCACAGGTGGACCTCGATATTTACACGAAAAATCGCAAGACGCCATGACTTACGTCAGAAATTACGGCAAACCTGATTTATTTATAACTGCAACATGTAACCCAAATTAGCCGGAAATCAAAGAAAATATTAACACCAATTTAACTCCACAAGACAGATACGATATAGTTAACAGTCTTCCATTTAAAAGTACAGAAACTCCTGTACCTCATTAACAAGTCTCATATATTCGGTCCACCGCGCTGTCATATGTACAAAATAGAATGGCAGAAACGTGGCTTGTCACATGTACACCTGCTGGTGTGGTTAGTGAACAAAATTAGACCAAACCAAATTGACAGGGTCATTTCAGCTGAATTACCGGATAAAGATGAAGATCCTATCCTGTATGCAATTGTAAAGAAACATGGTACACGGCCCTTGCGGGACTTCAAACCCGGTTTGGTTTCCCCCGGAGTAAAAAAACGGATGCTCTTGGCAGAGTCTACGTGATTCATCCCAACAACAGCGAATGCTTTTATCCGGGAATGTTACTGCATATTGTAAAAGGCCCGACATCCTTTGCACACCTAAGAACTGTACAAGGTGTTGTTTACAATACTTATCAAGCAGCATGCAAAACTATGGGGCTTTTGGAAGATGATTCTCACTGGGAAAACACATTATCAGAAGCAGCTGTTTGTAGCTCAGCAACATATTAAGATATTTATTTGCCGTCATAGTAGCGTTTTGTCAAGTAACTGATTATTTAATCTATGGAATATATTTTAAGAAAACATGGCCAGTGATATTCTGAATCGGCGACGGCGAGAGTTAAACTCAGACGATATACAATATGATCAAAATATATTTGACGAAGCATTATTTGAATTGAATAAAGTACTGCAATTACTTTCGGGTAAATCAATCAAGGATTTTAGGCTGCTGACGCCAGCTAATACTACTAACTCAGATTTAATTAATAGTGCCGAATACACAAGAGAAACATCATATGATCAAACGAGACTTTTACAAAATATAGCTCAAGATGAGCCACGATAAAACATCGATCAGAAAAAAAGTATTCACTGCATTACTCTAAACAATTGATAACAATGAAGGGAAATTGTTTTTCCTTGATGCTCCAGCAGGTACAGGAAAAACATTTTTAATCAATCTGCTTTAAAAAAAAGTGAGATCTATCGGAAAAATTGCGTTAGCTGTTGCGTCATCCGGAATTGCCGCTACGCTTTTAGAAGGAGGTCGAACCGCACACTCTACATTCAAGCTCCCGTTGAAAATCGCCACCGATGACAATAACAGCGTCTGTAGTGTTTCTAAACAGAGCAATATAGGAAAATTGATGCGTGACTGCTCATTAATAGTCTGGGACGAAGCTACTATATCAAACAAGACGTCTGTGGAAGCACTGGATAGGACTATGCGCGATATGCGCAACAAAAATTCACCTATGGGTGGATGTACAATTCTGTTCTCAGGAGATTTTCGTCAAATCCTACCAGTTGTGACTCGAGGAACACGTACTGACGAAATAAATGCTTCCCTAAAATATCCAACCTTTGCCCACATGTCAATAAATTAGAGCTTAAAACTAATATTAGGGTTTCGTCATCTTTACGTGAGAACAGGCTATTTCAAGAGATGCTGCTAAAAGTTGGCAATGGAGATTAACCTTGAAAACCTTGGTGTTTTGAAAGACAACATCCAAGAGTTAGTCAACAATATCTATCCTGACATTGATAACATAAGTTATAAGACAATATCTTGGTTTAAAGAAAGAGCGATTCTGTCACTAATTAACGAACAAGTGGATAAGGTAAATAACTTGATTCTTTCAAAGATTGATGCGCCGACGAAAATATACTACTCGGTCGATACTGTTCTCGATTTGGAAGAAGCTGTTTATTTTCCTACAGAATTTCTAAACTCTTTGAACCCGTCTGGACTCCCTCCTCACAAAATGGTGTTGAAAGTAGGTTGTCCTGTGTTTTTATTAAGAAATCTAAATCCACTAAACTTTGCAATGGCACGCGTTTGCTGGCAAAATTACTGAAAACTTTCATAATAGAATGCACAACACTCGTAGAATGTGGTACCGGAGAAGATGTATTGATTCCCCGAATCCCTCTGATACCATCGGATTTACCCTTCCAATTTAAACGTTTGCCGTTTCCAGTAAAACATCTTTGATGCAGCAATGATCATTAATAAATCGCAGGGTCAAACCTTCAACGTTGCAGGCAAAGATTTGAGCGTTGACTGTTTTTCACATGACCAACTGTATGTCGCTCTTTCAAGAGTAACCTCTAGAGAAAACATGTTTGTATTGTCTAATGACAAGAAAGCTGTGAAATTTGTATATAAAGACATCCTGTAATATATTAATTGTTGTAAAAATAAAATAAGTTGGTAAAAATGTAAAAATTAAATAAGTAAAAATATAGTGTATGAATTTAGATATTCCAAAGATAGCAGGAAATCTTCATTGTAAGTATAGGGAAAGGGGAATTGTTTTACTCCAAACTTAACGTGTGCAGGCCAAGGGCCGTAATGAATTAATC